>CM070041.1:24700301-24716153 GCA_036250615.1 Ptychadena robeensis
AGAGAAGGAAACATATAAGAAGATTAAACTTCAGCTTTAATGATTCAACTCTGGTCTCATGCCCTGTCTATTCTTTCTCTTGACATTCTAGTCTCGACATAAGCAGGCATGGTTGTGTCCAGACTCATTTTTCACCCTTCAATTAACTTCCAAACACTTTTTTAGACACAAGAACTTGCTCTTCTATAAGCCAGTAATACTTTGTGTCACCTTTCTACAAGTGCAGTGCATTGCACCTATTTCTCACTTGCGATTGTTATGCGCCTACCTCAAGATACATATCTTTTTGTGCTCATTTACCTACTGAGTAAAATATTTATACACTTATACAAATGTTGTTTTGTTATTGTAGTATATAGTATATGTAGTGATGAGTGACATAGGCAATAGTCAATTTGCAATATTTCACAAATAATTCTACTTATATTCAACATTATATTCGCAATTATAATCACATTGTGATTACCTTCAAAATAAATGGTCATTGTGGTATTTATTTTCACATTGCGAATATATATTTGCAATCCATGGCCGTAAGCTTCCCAAAGCACAATATCACAAATATTTGAAATTGCGAAATATCTGCCGCCATATTTGCGAATTCTCGAATAGCCAATATTTGTGGAATATATGCACAATTCGAATATTTGGGGTGGGGCAAAAAAGTGTTTAGTCAGCCACCATTTGTGCAAGTTCTCCCTACCAATCCTCTTCTATATCATCCAAATGCCCTCTAGCAAACAGACAGGCTTGGACGTGACTGGCTGGCTTAAGCAGGGGAACACCTCTAGCACTGCAGGATTTGAGACACTGGCGGTGTAGTGTGTTACTGATGGTAGCCTTTGATACTTTGGTCCCAGCTGTCTGCAGGTCATTCAGTGTGTGATTTTTGCTTACCGTTCTTGTGATCATTTTGACCCCAAGAGGTGAGATCTTGCATGCAGCCCCAGTGGCCTTATATGTCTCCATTTTCTTATTATTGCTCCCACAGGTTGGGGACAGGTGTCTTTTATACTGATAACAAGTTAAAACAGGTGCCATTAATACAGGTAACAAGTTGAAGACAGAGGAGCCTCTTAAACCCCTGGGCGTTACGGGCTTTTTGCGCCATTTTCTATGACACGAAAAGCCGTTTTCCCAGCAATCGTGGCGGAGCACACTGTACTCCGCCACGATTGCTGGCTCTCCCCCCGGCCCTCTTCACACCGCCAGTGTCAAATAGACGCCGGCGGTGTTTGGAGAAATGGGGGCTGGCAGTGTGTGGGGATCGATGACACCGAAGACACAGGGCCGGAAAGGCTATGTGTGTCTGCAGCTCTGTAGAAGTGCTGCAGGCAAACAGAGAGCCAGCGGTTGTGCCCCATCCCCGGAACGGGCACAGTTTGATTCACGCTCAAACTGCGCCCGTACTGGCTTCGGGCATAACGCCAAGGAGGTTAAAGAAGAAGTTACAGGTCTGTGAGAGCCAGAAATCTTGCTTGTTTGTAGATGAACAAATATTTGTTTTACCGAGAAATTTTCCAATCAATAAATTTTAAATCCTACAATGTGATTTCCTGGATCCCCCCCCCCCCCCCCCCATTCTGTCTCTCCAAGTTGAGGTGTACCTATGATAAAAATGACAGGCCTCTAATCTTTTTCAGTGGGAGAACTTGCAAAATGACAGGAATAATATAAATAAAAATATTACCTATGAACCATTCCCACATAATCATAAAATATCTAAGACAGCTAAATTTGTCCAGTGTCACAGGCCAGAATGGTCTACATAAAAGGCAATGTTCTTAACCCTATGCTGCTCTTTAAGCCCAAATCTATAAAAGCATTTGTCATGAATTGACACATGGAAGGATAATGGTGTAAAACTGAGAAATGGAGGGGAGAGAACGGAGACCAGTGACTTTTAACAAAGGCATTGCATGCTCTCCTATCCAAGCAATGAAGCTACTGCCTATCTAAAAAAAATGGCTTACAAAGTGACCGGCTTAAGCGCATTTTACTTTATCATGGTAAATAACTAAAAGGGCAGACCAATTAATCAAATAACTTACTAAAAGTGCTTTTTATTTTACCATTTAGCATGCCAGAAAGATCATTGTCTTTAATGTATATACTGAGCCGCTACATGATTCATTCCATCATGTATTATGAAATTAGTTTCTTTGTGATCTAGCTGAAGATCATTAACCTCAACTATTATCAAAGTCATACATCATGTGCAATATTACCTCATGTTATTGAAAAAACAAGCACTTTCTTTTAGGCAACGTTGTAGAGAATCCATTTTTAATACTGGCGTTGACAGCAAGTGTGGTGTTTTTACATTGCAAATTATTCAACATTGGGGCGAGAGCTCAACCACAGAGATTTCTGCAGGGCACAAAGCACAGATGACTCTCAGTAAGGTCAATTCACATTTAAACTCTACATTGAGAAATATTTCTTTCAGAGACCCACTCTGGAAGCAATAGTCTAATATTGACAAAGCTCTCTTCTATTCCACTTCCCGTCTAAGACCCACATGAACGTCTAACCACTAAATTGGAAATGATTCTATATTCATATCATTTTACAATAAACATATTTTGTATTCTTTTTATATCTGTTTAAGATACAGATTCATACTTCCAGTAAACCACAAAAAACAGACATCGAAATATTTTCCCAAGACAACCTGGGCTCTTCTTCAATTACAAATGTATTAAAATACATGTGCTTTGATATTCATCTAAGTCACACCAATAGAAAAACACAGTCTGCTTAAAATAATACTACACAAACATTATATGTTTCCATGTTTTTATTGAACATAACATGTAAACATTCACAGTGCAGGGCGGGAAAAGTATGTAAACCTTTGAACTTAATAACTGGTTGACCCTCCTCTGGCAGCAATAACCTCAACCAAACGTTTCCTGTAGTTGCAGATCAGACATACACAACTATCTGGAGTAATTTTGGACCACTCCTCTTCACAAAACTGTTTCAGTGTAGCAATATTCTTGGGATGTCTGGTGTGAATTGCTCTCTTAAGGGCATGCCACAGCATTTCAATCGGGTTAAGCTCAGGACATATTTTGTTCTGTTGAAGCCATTCTTTTGTTGAATGGACAGATGGTCTTACGTTTTCCTGCAAAATGTCTTGATAAAATCTGTAATACATTTTTCCATCAATGACAACAATACGTCCAGGCACTGAGGCAGCAAAGCAGCCCCAAACCATGATGCTCCCTCCGCCATGTTTTACAGTGGGGATTATGTTGGATTGGTTTCATCTATTCACAGAATATTTTGCCAGTAGTGCTGTGGAACATCCCGTTGCTCTTTTGCAAACTTCGAATGTGCTGCTTTATGTTTTTTGGCTTCCTCCATGGTGTCCTCTACCATGTACTCCACACTTGTTTAATGTTTTCCTTTTTGTAGATGTGTCAACAAAAATTTCTGTAAGTCTTAAGCTGGCACTCTAGGATTCTCCTTTACCTCATTAAGCATTCTGTGCTGTGCTCTTGCAGTCATCTTTACAGGACGGCCACCCCTAGGGAGAGTAGCAACAGTGCTAAACTTTCTCTGTTTGTATACAGTCTGTGTTACCATGAACACATGAAGGCTTTTGGAAAAACTTTTGTAACCCTTTCCAGCTTCATGCAAGTCAACAATTCTTGATCGTAGGTCTTCCAAGAGCTTTTTTCTGTGAGGCATGGTTCACATCAGACAGGGATTCTTGAAACCAGTAAACCCAAAACTGGTGTGTGTTTTTAAAGGGCAGGACAGCTTTCAGCAACACTCATATCATCACACTGATTGGACTTACTTCTGGCTCCAATCAGCTCTTGGAGAAGTCATTAGGCCAGGGGCTTACATACTTTTTTTCACCCTGCACTGCGAATGTTTACATGTTATGTTCAATAAAAACATGAAAACATATAATTTTTGTGTAGTATTATTTTAAGCAGACTAAGGTTTTCTATTGGTGTGACTTAGATGAAGATCAGAGCACATTTTATGACCAATTCATGCACAGCTCCACATAATCCCAAAGGGTTCACATACTTTTTCTTGTAGTAACTGTAGACTTGGGAAAACATATTTAAATGGCATACATTGGTTAGGGGTGAAAGGGCTTTTTTTTTCTATGCATGAGCTTTGAACTATATATAAATCCAAGGACAACACTAATATGCAGCTATGATTATTCATTGGTAAAATGTAGATCGTATTTGATTAACATCCATTTCAATTGGGCTCATGGTAGAATGTTTGCCCAAGTCCCTTTATATCAGGAAAAATGCTCAGCAATCTCAGTAAAGAAATTCATCACTTTTAAATTTCTGATCCTGTGTGGTGGTACAATCAATCGGTGTTCGACTGACAGTCAATATTTAAATCGCAAAAGATGACCGACCTGTGTATGGCTACCTTAAAAGAATAAGAAAAGAGTAAACCTATAAATATTGCAGGTTAGATGCTGAAGGAATTAGTATATATGGCAGCCTCCAGATATGTATACATAATCACACACTACTGCTTTAATATTTTATAGAAATATTAAATTTTACAGGAAAAATATGCATAGATATACCAAACTCTTTTAAAAAGCTTGATGATGGCCAATATCCACCATGATAAGTGCCCTATATTGGTAAAGGAAGTATATTAGAGAACAATAGCCATCTGGATGGATTTTTAACTAAAATGTAAGCCTAAAATACTCCAGCCCACTCAAGCCATTAAATGTAATATAAACATAAAGACCCCTCTTCCCTAACCCCCTAACCCTACTGTTTTGAGATGTGCAGACTTCCCCTTTGATTTTCAATGGCAAAACTAATGCAGGTCATTCTCAAAGTTTCATTGTGAACATATATGTAGAGTTTCAATGTTAGAGGTATGGGCACATAATATTAGAGAAGATTTTGGTTGTGCAGCTATACACATAGATAGAAAAGCACCTGATGGCTTGAAGGTTGTTATCTAGCTTGCATTATTAGACCTAAATATTAGGGGTTTCTTGTTCTGAAGTTGAAACCGAAGTAATGTTGTCCCTTATTACATACCGGTTACAAAGGTATTTGGCCCACCTCTACGAGGTGTATTGGTGGAGATGGCCGGTCTTCTGAAAATACAGACTCCAAAAATGTTTTTGATCAAGTCAAATCTCTTAATAACAGATTGCAGCTTAAATCACAATACATATTTTCAAACCTTAAAAATACATAAAATGCACAGATTTTAAAGAGATATTGACAAATAGATGTTTGTTAAAAACTACAATAAATGGTGTTTTCCCAAAACACTGAATGTGGGTCATTGCTAGATTTTGGAACCACTTCCCCTCCAAATGGTGCTTTCTCAGAAAACACTATGGGCATGTCCTAAAAAGTAGGAATACGTTCACAGTCCACCTAAAGGCCCCCATACACCTTACAATCTTTCCATACAATTTCTGTACAATCAACTTTTGTTATACCAAAACCATGTAATATGAGGATCTTACTAAACCTCCCAATCACTATGTATTGTAGCAGGGAGGCCACTTTACTACACAGTTGTTGGTAGATCTAATGGAAGTTGTATGGATCGATCTTAAGGTGTATAGGGGTGGCTTAAGCTATCAGAATATCCATTAGCCAAATATGAAGGGTTACTCACCCCCTCATCTTGATTTTAATTTAAAAAACTTGTAGTCTGTACGTTAAAAGGGAAGGAAGAGCTGCCATCTCTACTTTTTTGTTTATTGGTGGGTCAATGGGTCAAATCAAATACTACCATAGCTCTATATTGAGACATTGGTACTATTTTTTAACCCCCGCTTCATATTTTCTGCCTTTGGCAATCTAGATCAGTGGTGGGCAACTGAGTTCATGCGGCCCTCAGCATCACTAAAATGGCCGCACATAACTTTTTTAAACTATACTGACTTGTATAAGCATATTTTAATGTGGAAATTACAGCAGGTATAGCTAGAAGACATTATCTTTCATTTTTAAATAACAAAACTTATTTTAATTATACAAAATTATACAAGCATTGGATAACTCTGTAGTATGGTAATGCATATTTTGATTCAGAGGTTATGTGATGCAATGCATGAACAGTAAGGTTTCTAAGGGCAGCAAGTGGAGGACTGAGGAGGGCTGCTAAAGAATGCCTAAAGGGCCGCATGTGGCTCCTGAGCCGCAGGTTGGTCAACTAGGAACTAGATAATAAATCACTCAATTGGAATAAGCAGTCTATAGATTCTTTCCAAGTTTATCTGCACACCTGTTTCAGGTGAGATATAAAGGCAAACTAGACATAGCCAGAGGACTTACATTTGCAGAAAAACATTGGCAGTGGGTGCTCACATAGATCCCCCATGGCAGATGAAGTTTTAGGAACCTGCTTTGATGTCACCTTGCTATATTAGAGAAATAACATGAAACATGTCAGAAATAACATACATTTTTTATGTTATATAAAAAAATTGTATACTGATTAAATGCAACACTTTTGATTTTTGTTTTTCAGAAAATACAGCCATTTTACAAGGAAAAGAAGTTGTGACACGTGTCTCTTTAAACATCAAATACCTTAAATTTGATTAATCTAACAATCTGTCTGCACAGAATGTTGATATATTTCTTATAGGAGTCTGTGGACCATTTTTATTGGCACCAGTTATAACGCAATACATGTTATCACTGATATGTTTATAATGGATGACAGGATCTAGACTTAGCAGACAATGAAGCATGAAGAAAGTACACTCATCAATCGCTCCTAATTTATGTGTTGAAAAGGTGGGGCTCAGTTTGTAATTAATGTTTGCGCCCCTTAATGAAATACTCTAGCACTTTGCAGTTCTGTCATGTGTAGGGGCAATAATTCAATTGATTGGTGAAACAGCCCCTGGAAAATGAGATGCACAGAGGAAAAAATGTCCTATCTAGCATCATTTACAGGCACAATTCCCTTGCAATTGAGAAATTCTAAAGGAACCTAGAAAATGAGCTATTACCAAGAGAGGAGGAAGTATTTATATTTGGAAATAGTACACAACTATTTCCAAAATTTCTAAGAAGCTTTCTATTAAAAAAAACTCTCAACATTCAGGGCCTTTTCACACTATATGCATTGCGTTTTAAAAATGCGCGCTTTTTTATTGCATTTTTTTTTACTGTGCAAGTTTTTACATAGACCAAATGTTACCATTCACACTGCATGCATTGCATTTTAAAAAACACAGCTTTTCTGCATGCATTTTTTAAAACACCCTGCTGAATGCATTTTTTATACATTTTTCATTGATTTGTTGAAAAATTCAATATATCCCATCCTTGGATCAAATTTTCTGTTAGGTTTATTTTTTTTGTTTCCGTCATTAAAATACATCCTACCTTAGGGCTCTTTTTCACAATAAGCTTCTTGTTAGGTACTTACAATGCACAGTACACACAGCATGCATTACCACATGATCTGCATACATCCTTACAAGTGTAAGGGTCTCCACACACGTAACGAGCAGCGGCTGATTTTGGCAGCAATGTGCCGTGCACGCTTGCGCCCGTCGGTCGGCTGCAAAATCGGTCCCTGACGCCCCAAAGCTTGGTCAGCCAGAGAACGGACATGTCCATAAATCTCTGGCCGAGGCCATTAGTTTGAATGGCGTCCCCATCCAAGCTAACGGCCGGCACACAAAGGGTGCCCACGGATACTGTGAGTGATGAAGAGCAGCGATAATGACTTCTTCACGTTGAAATCGGGATTTGGCCGGGAAAGCCACATAAAAACGTGACTTTCCGTGCCAAAACAAGAGGCTTGACAGGTCTGCTCTCCACAGCTCATACATCCAAATAAACAAAGGTATAGCTTCACCAGAAGAAGATGAAAGCTTTGGAATGGCCCAGCCAGAGCCCAGACCTGGGGTGATCTGAAGAGGGCTGTGCAGGAGATGCCCTAGCAACCTAAAAGATTCCAGTTTGTTTTTCAATTGAGTGGTACAGTTTATAGGTCACATTCAAGGCGGAAAAGGTTCTGAAATGATTTATCTTCGTCTCATTAGTGTACAGCACAGGAACCTGACATTTTACAGACTTTTTATATCCACTGTATACACATTTACTTATTGGCAAAAAACCTAAAGCCCTGTGTGGCCCATGTAACCTTGAAAAAAGATCATTCTGCATCCTAACAACCATTGCACCCTATTGTTCTCTATATGTAATCTAGGGGAGGCATTTTGGTTCTTTGGTCCATTTTGGTCTGTTAATGTACTATTCAGCTTCCAATAGCAATAAAATATATAAGTGTACCCCCTCCCCACTCTAAAATGAAAAAGTTTTCTGCCATACATTCATATGTATAGAATACTTCATAGCAAAAATTTCTTACAGATCTTGACTTACTAGACTTTCATTTTCCATTCTAACTATATATCTCATTTTTGTTACGGATATTGGCTACATGCCATTTTTTTATTCTTTCTTTCTTTCTATTCTATTTTTTTTTTCTTTTTCTGGTGTCTGTGGAATTATTGTATTGACGCATTTTCATATTGCACAACTTGTTGCACTTGCACTTATGACTTTTGGTTTTTGGCTTTATAATGTTATACTTCACTTATGTTATACTGTCATTTTAAAAAAGTACCATTCAAATACTTCAAAAGCACTGCTGATTCAGCCAGAACTTGCTTTCTGCTAACTTCCACTACTTTCTGTCTATGCCAAGTGTTATTAGTCAATTAGTTCTTGCTATTGCTATCTGTGGAGACCCACTGCCCTTGTTATGGGGAATGGGAGAAGAACTCTGTTATGTTGTCCTGATACAGAATGGTAATTTAAATATTGTATTAGGAAGGAGATTCATTTAACCTTCATATCTTAGAACTAGTATAGTACAATATAATTCCTTTTTGTTTTGGGGTTTAAATATACTTTGAAACTAAACTGGTTCTGCAGATGTATGCACTATTCGGAAAGACCATGTGCTAATGTCATTGGTCAGATATACAGTAGATTGATAGCCATAGATATGTAATGAGCAGTATTGTACATCTGACATATGCTCCTTCTTTCCATGATTTGCTGGGCCGTGAATTAAATACCCAACAGACATTTCTTCTTATTGTATTCTCTATATTTCTAAGCAATCTTAAAAATCTCAGCAATGAATGCCAAGGCTTTACTTTGCAAACAAGTGCTTGTTACAGCTCTTTTGTTAACCCCATTAAAATGCAATTATTGCCAGCAAGGCTTGGATCATTCTTATTGCCAGTAAAAATTGCATAGTGCATTCTGGTATTATAAATGGAACAGTAAAAATAAAACATTTTTGACGTACAAGCATACTAGATTAGGAGAAATCCACAATTAGCTTTATGTCAACAATGAACTTCAGGTTAGTAGTAAAAACAGCCCTCATACCTTTCAGGTGCTGAATGCAAACAAACTGTTCTAGAAAACCATTCAGCTCCGATTTATACAGGTGTACCGGGAGGTGTTGGAGAGCTGTAAAAATAGATATTAAAGTTTTACTTTTCCATAATAAAAAAATTACATTATTTTCATGGTGGCATATAGAACTATTAAGGATATGAATGACTGTCTATCAGCCTACCAATGTTTCTTATGATTCTTCGTATTTGAGTTTTTTTTACCTAGATTTTGTCAAAAGAAAGTTTTGAGATCATGTTAGCCCTTGAACTGGATAATGGAAGTAATAATGAAGCAAGCTTTTGGGATGTCTCAGATTCCATCTTTAGACTTTGGTTCTTGAGTTTCACACTCTACTGTTGCTAGATTTGGGCATCAAATATAATTCATGTCCATATAAAACAAACAAAACAGGTACTTTTTCAAACCTGATCGAGAAAAACAGCATATTATTAAATTCAGCAAACCAAAAGAGAGATGTTCCCATTAGAAGACTTTACCATTTTTATACATTAGTGACATGAGGAATGCCTCCTAATGGCGAAGATGGTGAACATATTGCAGAATATTCGCAATCCTGAATATTCTGTATTTTTTTTCCATTACACATGCCTCTCAATGCAAGTGGACGAATGGGAAGGCTGCAACAAGAGATTAGCAACACTCCCTGCAACCATCAACAGTTTTTAAATAGAATATTGGGGTAATGTGAATATTGCGAAAAATTCGCAATAAAAACTGCCGACATTAGCAATAAAAAAAAATCCTGAATATTGCCGAATGCGAATATTTTCCGAATGTTTTCCATTAAATTTGCGGCATGTCGGGAATGCGAATGTTACCTATGCCGCTCATCACTACTACAGATGAGGTCTCCACTCATTGTGGATCACATGACAGAAAGGGAAAGGGAATTTCTTCAAAAGGTAGAAAGAAAAAATGTGAAAAACCAACAGAGGTGTTTATCTTTCCTTATTCTATTCTGTGCAAAATCCAAAAATAGGAAAAAAAGGATCCTGGCATTGCAATGTTTTTCCTGTTGTTGACAGCGTCCAATAATTGTAAAAGTGAGTTAAAATGTGTTGGGGTGTAGCAGTCACTGTTGGGTAAGGACGGTTTCTCTTGGAAGGGTTGCTGAAGAAGTGTTCATTAGGACAGTTGTTTAATCATTGTTAGATTTTCACAGAGCTGGTTAAAAAGTGGTTTGTACGCACAGTCATGACTATTTGGTGGTTATGGGACTTTAATTATCAGTGGATTATAAGTGGTTTTCTGGTTAACAATTGGGACAAAGTTAATACGGAAAATTTAATTTATACTTACCGTAATTTTCCTTTTCTTATGAACCTCAGTGACAAATGGGTTAGGCTCCGCCCCACTATCCCCTGATAGGAAGTTACCTATAAATGTATAACCCCTCCCAGCAACCAGTGTTATGTAACTCTTATCCAAGCACACCGGGTGGGAACATGTCACTGACATGGAGCGTCATCAGGAAAGGAAAATTACGGTAAGTATGAATTTAATTTTCCGTATTCCTGATAGCTCCAAGTCAGTGACAAATGAGAATTAACTAGCCAATATAGGGTGGGATAATGCAAAAAGACAGAAAAAATACACTTGTGGGAGGGGTTAAACATTTATAGGTAACTTCCTATCAGGGGATAGTAGGGCGGAGCCTAACCCATTTGTCACGGACATGGAGCTATCAGGAAAGCTGTGATCTAAATAAATCTGTTGAATATGGTGCCTTTGTTTTTGTTTGTAATTATGAGATGTGAGTTAAAGACCATCCAATATACAGTATTTACCATGCTAAGTAACTTCCGGGTAAGATGTTCACTAACTTATTGTGAGAGTGTTGGGTATTTTATTATTAGTTAAAGAAAACCTGATTTAAACCTGATAAGTTAAAGTGAACCAATTTCAAATTATCAAAGGATCCATAAATATGAGAGAAATACATCCTATTATATAAGGCATTATGTTTTTTGAGCATAAGATATTAAAACCAAGCTGTGGGTGCCCTCCACAGGACATCGCACTGTGTAAAGCTTGCATTTAGCTAATGATAGCCGTAGCCTTTTATAAACGTATCTGCTTTTGTTTACTGAATAATTTCCCTGGTCCTCAAGAAGGTATTTTATGTGTATCCAAATCACGCAAGAGGACCTGTTGATGGCTGGGCATGGCCTTCTGTGCTGGAACCTCTGCACACAAATAACTCTAAATCCTTAACTGTCTAGAGGGTTAAAGAATACAGTAATTTTTCCTTGTCTGAGTTTTAATAAGTTCACAAGCCTGAGTGAAAGTAATACTCTCGTCCTAGCCAGGTGTGAGGCAGGGCTGTAATTTAGAGGTCCGGATGCATTGCACACATCCGCTCAGGAGGCATTCAGCAGTGACAATAATGAAACTATTCTGTAAGCCATTTCATTAAGTACAGCACAGCCACGAAGGTGACTGTCCGTATCACACTGCCAGGCATCTGCTACCTGCAACAGTTCAAAGAACCGAGCACTCAGTTTAGTTTACAACATGAAAGGGGCATTTGAAAACTCATGTTAGAAGAGGAGGGTGCTTAGGATTTCTTAGCATATGTTACATTACCTGGTTGCAGAAGGGGGAAAAATGGTCCAAAGGACAAAGGTTTTTAAAGGTCTAGCATTGCCCCCCACTCAGTGTTACACTCTATTTCCCATTCACAATTATGCTTCCAGAAGTCCCTGGCTTGAATACAATAAGCTGTTTCCTTTTGTCTCCTGACTCCTTGCCTGCAAGAGAGACACACAAAGCACTTCAAAGGCTCATTCAACCACTATTCTGGCAATTAATCGTCAAAGTCCCACTTGGTTTGTTAAATAAGAAAATGAAAGTCCTACTGACAATGAGGAGTGTTGCAAGTTTGAGCAGCTATTTAAAGGGCTCATGTAGTCTCCCAGGTGGCGGAAAACCCACCATTCTCAAATTCTAAACTGTACGTTGGTCACAAAATTTGCAACCTCAACATTTTCAAAGGAGTTTTGAAGGGATTATGGGGAATTGGAGAGTTCTATTTCTCAGTCTACCAATTGCAGCTCTCCACTGCAATTACCAGAAGATTTTGTTACTGGTGTTACTGGAGCTATTGGTCTATGCAATATCCAAAAGCAGGGACACTGCCCTAACATCGTTGTACAAATAAAATCACCTGAACTCTGTCATCAGTAATCAAGGATCTCATTTCAATTCATTTAATGTGGTTTTACAATCAATTTAGCCATTTACAAAACATATGCACTCTTCCCAAATGGCTTTTCATTATTTTCCTACAAATTTAAATTTTGTAAAACTTTTCTGCCCAACTCTTTTGGTTATGAAACCTGCTCACCAGTTTTTGCAGAAGTACTTGCACACATACAAGCACATTCAGTTTAATTTAAGATCCATACTTGTGGTTTTCAGTCTTTATAGGACTGGCAGGGATGTCAATGTAATTGGGTTACCTTGTAGCCCTTGTATACAGCCTGTATAAAAAAATGTATTCACCCGTAAGTGCGAAGGTTTTAGTGGCTTCAATGCATCTCCTAAGAACTCCCACTGACAAAAGGTGTAGTCATTGTAGAACAGGAAGTATCCGGTAAGAAAATGCAGTTGATTTTTACTAGTTGAAATGTAGTAAAAAATTTACCCAAGGGCACTGCTGAGGTCCAGATTTCTGTACCAAAAGTGCACCATAGACTTCAATGGTAACTTTTTCTTTATGTTGTAGACCTGTAACTTCCCAAAATATGTCCGTACGAGGGTCTAATAGACATCCTGAATATAATAATGTTTGAAACAAACAATTATGTAAAATAAAAAAATATTTTTTAAATAAAATTAATGAGAAAACACAAAAATCAGGGCACAAAGCTTTGCTGCTATGTACTAAATCTCGCACAAATAAAGTCTCTGGTACCCCAGATGTGCCCATTTGCAGTTAACCCTCTCTAACCTGGTGTGATGGATGTGGTAAAATCACACCAGGGAAGAGAGGGTTACTGATAATGGGTACATCTGGGGCACCAGAGACTTTATTTGGGCGAGATTTTGTACATAGCAGCACATTGAAAGCAGTTTTCTACATAGAAAACTGATTTCGTGCTATTCACTTTCAAATTTCCCTTCCCGCCTCCCCGATGTGATGCCATCATGTCACTCGGAGGGGGAATGAGCCAGCAGCCAGCATGTCGCATCAGAGACACCGGGACTGCGCAAAACGGTAAGTATGTTTTGCTGGAGCCCCGATGTTCACTAGACGGCACCATCTCGTCCAGTGCGATAGTGATGGTAGCAGCGCTGGATGAGATGGTGCCGTCCCTAACGCTAGGACGGTTAAATACACTGTTGCAAAATTAAATACCTAAATTGTAAAATTATACAAACCCCTAGTGACAAAATTGTACAAACCCCTAGTAACATCCTCAGTTTGGGTTTTTTTTTGCTTTTAAATTACTCTCCTCCTGTCCCACTTACATCTCCAACCTAGTGCATAAATATACCTCCTTCTGCTCTTCCGCTGACATTTAAAACTTCTCTGGGGCTTCCTCTACTCTCTGGAAGCCTCCCACTGGTGCCATTGGATTTTCACTTTTAATCACGCAGCGGGCGGTAGTTTACGGAGAATCGGAGAATCGGAGCGTGCCCTTTGTGTGTTGGCCGATACTTTGGATGGGGAGCACGGTAATGCGATCAGCCAGAGAAAAACAGACCCGACATGTCCGTTCTCTGACCAATCAGGAGCAACATAAATCTGTGGCTCCATGTGGGCAGCTGTGATCTGCGGGACATTTTGCGGCCGATTGATTGCTGCGCACGGTAATCGGTTGGCCGAAAAGTCACCCACAGATCTATGCGTGTATGCCCGGCTTTAATCTGGATCCTTCAGAAAACAATCTTGAACAATCTAATTGCAGTCTAATTAATTAGTTAATGTCTAATTTAAACATCTAAGAAATAACCAGCATTGTTAGCTGAATTCTAAAAATCGTGCAGAGAGGGGGTACGTTGCACACCATGTAACTAATGTTGTTCATGTATTTTAAATTCATTATGCATTAGTTAAGTTCATATATCTCATACAATTAAATGAGAGAAATGAGCGAAGGTTGCCAGGGGAGAAGTGCTTATTGCACATAAACACACAACAAAAACCTGGTCTCATGTATTTACATGAGTTGCCATCTACATCAGTGTCAGCATGAACCCGTCAATGGAGGAAAAAACGCACATGCACCTTATCCCCTCAATGCATGTGCGTGAACTGACCTATTGAACATATTGTGGCTGCGCTGGTCTGCTGTTTTCACACCAGATGAATACAATGGCATTGGTGTAACCCTATCTTGAATAATCTAATGTTTGTAATTCTGGATCACATCTTATCATTATTAATTATGAAGAACTTTTGGAAAATGTTCTCCAGTTTGGAAAGAGAAGGTTCAAAACTACGGTGATTCCCCTTACTTTTCCTGTAGACTTCTGAAGGGAAGTTGGATTATATTTTTCCAAAGGGAAAAAGACCATTACAGAGTTATCGTTAGTGTCCCCATTTAAAGAGGAGTTCCTATTTAATTCTGTGCACCTTTTTTTTAATGCACAGAGACTTGGCTAGGACAATTAGAAATAGCAACTCTCTCTAAAGTTGGGTTTACATTGTGGGGGATAAATGCTGTTTGGAGACACCGTTTGAGCTGAACCCCCACACTGGTGGAGAATGCAGGCATGAACCCCTAAACGTGGGCAGTGAACCCCAACATTTACAAGTGGACGCAAAAAAAAAAAAATTAAATTTAAAGGGCCAGTGCACTTTTGATATGGAGGACCTGCTGAACCAATGAGTGCTGGCCAATACTGCTCTCCAGCAGGCCACGGCATCTCAGCAGCAGGCCTATAATGCCCAACAACAAGAGCACAAGCAGATGATGGCACAACACCAGGACTTTAACAGGCTGTTGGCTGCCCAGCTGGCCAGCCAGAGCGCGACTATAGATGTCCAGTCTAAGGCGATGGCTGAGGCAGTGCATCTGCTTGCTCAAAGAAGAGAGCCTTCTTCAGCAAGTCAGTCTCCCGTCGCTACAAGCCGATGTAATGTACCAGGAGAGCACAGCTACCAAGTAAGTGGATCTCAGGACTCCCAGGATGGTGGTGTAGCACTTCTGTGGGAGCAGGAGGAGACAACAGCAGCTTAGTCGCATTACCATCACTCTCAGTGGAAGACTCTCAGTGGAAGACCCTGCGGCCTACAGTGAAGACCGGTGAAACTTTGTTACAAGGGACTAAGGGTAGCCTGAATGTCTACCATGATAAGAGACTGACCCCAGAAAAGGGGGCTGGATGTGTGGTAAAAGAGACTTCCTGTGCTTTCCTCTGTGCAGTGAGGAGGCATGGGTTAATTGCAAACCTGCAGATGACGTAT
>CM070041.1:24716253-24729022 GCA_036250615.1 Ptychadena robeensis
AAGCAACTGCATCAGAGGTAAAAGAGATTCCCCTAGAATCCCCAGATGAGCTCTCCGTACATGAGCTAGAGGTTATTCAGGGTGATGGTTCTGTTGATCTAGTAGACAATGGTGTTCTCCCAAATGTGAGAGAAAATGTCATTGTGTCAAATGTGAAACAGCAGTTTCTGGGTCAGCCTGAGAGTCCTGCAATGCACCTGATCATTCAACATGTTGGGAAGGCAGTCTACTGCTGGGTTGTGTCCTGGGTTCCTCATCTTTGGAGAGACAGGCTGTTTTGCTGGAGGTAATGGGCCTGGACAATCTTCTTCAGAGAGCAAAGATTGTAAGGTTGCCAAGGGCAATAACCATTCATCTATGGGTGTTTCCTCTGCTGACACTGCCCTAACCAAGATAGAGTTGGGAAATGATGATGATTATGAAAACTATGGCCATGATATCACTAGAAATGTATTACTGGTTGCTAAGGGAGATGGTACAAGTGTTGATAGTCTCAGAGAGCAGCCAGATAATATGGAGATGGGTCATTCATGCAAGGTGACAAGTAATCGCGGTGATGTAAGTCCCCATGTATTTGTGGAAGAACCTGTGACAGTACAGGAGGGTGATCTGGGAGCATATTCCCCACAGTGTCAGGAGAACGACACTGAGCCCAGTAGACAAAGGGCTGAGGAAGACTGTACCCCCTCACTGAGTGGTTGGCTAGGGATTAAACTCTGTGATTGTAATATCTTGTGTGACGGCAAGATTAAAAATTATCATCATCGTTCTTGGAAATGCACAAGAAAAAAGCCATACAGCTGTGATACCACCAAGCTAGTAGGTACCCCAGATCACATTGGGTGGTGGCTCAGGAAAAGGCTTGGAGGTATGATTGGTTTTAGTGTTCCGCCCTGGGGTCGAAACAGAGGGGCCCAGGGCTGCTGGAGCAGTTGGTACAGGGGGGCACACAGGGAGTGTGGGGCCCAGGCCTGTGGCTGCTGAGTAGCCGAGTGAAGGACACCTATTTATGTTGGACGGTGCAAAGCCAGGTGGCTTAGCATTTTTTTTGGACTTTTTATTTGGATTAAAATTAACCTCTGTGAGGGTAACCCTTACATTTGGACTGATTTGTGTACAGTTTGTGTTGTGTTGCTGTGTTGGTGACGATTGCTGTTTTGGATACACCGTTTGGAGCTGATGCCCACAATGTGTATATTTTTTCGTTCGATCAATGAACGAACGATTTTTTGGTAAATTAAAACATAAATCTAGAATGGCCAATTTGTTTGATGGATACATTTTGTTCGACCACAAAGAAAAAAAAGTTGGAAAGGTCAATGAACATGTTGGTAAATTTGTATCCGTCGTTGTAATTTTGAATGTATTTTCAAGCGATATCGGGATGGATGAACATAAAATGTAATGTTACATTAGATTAATGAATGAACGATATTCGACAATGACATCAAACAAAAATTTGAATTGGCAGTTGATTGAAGAAAAAATCTACACGTGTAAACCCACAGAGAATACAGACAGGCACACAAATCTGTACAGCATGCTATACATAAAAAAATTATGATATAGTTACTAAAGTCCTCCATACACGTTTAGATCAGTCCATACAATTTCCATTAGATCTACCAATAACTATGTAGTGCCGGGCCCTACCTGATAGAATACATAGTGGTTGTAAGGTTTAGAAAGATCCTCATATTACATGGTTTTGGTATAAAAAAAGCTGATTGTACAGAAATTGTATGGTAAAGTTTGCCATACACGGGGCGATTTGTCACCGATTATTCCAGGCGATCTTGAAATCGCCAATTGATCGGATCAGGAATCGATGGAAAACCACCTTGGGAATCCGATTTGTGGTCATTTGTACATGAGGCCGATTCCACAAAATCCATCGATCAGAAAGGCTGCTGCATAGGGAGCTATGGGTCCACTAACATACTTCAATTGCCAAACGATCAACCAAAAAAAACATGTTGGTTCAATGACCGATTTTTAGTCGATTCTGATTTTGTTTGATTGATCGTTCAGGGTGGGCAGAACTCGATCGTTTGCCCATCGATCTTGTGAACACGCGCAGTGATCGATCAGTCGAAGATCGAGTGAAATATCAACCCCTGTATGGGAGCCTTAAGGCCCCCATACACTGCACGGATTCCCTGGCTTATCGATTCAGCACCGATGGATTCTGGCGATTCCGCCGGCATCCACAGGTGTGAACGATCAGCCAATTAGGGAATCCGATCGTGGCAGCCCACCTTGCACGGCCGGATCCGTGTCCGATGGATCGGCTCCCTGACCGCAACGCCCCCTGATCAGAGCAGAATCGGACCCGAAAAGACCAACAGGTTGGTTCTTCCTCGGATCTGATTCTGTGCCCCCGTTCCATCGGATGCGGTCGGACGGGCAAGGTGGGCTGCAGAGGATTCCGGCACGATGCATCCGCGTGCACGCGCCCGGAATCCATCGCGCCGGAATCCGGCACGAATCCGTGCTGTGTATGGCAGCCTTTAAGGTTGTAAGGTGTATGGCTTCAGAGATATTCAAAGAGATATTCCATTTTTGCCTCATGTGCCTTGCACTAAACTTCATTCAAAGAGCAGAGAAGATAAAATTCAATGACAAAAAAATATATCCATAATTGATTTTCTTTGAATATAAGCAGAAGTGTGTGTAGATTTTCCATGCCAGACCCTGTCTATTAATCATAGGGTTGTTGTGAGTTATCCTTTAATTCTCAATCACCTTATGCTAGTATAACTCATTAGTCCTATTTTGTTTTATTACTGCTAAAAATTATAGATATTAAATGTAAATTTCCTTATCAATACATTGACTAATGAACTCATTTCACGCCCAGTTTTATTTCCTGCAAGCTGTGCTCTCCTGGGATTAACAAATATTGCCTATGGTATTGACTGGCTATCACACTCTAAAATTACATTGCACTGTGATCAAAAAACACAAGAAAAAGAAGTTCTCATTATACCTCGGTGACATTAATTTAGGCATTTTTATGTGTACCCTATTAAATAGGCTAAGTGCTTTTTGATAATTGCTCTTTGTAGTTTTTAGAGCACTTCGGACTATTCCCAGTCCAATTTCTTCTTTTATCCAATGTTTGAAATATTGATTACTGACAGATAAAAGCAAACATTATTATCTCTACGAGTCTGCAACATACAATAAGAGAGGAGAGGCTTGGCTCCCAATACCCCAGGGACCAGTCATATTTGAAACACACTTTGCTTTATTACATTTCGTCAACAGAATTTACTTACCGCTTGCTGGGATTTATGGAAGAAACAAGTGCAATAATTGCCCCCACAATATTACTAGTTGCCGGGACAATTTTGCATTTAGTGAGATAAAAGCTGAAGCTCCCTTGATGGCTGCAGTGATTGTAACGGGTTTAACGGCTGTCAGCTGGCTGCACATAAGTGTGATTTATCTTCTTCCGTATCTTTGCGCAGTGGCCTGCATTCAAATACAAAGCCGTGTTAGAAATCCATGGTGCAATTACATGGAGAACAGTTTAGCGTCTAACATGTTGCTGTTTCACGGGATCTTTTTATTAAACCACAGGAAAGCTTCATGATTTGATCACAGGATGTAGTCTGGCCTGTATATTTCACTTCCATTCTGTCATTTTATTATTGGCTGTTTAAGAATCTTTTTATTAAATGGTCATGAAAAAAATGCCACTAAAATTACTTACACCCACAACAAAGTATGGTATAGTCGCTTGGTTCTTACTGTTACTTGTATCTATGTTATGAGGAAGGTGTAGGGGATTATACAATTTAAGTGGTCGCCTTTGGCTGTGGTTGCAGAAAAAAATGCCCACCTACCTATATTTAATTTAAGGTTTGTACCTGTAGAAGCATGGTGGCATTACAACATACCAAACAATTACAATCAGCCTCAGCTACAAATCCTTGTAGTTTGCAGGACGAGGATTTTTCTGCCTACAATTCATCAAGGGTTCTGATTTTCTGAGAAAACGGCAAGCGATTGCGCAAATTATTCATTGATTCATACGTCACCGCATCCCAATCGTTTGTTCGTCGGTTGAACGGGTATCGACCCATGTGTGATCAGCTTAAGTAGCCAACACAATTTAGGTTCATAGATTCCACATTATGTTCTCTCATTTTTAGGTGAATAAAAATCGACCTAGCCACTGACCGCCGCAGCAACAATCGTTTTTCATAACTAAAGAATTTCTGCACAATCTGTCAGAAACTATCTCAGGGAATCTCATCTGCATGCTCATCCTCCTCATCGGGGTCTGGACCTGACTGCAGCTCTTAGTCTGAAGCCGACTTGAGTGGGCTGACATTTGATAGTGTCTGGTTATGGTATGGGCAGACGTGTGTTATAGACAATGAACACAGGTGCATTTTATTGATGGCATTTGATATTGTTACAAGATCCTTAGGCCCATTGTTGTGGTCATCCAAGACCATCACTTCATGTTGCAGCATGATAATGCACAGACCCATATTGCAAGGATCTGTACACAATTCCTGGAAGCTGAAAACATCCCAGTTCTGGCTTGGCCAGCATACTCACTGGACATGTCACCCATTGATCAGGTTTGGGAGCTCAGGACCAGTGTCTACAACTCATCTGTCGGCTCCCACACATGAGCAGGGACCGACAGATGAGCAGTGGAGTGCAGCGTGATGACGTCACGCTGCACCCTGTCGCTCAGAGTATCGGCTGGCACCCTGAGTGGGTCCCCATTCAAACTAATGGAATTAAGCACAAATTTACGGACATGTCCGTTCTCTGGCCGACTCAGATGCATGTGGCACCCACGATCCGTGATTTTACCACGACCGATGGTCATGAGCGTGAACGCACATCAATCGCCGGCAAAATCAGCCGCAGATGGTTGCATGTATGGGGGCCTTAACTCAGATTTAGACAGATTTGTAAACAGAATTTTTGACAGTAATGGATCTTTTGAGTATGCAGAAAATGTTTCAGATCTTTGAGTTAAGCTCATGCCAAATCGGAGGAAAACTGGAAGTGCATATGTACTGTTTCTAATGCAAGTAAAGAGAAAAATAAATTTAGATTGAATGATATGCAACTTCATTTAGCATTTGAATACCATACTACACATTTTAATAACCCAACACCTTTCTTTTCCCACACTAAATGTAAGGATACATTTCCCAATTGGGGGAAAAAAGTGAATGAAAATGAATAAAAGTATAACAGGAAATCTATCTACTACACATACAAATGCTTGCCTATAAGGTGTTATCCTCATGTGTAGCCATTATATTATAATTATGATGCATTATTCCTCACAGCAGGTAACATAATATTGCTATAGTCTGTAAAAGAAAACATTTTACTGTACAGGCACCTCCATTTCCTGTCTTTCTTCTATAGAATAGTAAACTGTCATCATAACTCCATGTACATGAGTAATAGACTTCATCTACAAACCAAGTCTTTACCAAATGACGCCATGTTTTACAAAGCTTTAGACCTCTTAAAAGTCAGAGTAATCAATAGATTTTTTTTATTTAATGATGTTTCAAAATAAAACCAATCAATTTGATTTCTTATGTTGCATGAACATGTTCAGGAAACTTAACTGATTATGCCTAAATAATGAACATTTTATGCACTAAACTATATAGAAGATGCTAAAATTGGTAATCATAAGGTAATTGTACAAGTATAAACTATTGTCACCAAAATATCAGAGCAGAATTGTCTTACCACTAGGCTTTAACTTACTAGGATCACTTTCATTTTTTTCACAGCATTGAACCCACACAATCCTGTCACCTGCCTTCCAGCTCCTACAGTTTACAAATATATATATCAAGGGTGAGGAGTATACCTTATATTTGAATTGTGCCAACCCAAATAACTATGAACAAACACGATCCCTGACTTGGAGGGAATTAATCTCCCCAAGTCTGTAGACTAAAGCTAGCCATACACATGCCGATAAGCGGGCGATTTTTAATCTGACCAACGGGCGTGCGCGCTGTCGTCAGGTTAAAAATCGGCCACTAATCGGCATGTGCCCACATGGGGCGACAGATCCCTGTCGCCCCACTTCTCGGCCGGCCAGAGAACGGACATGTCCGATCTTCTCTGGCTGATGGGAGCCGATGCCATAAGCTGCAATGAAGCGGCGTCTTCATTGCAGCTTATGGCCGGCACACAAAGGGTGCCCAGCCGATTGAAGGGGCCCCATAATGCAACAGGAGGCTAACGTGATGACGTCATCACGTTAGCCTCCCGGAAAGATATCGGGACTAGTCTGCCTACACACATCGGCGTGTGTATGGCAGGCTTAAGAGGGTTTTTAAAGGGCACTATGTAACATTTCTTAGGTCACGGTTGGGTCAACACCATGTAACATAGGGTTTAAGTAAAAGAGTCTTTAATATGTCCTGGACTCATCAATGTACAATACAAAAACATATAGGACAAAAATTCTCTTAAAGAGATTCATAAAAAACATATAGGTGTCATCAGTATAGGTAACATTTCAAATGACAAATTTGCTGTAGAAATTCAGAGAGTATGGTATCCAAAGTGCATTGTTGTTTGTTCAAGCATCAAACTCAAGCATAAGTCTCCTACATGTTTCGCCCCACAAGGGCTTCGTCAGGGAGAGATGACTCTAGGGGTACATATGTATGTTAGTTTACCAGTACAAAGATATATACAGCTCAAATACATATCGGAATATACAGAGGTCCGTACATATTAACACTTTCAATCTCCATTTGATGTAAAATCTCTACAACAACGGAATGAAGGTAAGTTACATCTTAGACATATATACCATGTACATCTTTAGTAAATCTGCCTGAGGTTATAGCAAGTCGCACACACTGTACACCTGTTTGTGTCTGGGTGTGTAGCATAGGGTTGCGGCGGCGTCCCCCCCCCCAGCGAGGTAGCCCGGGAGGGCTTAAAGATGGTAGCACCCTAACACCGTGCAGGTGTTGAGCATGTGTTTACAAATATAGTCTTTTCTGAAGATTTCCATTCCAAATTCCAAAGGTCCTGTAAGAAATAAATTGAGCAGCTCCTTACTATGTGTATATATATATATATATATATATATATATATATATATATATATATATATACACACATGTACATATATATAATTTTTTTTCTTTTAACACTAAATATGAAAAATAATTAAATACTTTCTCTTGGGTGGTCAGGGTTGTTGGGAAGCAAATTCTGGATGTCCCATAAGGAAAATTTATATTTGGCAGATTACTTGTCACAGGTTTACATGTTTTGTGTTAAGTGAACCACATTTTAAAAAAAATGGCTACCAATCCACCAAAAAGGCAAAGTATATAAAACCCAACCTGACACTCCGCGATTACAACATGGTCACACTCCCAATGAAAATTAATTGGGGCATGCCAAGTTACCATATTTTCAGCAAGATGCAGAGGAGACTTACCCAAGGGATGGCGCATTAATAAAGTTAAAAGTTTAGACTTGAAATTGAAGCTACATGTGCTAGAACTTGGTGCTTGAAAAGAATTCCTACAACCCTACTCTAACAATTTTGGTGATGGTACCATATTCAGAGTATGAGTATTTTGGGGCCATCATCACAACTATGGATAAGCATTTTAGGAGAACTTCTGTTATTTGGAATCCTCATCTTGCCTAAATGCCTGTGGGAAGGATTAAAAATGTACCTGCCACGATCAACACATGGGGGGGATTCTGTACAAGAGGGTGGCATTGTTTTTGTTTTATATATATTTTTATTGAAATAAACAGAGACAAACAGACAGGAATATCAGCCTTGGTTTTAGGAATGGTATCAATAAACCAAAAACCAAACGAAAAGGAACTATAAAAACAAGATCAGTCAATCATTTCTGTGCTTATTTTACAGATTTTTGTTCCATGTCAGGACCCAATTTCTATTGCTTTAACCTTGTTGCAATTACAGCATCCCATCAAATAGCGCAAATATAGTTGAAGGATGGGTTGGTTAATTTCCATGGTTACAGAAAGTGGTTTAAAAAAATCAATGCTTAACAAACCATTAGGTATTTTGCTTCAGTTGCTAATAATGTCAATTAGCCTGAAAGATGAATCATCCCAGAGTCATGCTTTTTTCACGCTAAATCAACAAGATACCCACCTTCATTTATAACGGTCGTGAATCAGTCAGGGTTAATGAAGACCACATTTTTTAATGTTTTATATGTATAACAAAGCAAAATGTAACCTAAAGTGATTAACACCGTTGTAAGCCGCTTCACTGCTCTGGATAGGTTAAACTGTCCGTTGCTTGTAAAATTCTGCATTTTCATGGTCGTATCTATTATTCATGGATCAGTGAAGACAAAGCAACAACTACACATAAATACCAACCCTTTGGTTCCTTGTATTTCCATTTGGCAACTGTGAGAGGGGAGAGTTTCATTAGCGTATATAGAGCTCTAGAAAAAAAACTAATTTCACCAATTTCACAGGTTTTATCTGTTATAGGGGTACATACAGTATTGGACTAAATGCCTTAGTTTTTAGAACTTGGAAATTAGTTGGAAGTTTGTTGTTTCCTCCACCTGAAAACTGCTGCCTAGGGAACATGACTTAAGGAGTTCCCTGGTTGTTTTTTGGGCAGTTGCCCAATAGGGTAACATGAGGGTGGTTACCCTATGGTAACCTGGCTGAGGGGGTGGCTGAGGCTACATTTTAGTGCCAACTGTAGAACCACTGCGGTGGTTTAGATTATCATGTGCTGCTGCAGGTCATTCTACTTTGGTAAGACTAAACATCAATTTCGGATCCGCATTCAGGAACACATCATAGCATTCAGCTCGACATGTTGAGTTATGTCACAAATATGACACTACCGGTAGTTACATTCCTTTTTTCTGTTGGCTCATGTTACTATCAATTTAAGGAAGGGAGATGTTGAGTAATCCCTGTTGCAAATTGAGCAGTGCTGGATTCCCAAATTAAATCACCAAGTGGCCAAGACTTAATGACTTAAATTAGTTTTTAGTCATTTTTGTAACAACCTATTGGTGGGATGTCTACTGGGTACTAAGCGAATAATATGACAACTGTGAACTGTTTTTTTTTATTTGCCTTTTCCTGTTATGATGTAAAATATTTGATATCTTTCAAGGGGCTCAGATGGCATATGGGCTAATTGCGGAGATGGGAATTCACCAACCTAGCCTGGACAACCAGTGAGGCTCCGGTCTCAGCAGAGTACCGCTTGGTTGGTCGATGGCCCCCATTTGTTGGATGGCTGTCCGAGATTTCTCCCCCCTTTACCAGCTGAAAGCTGTCATTGCCCTGATCAGCTAGAACCCAGGATTGATTAAGTAAGGAGATCGAGAAGGGAGGAGAATATGATACTTAGTAAAATCTTTTTCTTTGTTTTGACAGGTGTTGGTCTTGTTCCAAGATCTGTGATCAGAAATTTTCTGAGCAGGTATGTTTGGCTTATAGAGTCTTCAATATTGTGGGAGTTAACATTTATGCATACCTAACTAACTGACTATACATACCTAAATTATGCTGGGTGGACCATCATTCCCCAAACATGGCTCTATTTTAATCAGGTATGCCCAACTCCATAGGGATTTGGCTATTTTGGGAAGGGTGTGCGTGTTGTCTGTAACCATTCTGCTCCTCCTAACTGATGGGCCTTACCCAAAGTGTTTTGCGTGCTGCTCCCCACCTTTACAATCTGGGATTACAGTCCCTTGGAAATCGGTGAATACTTGGATGGCCTCTTTTTTGGAAAATGACCACTCCCCCATCCTGAGTCGAATCCACTACATACAGATGTTCTATTAGTTGCACAGCTCTTTAAGTAACATGTATTTTGCTTGTTTATATACTCAGTCATTCAATCTGTCAGATATTATTGTTATTATTTTTATATTGTGGTCCTTTGCTAGTGCTAGAACCACCTTCCAAGCACCAACACACAATGTGAAACTGCTGAGCACAGCTGACAACCAACCTGAAACGGACAATGTGAATTTTAGAAAAATTATGCTGTGTTTGCAGAACTTTTATATTAGAATATTTCAAAGAAACATCATTATTGCATAATGTCACACCACTCTTTCTGCAAAGAAAATAGCTCAGCTTTGCTTGATGGTTCATGATCATCCATTTTCCTCTGTGTGTCATTCTACAGGTTTCCAGTAAAGTAATGCGCTCCCGCACCCCTTTAGGATCAGGTCGTGCAGGAATTGGAGGCTGCAACTGACGAGGATTGGGCTAAAATCAGCCGTCCTGTCGGATCGGAAAGTTATTCGACAGGATGGTAAATTTTAGTCCGATCCCATTAGTTCAGCTGGGGACGGCTGCCCCCAGCCGAACTAATCAGCTGCACATAAAGAGTGGCGTCCGATTCTTGGCACTAGCAGGCGGGCGTGATGGCATCATCACGCTGCCTGCTACTGCATACAATCGGAAAGGAATAGACGTTAAATTGTACCGTCTATTCCCAGTTCAAGAAAGATTTCTTGATTTGATGATCCTGCATTCAAAACCTTAAGGCCCCTATACACCTTAGAATCTTTCATACAATTTCTGTACAATCACATTTGTTCTACCAAAACGATGTAATATGAGGACCTTTCTAATCCTTCCAATCACTATGTATTCTATCAGAGAGACCACTATACTACACAGTTGTTGGTAAATTTAATGTATGGATCGATCTTAAGGTGTATGGGGGGCTTAAGTCATGCAATAGAGTTTAAACACAGTGTGAATTCAGTTGAGAAAAAAATTGGTTGATATTTAAAAAAATTGCATTTCCCACTGGAAAATGACTTTAGCCCTTGGTCTGCAGCTAGAACACTGACACTTATAAAAGGAAACTGACTTCCGGTTCCGGCGCCACATGCACTAGGAGTGCGGCTGTTGAGCTCCCGCTCCCCTCAACACAAATCGGCAATTATTCGGGTGAGCGCTGTCTCTCCCGCTAGCCCAGCAGGGTGGCTAGTGTCACCGGACCCCCCACAGCGCATGGACAAATTTCTGGGACTGTCCGCAAAGAGGATACTGGCCATGAAACCGAAACCGGTGGTTTCGCGGCAAAACACGGCCGCGGCCGCCGCGCCATCCTCGCAGGGGGACACACTGATGGATGAATCCTCGCAGGGGGCCACATCTACCCAGGTGATAGATCATGACAAGATAGCCACTGCAGTGGCAGCGATCCTAAAACCTGCCATACAAGAGGCCATAGACCAGGCAGTACTGAGAGCCATACAGACGCTGCAGAATGACGTCACTGCTCAGGGCTAGTGATGAGCGGCATAGGCAATATTCGAATTCGTGATATTTCACGAATAGTTCTGCTAATATTCGATTCTATATTCGGAAATTCGAATATTCGCATTAATAATAATAATATTAATAATAAAATCTTTAAAATGAATGGTCACATGCTATGTTTATTTTCACAATGCGAATATTATTTTCGCAATACATGGCCATATTGCGAATATTCGGAATTGCGAATATTCGCCGACATATTAGAGATATTGGCGAATTCTCGAATTGCCGATATTCGCGAAAAATATTCGACATTCCAATATTCAAGATCAACACTACTCAGGGCAAGAAGCTGCAGGAAGCTGAACAGAGGATCTCTGATCTGGAAGACGAGCTAGGTGCCAGCACCATGAAATGCAATGCCTTAGAAAAGAGAGTGATAGAAGCCAAGGTAGATGACCAAGAGAACCGGTCACACCGGAACAACTTGAGAGTCATTGGGATCCCGGAATCTATTCAACCCCAACAGCTGGCAACGCTATGTGCCAATACGATTCCATCTCTCCTGGGCCTTTCGACACCCATGAAAGTGGAGAGGGCGCACCGCTTAGGACCGCCTGCGACAGACCGCCAAACGCCACGAGCAGTGATAGTGCGCTACTTGAACTACGCAGACAAAGCACAAGTCTTTCAAGCTTACCGCGCCCATCGTTCCCTGCAGTTTGAGGGGCAAAAACTTTTGATGTTTGCTGACTACTCCCTGGAGGTCTCCAGAAAACGTAAAGTCTTCAGCAAGGTGTGTTCCACCCTGTTTCACAAACGTATCCGTTTTACCTTGGCGTATCCGGCTGTCCTACATATCAGAGACTATACAGGCCACACGCACACCTTTCAGGACCCAGAGGCTGCAGAACACTTTGTCACCAATCTAGCTGAGGAAGAAGAGGCCTAGCTGGCGTCACCATTGGAAACTCCGCCGCCTCACAAGCTCGCAAGGTACCCGAATCCTTCACCGCTTCCCCCCCGGGACAGACTTCAAGACAAGGCGCTGGCGTTGAACATTGCATCTGGAATGACAGTTGGAATTACTTACCAGGCTTCCGGATCACCTCTCTCTGATGTCGACGGGACGGACTAAGTATTATTGGGGTTTTCCTTCTGGCTTAGACTGGTTTATGCTCTACTCGAAGTTTGGTTATATCTGACGTATGGGTAAGAAGGCAGATCACTAAGAGGGGGGTCGACATAAATTTCATTACTAGAGAGGGGTAAGGGGGCTGCTTGACACGCTAGCCACAAGCATGTGGAAAAAAGGAGGTCACACGAGAATGATTAGGATGGTAGAAGCACTACCCAGCCGAAAGGCCATAGTTGTCCTAGTTCACAGGACTGAAGTTTGCTTGTCTGGTTATGTTTTTCTAATGTTAACTACTGTTTTGGTTAAGCGGTGCAGGCAGGGGTTCCAGGTGGGGGGGGGGGGGGG
>CM070041.1:24729043-24750711 GCA_036250615.1 Ptychadena robeensis
GGGAGCTACTTATCCATTTTTCATGATATATGGACTTGCTATGACTGGAAGTGTTTTTCTAATTTGGGCCATACTTTTTCCCCCGAGAGGCGGGCTTCCTACCCTTTTCACATAAGGTACTATACCTGCCTAATGTCATATTGGTTCACAAATGTTCACAAATGGTTCATGTCCTATCATGGAACGTCAAGGGACTGAGAGCGCCCACCAAACGAAATATGATTCTCAAACACCTGAAGAGGCTGAAGGCCGATATCGCGCTTCTTCAGGAGACGCACCTCAGCTCCGCGGATACTTCACGTATGCTTAAATTTTGGGTGGGGGAAGCCATTGCTTCTCCGGCCAAAGGAAAAAAGGGGGGAGTGATGGTGCTTCTCCATAAGAACCTCAATTACACGATACATAGTCAGGACATTGATCAGGAGGGGCGCTTTATTCGCCTTCATGTCACTATAGGGGGTACCACATTGAGTGTCTACAACATTTATGCCCCAAACACTCCCTCCCATTCATATTTTACCCTCTTGGAAGGGGACATTGCGAGGGATCCCTCGGCGCATAAGTTAATCTGTGGGGACTTTAATGCAGTGGTTTCGGAAACGGATGACAGGAAACAGACTGCTGATAGATGGACCCACTCGACCCAGATGACTGACAGACTAGGTAGGACGACCCAGTTAGCCAGATTTGCCACTTCATTGTCTCTCCATGATATATTGAGAGACCATCACCCGCTGGATCGCCAATATACTTTTTTCTCCCAGGCTCACATTTCTTTATCTAGAATTGATTATATATTTGCGACACCCTCATTGCTTCCTTTACTCTCCAGCCCTGACATACACGACTTAATCATATCTGACCATACACCCATAAGCATTGTAATACGCGATACGGCTCCTAGTGGCACTGACATTCTGTGGCGCTTTCCCAACGAACTTTGTACCGACCCGGTCTTCCGGGACACGTTACAGCGGGCACTGGTAGACTATTCAGAACACAACCACCAACATAGTGTAAAGCCTATCCTATTTTGGGAGGCAGCGAAAGCGCATCTAAGGGGGGTGGCTATAGCATACCTCTCCACCAAACGCAAAACGGCTATGGCCAATTACCAGACTGCGCTGGCAACATTGAGAGACGCCCAAGACGCACTGACGCAATGCCCCACCGTACTCACACGTACGAAATTAAGGGAGGCTAAGACTCCGTTTGACCACTGGCTACAACAACAAAAAAATCCTGCAGCAATCCTACTGGGACCTGCACTTTCACAAATTTGGGAATAAATCAGGAAGGCTGTTAGCGAATCTGGTCAAAACGCATCGAACCAAATCCCATATTGCCGCGCTCCAAACGGGTACTAATTCCCTGACCCGAAGGAAATTAATGCTCTACTAGCGCAATATTATACGACTCTTTATTCCCCAGATGACGGGATTAACGACATCCCCTTACCACACCTGACGGACTCCCAATTGCAATCCCTTAACGCCCCCATCACAGTGGACGATGTGGAAAAGGTTATAGCTGCGCTCCCTAACAACAAATCTCCCGGCCCAGATGGCTTTACGCCGGAATTTTATAAAATGCTTAAAGGCGATCTCATCAAACCCCTACACGCCTTATTTGACCACTTATGGAGCCAGGGCAAATATTTCCCCACGGCCAACGAGGCCTATATTAAACTCCTCCCGAAGGAAGGTAAGGACCCTACCCAGTCTGGCTCGTACAGGCCCATTTCCTTAAAAAAACATAGATGCAAAGATCCTCTCAAAAATTATGGCTGACAGGATGGCCAACCTTCTACCCCATATCCTCCATCCCACCCAGGCGGGATTTGTAAAGGGACGTAGCGCGGTGACCAACATCAGGAAAACACTGGCAGCCATGGAGTTCGCCAAAAACAATCCGGGACGTAGCTAGAGATGGTCGAATTTTTCGACTTGCAAAATTTGTGAGCTTATTGCAAAGCCCCTGAAAATGGTATCCTTGCCAAACTTGCAGATGTAGAGAAGGGTTGGGGAAACATTTGAAAAAAATAAGTTTTGCTCTAGCACATGTAGTTTTTGCATAAATGAAGTTCAAAGTTAAAGTCGAAATTCCGATTTTCGAATTTTTTACTTGACTTTGAACTTAATTTGTGAAAAAACTATTTGTGTTAGAGACTTACTTTCTTTTTTGTAGTATACCCCCAACCCTTCTGTGTATCTCCAGCAAGTTTGGTGATGATACCATGCTCAGGGGCTTTGCAATTAAGTCGAAACCGGCGAAATGGTCGAATTTTTGAAAAAAAATTCGACCATCTCTAGACGTAGCTTTACTAACTGTCGACGCGGAAAAGGCGTTCGATAATATCAACCTTCGGTGGCTTTTCCTGGTGTTGGACACTATGGGTTTCAATGGACATATAGTGGGCATGCTGAAAGCTATTTATAATGAACCCTCTGCCAAAATCCACACACCTGGTTTCATCTCAAGGGCGTTCAGGCTCCACAAGGGTACAAGACAAGGCTGCCCCTTGTCGCCCCTACTTTTTAACATTGCCCTAGATCCGCTCGCACGCCTGCTGGAATCCCAGCCGGGGATCCATGTATCACCACCAATGGACACCAACCAGGGTTAGCGCTGGGCTACCCGGGAGCAGGGAGTCTAGGTCACCAAGGGTTTTCCCCCAGAGCCCCCCTAATGGGAGATAGGCAGGGTCCCTAGGTGACCAGGTCCTGCTTCCCCAGGTAGTCCCCCCCAGTACAGTGTAAGGTGGAGTTGGAGTCGATCCCGATGTGGAAGCGATCAAGCGAGGTACCAAGAGCATGAGACGAAAATCAGGGTCAGACGTAGCAGGAGGTCAAGGGCAGGCGGCAGACGAGCGTAAACGGTGTGAGAGCGGATAGTCAAGGCAGGCGGCAAACAAGACGAGATCCGGTAACAGGCGGAGGTCAGGATAGGAGAGGTCAAACAGGATGGTCAGGATACGAGCAGAGTCAGCAACAGGTAATCAAACAAACGGGTAAGCTATCAGGTACACAAGCTACACAATCTGGCAGCACTGGCTGTGTGTGCAGACTCTGCTTTTATAGCCAGTGCACCAGAGACCCACCCAGGAAGTGGGAGTGCCCAAAGCCAAGATGGCTGCAGCTGCCTCAATAAAGCCCAGCACTAGCTGGGATTCACACACATGCGCGGGAGGCGCCGTGCCGTGCGGCTAGGTGCCAGGCCCTGTAGCCTGGCAGAATGCCTTACAGCCCTGGGGTCGTGGGGAGGAAGTGTTGGAGGACATCTGGGGACATTGGTGACAACCCCAGATGCGGGAGCTCTGGGATCAGAGGTGAGCTGAGGGGATCGCGCTGCAGTGGGGGTCCGCGTCTGTGAGGACAGACGGCGGACCCCAGGGTGACACCGTTAGATACCTGTGGGGAACGAATTTGTGAAATCTGCTTTCTTTGCTGATGACATTCTGTTATTTTCATCCTCCCCAGCTGCAGATATCCCGCTCTACACAAAAACTAATACTTGATTTCGGCCAACAGGCAGGATTCAAGGTAAACTCGTCCAAAAAGTAGCTATTATTGTTAACCAAGATAGTGAACAGGCCCTGGGTTACACTGTCCCCTTTCACAGTCGCCAAACAGTTTGTAACTTATTTGGGAGTTAAAATAGGCAAATCCCCTTCATCTCTGTATAACTTAAATTACACACCTTTACTATCCCGCATAGTCACTAAATTGACCGCTTGGCAAAACCTTCCGTTATCCCTCTTGGCAGAATACATCTGTTCAAAATTATACCCTTCGCGCAACTACTGTACCCGCTCCAGACAATCCCCATTTTGTTAAAGCACAAGGACATCAAACAACTGCACCGTGCATTGTCCTTGTTCCTCTGGCGGAACAAGAAACCGCGCATTGCTTTCAAAACTCTGTACTTACCTAAGACGGATGGAGGGGCGGGTCTACCAGACTTGCGCCTGTACAATTTAGTATGCCTCCTTCGCCACGCCGTAGACTGGCTCAAAGACATGTCACATTACTCGAATACGCACTTGGAAAAGGCAATGGTTTACCCCTGGACCCTGGTCAATGTGTTACATTGTCCTTTGAGGAAATTACCCCCGCATATTAGAAGCAACTTGCTGATCAGGGACACGGTTATAGCGTTTAAGGAAATCAGAAAGATTCTCCATCTTCCCATTACCATCTCCAAGTACTCCCCTCTGACAGGGAACCCACTTATCCCTGCAGGGTCGGAACATGCGATATATACCCAGTGGGCGGAGAAGGGCCTCACTTTCCTAAAAGCCTTCCTGAACCCTGCCTCACGTTCTCCCCATACGTGGGACTCGCTGCAAGGGATATATGGTTTGTTATCTTCCCAACTACACCCCTTGTACCGGGCTCAAATTGAGCACTTCTACAAGTCCCTACCGACTGACCTATTATCCCTGTTTGTACATTCGAGATTTGATACCTTGATGGCATCACCGACACACAGTATCTCATACCTCTGCTCGTTCCTTAAATCTAGTGTCACACGCCCGCTGGAGGCTTCCTGCGCTTCCAATTGGCAGAAGGACCTCCCTCAGGGAAATATGGCAGAAAAATTAAACATGGGCTATCAAATGATCCGTAGACACATGGTAGCGGAAACATGGAGGGAAACTCAATTTAAATTGCTCCATAGGGCTTATAGGCTGTGCATGACACCCACGCTCGATATGTCGCAGCGGCTCCGACTGCGGCCGTACTGCCCCAAATGCCCGACTACATGACCATCCCTCTACCACTGTCTATGGCCCTGCCCGAAGATACGTGACTTCTGGGTGGCGGTGTTTGATTATATCGCACGCATCACCGTTCCGACCATAGCGCAAGATCCTATGCTAGCACTGTTTAGCTACCTGCCAAAAGCCGCCAAGACACTGCTAGCGCAACTAGGTGCATGGCTCCATATAACCCTTCTTACCGCACGTAGAGTGATCATGCCAGAATGGATACATGCGTCCCCACCAACCATTAAGGTGGTCACCACACAATTACAAGCCCTGTTTTACAAGGAATTAAGAGGCATGGACCGAAGCACAGTGAAACAAAAGGCGGGCTTTCATAGGAGGTGGAAACCCTACATACAAAAAGTATTGCCAGTGAGGGAAAAAACCCACATACTAGCCCAACTGGAAACTGACGGTTAACATGCTCGTCTCTCCCCTTACACCCCATTCTGACCCCACCACACTTTTTTTCCTTTCCTTTGATGTCCTCTGCACCCGCCTGCAATGGTTGCACTCCGCTTCCTTCGTTTTTGGTTTGTTAGTGTTAATAGACTGGTGGATATAATCGTTGTTTCATGACAATGCACAGTACATATGCATGACTGTATTATCACCACATTTGTACTAAAACATCATCTTGTACTTGTGACATTCATTACTGTATTGTTATAATGTTGAAAAATTTATAAAAATATTTTCAAAAAAATAAAAGGAAACTGACCATCTATACAGATTAAGAGCTCCATTGTGGTCTGGTTTGCCAAGGGCTTGCAGTAACATCGAATGAAGAATTACCCATCAACCATTGACATTTACCTCAGCCATTTATAAGATACAATTTTAAACAACAATCTAAATCCATCACATCTGATGTTTATTTTACTGTGAGAAAATATCATTACACAATAAGCATCTCAAATGGCTTCTATATTCAATACATTGCATAAGACATGAAATTAAATTTTTCTCCATACAGGAGACATTACCGTGAAAGAGAGAGGTGTGTTGTAAGTAAAAGCTTAAAATAATTTGCCAGTTTTCATTTTGTTTGATTTCATTAACACCTGGGTTTGGAGAGACAAGGGGCGAGAACAGGTTTTAGCTATAATCTAATGATTAGCACTTCTATTTCCCACAGTATACACAGAGTGTCAGATGTCAAGACAGTTCACAATCTGCTTGCCTCGTCCCAGCAATGCTTATTTCATGAAGGGAGAGTAAAAGGATACATAAATTTATGTTGAAAGAGAAACATGATACGGCAATTTGTGTAATGAAAATGGAAATTGAAACTGAATGCAGTTCGAAGCGCGATAATCAGATATGCTAAAATAGTCCACCGAGATTTGAGGTTAGCTAATGTTTTTTTTTTTTTTTTTCTTTGGACTCATGAATTATGATTTATTCCTGTTTCTCTCAAATAGATTTTTAGGGCACAGAAGAAAGAACTGTAACATGGCATACCCTTATGCGAAGAGTTTATTATTAAAACAAGTAGGATTGTGGTGCTGTAGATTAGATCTAAACAATGTAGAAAACCTACTTATGAGATTCATGTTGACATTGCTAGTATAAGTAGTTGGCATAGAGAAATCAGAGAGTTCTGGCATGGTCTTATCACCTCAGATTGAGATATCTGGCTATGTTTCCATGGTGTCTAGGGTTCCGTCGACCCCCTGTGTTAAGCGCATTCCTTGACAGGGCGGTCAACAGAGCCTATATATTACCTGCCTCCCGCACTGACTGTTTACCCAGTGTTGAGACGATCTGCCGACTAGAGGTTGATGTAGTGCCCTGCGTTAATCTCTCTGCCGGAGGATCGGCTCAACTCTGTGGAAACAGTCAGTGCGGGAGGTAATCTATATTGGCTCCATTGACCTCCCAGTCAAGGAATGCGCCTAACACATGGAGGGGGGTTGATGGAGCCCTTGACGACATGGAAACCGCAATGCACATTTCAGTCAGCAACAGATTCCCAATGCAAATAGCACACTTGAAATGAACTCTGGACCTTTTATCTGCACATTGTAATTGGGATAATGAGGGAATATCACACACCTGGCCATGGAACAGCCAATTGTCCCATTACTTTTGGTCCCTAAACAAGTCGGTGGCACATATGCAAACTGTTGTAATTCCTACATTGTTTACCTAATTTGGATGTAAATACCCTCAAATTTAAACTGACAGTCTGCAGTTAAAGCATATTGTGTTTGTTGCATTCCAAATCCATTGTGGTGGTGTATATGACCAGAAATGTTAGAATTGTGTCGCTGCCCCAATATTTATGGACCTGGCTGTAGTTCTTCTAAATAAAGAACAGATAGTAAGTCCTATTGTCAACTAAAAGGGCTCACGGGGCACATGCACAGATCAAAGAAAGGTAAAGCAGATAGTCCTATGGCCAGCCAAAACAACTCAGGTGGCCAATTCCCAGATAGTTCTACCAAATAAAAATAAAACAGGTAGTTAGCACTATGATTACCAAAAGGAATAGTGATGAGCGGCATAGGCAACATTCGTATTCGCGGCATGCCACGAATTTTTGGGAAAACATTCGGAAAACATTCGGAAAATATTCGCATTCGCAATATTCTTCTTATTGCGAATATCGTCAGTTTTATGCGAATTTCGCGAATTTTATATATTCGCGAATATATGTTTAACTTGCATTGAGGGGCGTGTTGAAAAAAAATTTCGAATTTTGGACGCCATCTAAGTGATTTTCGCGAATTTTCAAAAGTGCAGATTTTCGCAATATTCCGAATATTCGCATCACCCCAATATTGGATTTAAAAACTGTTGATGGTCGCAGGGAGTGTTGCTAAGCTCTTGTTGCAGCCTTCCCATTCGTCCACTTGCATTGAGAGGTGTGTGTAATGGAAAAAAAATACAGAATATCCGGAATTGCGAATATTCGGCAATATATTCACCATCTTCGCGAATTTCCGAATTGCCGATATTCGCGATTAATATTCGGAATCCGAATATTCGTGATCATCACTACTCACAAAGCTTAAGCACAGATAATTCTACTAAATGAAGTTATAATGGATAGTTAGCTCTATGACCAACCAAAGGCACTCACATGGCCAATGCACAATTAATTCTACCAAATAACGGTATAACATATAGTTAAACCTAAAGTGCTCACATAGCCAATGCATAGATAGTTTTAACTAAGTAAAGGTATAACAGATAATACAAACTTACATGGCTAGTTCACAGATTGTTCTACCAAATAAAAGTATATCAGAAAGTTAGTGCTATGGCCAAAAAAAAAAAATCACATGGCCAATCTGGCAAATAAAGGAATACCAGATGGTTAGATATATGACCAATAAAAGGCACTCACAGTTAGCCTAAATAAGCTCATGTGGCAAATTCACAGAGAGTTGCAACTTATTAAAGGTATAATACTTAGTTAGTCTTATGGACATCCACATGAGCTCACATGGCAATGCACAACATAATAGTTTGACAAAAGCAGCTCATGTTGCCAATACACAGATACAGTACATACATAGATACATGTAGTTCTAACTAAGTAGAGATAGAACAGTTGGATAGCTCTGTGGCCAACAAATGGAGGTCATATGGCTGAATGCTCATTGCTTTTATTTTCACCTTAAACCACCCTAGCCAGGGGGTGCCAATGGACCCGATATGACTCTCAGGGCTAGGTTACCACTGCGTTAAAATCTCTCTGTTTGACGTACGTAAAATGGAAGGATGATGATGTTGCCCATTATAATGAATGAGGCTGTATCCACCTGCATTGGTCTGCTACGTTGTGCTCCATTGTGTTAAAATCAACGTAGAGCACCCATAGACAATGCATTGAATCCACGGATGAGTAAAAAAAAGGTTACATATGCCCTGATGGATGCCTAAAGCGTGCCCCCAACGCATCATGGTTGTGTTGACGGAGGGACCTTGACAGACTGAAAAACGCAGTGGAAACCCAGCCTAAGGCCTTTACTCCACTACGCATTAAAATCCTGCATTTGATGTCCATCAAGGATGAAAGTCAATGGATGCGTCTACACATCCATTGGTGTGACCCATAAGCTTGCGTTAAAATCAACGCAGAGCACTTAGTTGACCTTAACGCAATGTAAGTCAATGGCTTGAAATGCAATGGTATGCATTGCTCTATGCGTTGATCAATCCGTTCATCATAAAAAAACATACACAAAAACAGATATATGTCACAAATGAATCCCTGACACATCACACATGGGTTGCGTTAATTGGATCCGTTAATCCTTAAAGCTGGGCATAGTATCATCAGGCACGAGAATCACCCAGGCACCCTTTGTGTGCCGGCCATAACTTTACTAATGGGATCCAATCTAAATTATCCGTCATGTCGGATCACTGTGCGATCCGACATGACAGCAGATTTTACATCAATATGGCCAGTTGGCGCACCCGATTCCTTGCCGACCTGATCGGATGCGGGAACGCACGGCATCCTAACGGCGGTTGGGTCGGGCAGGAATCGGCCCGTCTATGACCAGCTTAATGCATAGGGGAGCCTAAGCCTAAATGCAGTTGGTCGGTGCACATGACAAAGTGAGATATCATACATTTTGATCTCTTCAACTTTCTCTTGGAATGGGGGTATATCACATCTAGAACTACAGAGGAACGTATTAATGACCAGGAAAGTGACAAAGTATGTGTAGAAGGAAGTGAACAGAACAAACTGTTTGAAGAAGAACTACAAAAAAAGGGACTTCTGGTAACAGTAATGCAAGTCCCGGGAGTACCGATTGTAAATAGTGAGACATGATTCCAAACATACTGAAAAATAGATTTAGGGTTTACATACACTTTAAATAAGCTGGACATCTGCACAGGCAAATCTTTCACGGATTAAGATGGAAAATCTGAGAGATGCACATTTCTTAGAGCTTGGCTGGCATCCACAATGACTGCAATTTCAACTGCAGACTCGCACTATTGTTCCTTCCTGTTTTCTGGACACTCATCTATACAATTTTCAGTACAGTGTGATACCATATGATTAATCTTGCATATGTGATAGTCATTGAGGATGCTTTTGTTTTGTAACTAGCAATTATTTGCAGGACAAAGCAAACTAAACTTATATACAAGATGGAATATACTTTAGTTTACTGGTGCTTAGGTGTGAAGGCTGCATTAGTTTTACCTTTTCATCTTTAGAAATGTTTTTTTAGAGAGTACAGTAAATACATGTTGATCTTGTCGGCAATTCAGTTTCCATGTCACATCTTGTGAGCTGTAATGAAACTCAAGGGATTTTGCTTTCATGTATACTAGTGCCATCAATCCACCTTCTATCTCATGAAAAATATGCGATCCAACCCAATATACATAAGGACTGGTAAATAATATATACATTTTGATGGGGTGGGTGGAGAGATATATACACTTTCAACTGTATCTTAACCCAATAACATAAATGAAATATATTGTAGTGTACCAGTCCCAAGACATTAGGATCTGCATTTGTTTCCATCATGCTTTTTTAAACATTTTATTTAAGTGAATCAGCAAATAATACACATTGATTTTGTCACAGATCCCAGCAGGACTAGAGGATCTGTGTTTGCTGTAGCTGCTTGCAGCTCTAAGAACCGTCCATGACACCAGGGGTTAAGTTTCCAGCCCTGGAGCTCCCTCTGCTGGATTCTATGGTTCTGCATTAGCTATCAGATGCTCCACCCTCCTGCTCTCTATAAGGGAGCCTCAGGTGACAGAAAGTTGCCTGATCTTTCGGTCTTTATGTGTTTGCTACTAGCCTCTTGTTATCTGCCTGACATTTCGGTTCCTGACCCTCTGCTTGTTGCTCGGACTACTCTTACTCCTTGATCCTCTGCACTTCATCCTGGTATTTCTCCTGATTCCCCGGCTTCTGACCCTTGTTTATCGGAGTTCTCTCACTCCTAAACGCTTGGCACTACGTATTGGATCAGCAGCCATCTTGTACAGGTGTTTTCTGGGAACCGCAACCTGGGGATAACCTGCAGCCAATTCCAACTCCCTTTGCGGGGAGCTCTGGTGAATACCAGGTGTCCCTTACACTCTGCGCCCAGGATTGCACCCCTGCCAACCGTGCAAGTTGGTCCAGTGGGTACACATCCATGAATCACCAGTGTCACCGCTGCTCTGGTGTCACCTGCTGTGACAGTTTTAGGGTTAGGGTGGCTATACTTTACTGTTGAGGAGAAATGTACCCAGTCTTGGACAGCAGCTTAATGTAATAATAGTTTTAGATGGACTTTATGCAAGTGATTAAAGTGTTGTCTTTTTTTTTTTACTTTTCCAAAGTTTTCACATATTGTATAAACAAATTTGCTCATTGAAAGAATTCCTGTTAGTATAAAAAATTGGTTGTCTCAATGCGTTACTTCCACTGCTTGGTCTTTTAAAGTAAATTAAAGAAGAGACTGTTTCAGGGGACTTAGAAACAAAAACTGAAGTATTGATGGTAAAGATGGATGTCAGTGCATACATTAGGGTTTCCTTTGACCATAATTCTACTTTAACATTACTTGTATAGCAAATGGCCTTACCTAATGGCCAATTTATAGTCTTGATACCAGAGAGATAACATTTCATTGATTGATCATAGAAGACGAAACAATCAGGGACGAGTGCTACAAGGTCATGCACAGCCAGTTAAACCATGCACAAATGCAGCTTTGCACAACTGCTTGGCTAATGAAGGTAATTGTACCCTGCACTCATGCCACTTACAAGAGGGTCTCAATGATACACTCCTGGGTAATGTGTTAATCACCAATATGTTGTTGAAGGACTGCACGGTTTTCTGTGGTTAATGTGGTCTAGAAGGCATAGCAACAGAAGCAGCTGTATACATTACATTACAGTTGGCACTCAAAGTCTCTCATTAATGTTTTATATACATGTAAAAATAATTCCACTGAATCCTAGAAAAATAAACCTGTTGCTTGTATAAAGTAAGGCTAGAGTCGTACCCACCTTAACATAGAGATTACATATATTATATAGGTCAGCCATCCCCAGATGGTGGGCTTCAAGCTGCCAAGAAAAAATCCCCACAATTACAGCAGTAAATTAGGAATTCTGGACCTTGATTTTGCACCCAGATGAAAGCCCACTTGATTCTCAATTACAAGGAACACTGCTGTCAAACAAATTTGCATGATCAAGAGTTCAACGTTCAAGCCAAGACAGAATAAAGGCCCCCATACGCCTTACAATCTTTTCATATAATTTCTGTACAATCAAATTTTGTTCTACCAAAACCATGTAATATGAGGACCTTTCTAATCCTTCCAATCACTATGTATTCTATCAGGGAGGACACTATACTACACAGTTGTTGGTAGATCTAATGTAGATTGTATGGATCGAGCTTAAGGTGTATGGGGGGGCTTTACCCATTGGCTTTTTAATTATTAATCTCTACTGTTGTTGGCCCAGGATTCTGTAAAAAGACAGTCACTGAAGCAGGTTCATTTGTTTGAAAGCTACTACAACAGATCTAACACTAAGGCTAGGTTTACACTGTCAGTTTTCGGGCGGCTATGCCATAGGACCTTAATTAGATGCCCTGTAATCGCCTGCACTGTTGTGCAGACGACTACAGGGAGTCGTTTATCCCGCGGGTACGGGAGCGGACTGGCGGTTTCCGAGCTGCCAGCAGCTCGGGAATTGCCAGTGTAAACGTAGCCTTACTAGGATGCTAATAATAAGTAAATTGGCACTAAAGAGATCTCTTGGTGGCACATTGGTAGTCATAGGTCTGCCAGTTTGTCCCAATAAACTTATTTAGATCTCATCTTCCACAACTTTCTCTAGAAACAGTTAGAACTTTGTATGCAGGCCCCCCACCCCAACCTGTTACTCCAATCCCTGCCCTTGTAGGAGTGGGGGGCCCCCTTGTGAATATGGGCCCAATAGCACTGCTATGGCTGCTATAGTGGTTCCTACGCCACTGGCTTACTATATCTTTATATGTGGAAGCGTTATAATCATACCTGTCAAGTTATGAATTTGAAAACAAGATAAATTTTCCAGGAAGTGACATCAAAAGGCATAAAAAATTTTCCAAGCCTGTGTAAAATGTACAGAAATGGCTATATGAAGTCTTTATCAGAATCCTTTGTGTTCGAATGACAAAGGAGAATAGCTAGAAAACAGGGACAGAGTGTTGTCACCATACAAATCATGTTATTCCACTGTCTCTTCATGATAACAGCAACACAAAGTTTATCCAGTCATCACTGTTGTCTGGTATCAAAATATTTTATTATGATGATCAGGCCCATTCTCTGGCCTGATTGTTCTATCTGGGAGAGCTTGCAATATGTGGTTATTGGCCGTGGCTTCAATTGTTGTTCATGGGGGTTAATGGCAGATCCCCCATGAACAACAAAGGCTTCCTGTAAATCCTAGGTTGCTGATGGACTACAGACTCCAGCTTTCTGTTAGGGGGATTTTCACATGTGTCGGGACCACCACCACTAAGCGTATTGCTTGGCTGAAAGTCCCGACAGAGCACATTGACTTACCTGCTCAGCAGAAGCTGTGTCTTCACAGTGCCGAGCCGTTCCACCGATGAAAGGCTGAACGTAGTGTAGAACGTTAAGCCTCTGCATCGGCAGATGTCTAAACACAGCATCCGGCAAGCAGGTAAAATCTATGTGCTCCGTTGGGATCCCAGCCAATAGATACTCTTAGCGGAGGGAGTCCCGACAGATGTGGAAACATAGCCTTAGTGTCCCATGGCATTATGCTGACAGAGCAAAAATAGCAAAGTGCTAATTTGCTGAGAAACTACAACTGCAAGCATTACCTTTTGCCAGTTCCTAAAGAACTATACTATTCAGCATGCTCTGCTGCTTTTCCCCATTCCCACACACACATTATATACACACTCTCTCTCACACGCACACACAATAATTAAATACAGACTACTTACTTTCTTAAGCATCTTCCATGTTCTTAGTCCTGCTTGCCCCTATCTCAGCCTTCCAATTGTCAATTCTAGGGAAGGACAAGAGCATGGTGTTCATTCTACAAAAGTAGAAAGAAGAGCCCATCCGCTGCAGAAAATCTCCCATGAACTATAGCTGCTACTCAGTCCAGGAATTCTTCAATGTAGAATGGGGGCAGAAAAGGCCAAAAAACTTTACTTTCCCAACTGAAATAGGAAAGTTGACAGACATGGTTTTAACTTTTTCTGCAAAAGATATTTATAACTTGTGATGACCGAACTATTCAATGCAGAATGGGGGCAGAAAAGGCCAAAAAACGTTACTTTCCCAACTGAAATAGGAAAGTTGACAGGCATGGTTATAACTTTTTCTGCAAAATATATTTATAACTTGTGATGACCGAACTGTCCACAAGGCGGACAGTTAGGCCGCGAACATGGATGTTCGATGTTCTAGCCGGCGAGCAGTACGCGTGTTTGACCCGCCCCATTTTCCGGCTAGAAGGAGCTCACTATTCTTCCTCCAGCAGGTTTAGGAGCAGTAAGATCCCTCCGGAGGAAGAATCTTTTCACTAGAAAACTGGTAGAGAACCCGGTCTTCTAGTGAAAAGCCGGCTCCAAAAAGCCGAAGTGATGTCAGTGACGTCACATCGGGCAATGGAAACCCAGTTTTGGACAGTTCTTTACGAATCAAGTTCCCTGCTAAAAGGGGAATTTGAATCTGCCCGAGAACAGGTGGACGTCGGACTTCTATAAAAGTCAGATCCGCCTGTTCGGGGACGGATCTGGGCAATGTTCAGCCATCGCTTTTTATAACCAGGAAATATTGCCAGAACTGCAGGCCCCCCCTTATTACTGAGCAACCACAGACCACCATAACGCTGTCTATACATGGGATTGCCTCCAACATTAATGAATGGCATTAGGCCTGATAGGACAGGGGTGAGAACACCTGGCTGCTCCCTCTTCCCTTGCCAGACAGATTTGTCGTGAGGCCTGGTATTGCCAAAGGGAAGGGGGCACAGTTTTGTTATTGCCATCAGCTCCGTTCCAACCTGGCTTCCTGCCTAGTGGGAGCATGGCATAGACAGGTGGGAATCCCCTCTTGCGCATTGTTCTCCTTATTCTGTCCTGCAAGGCTCTATGCCTACTATAAATATAAGTAAATATAGTACATATAAAAAAGTCAGTATATACATTGCCTCCTCTTATGCCATAACGGTGAATACAAAATAATCTGTTCCTAAATCACTATATTCTGAGTAGCAGTTGATATCATGACAGTGTATCTCCTGTAATTGCAAGGGATTGGCTTGTGGACAGACCTTAAAATTAGTATAACAAGTGACCTTGTTCTGCTACGATAATATTCTGATCATAAAAATGTATATCTCTAGCAGCAAAATGTACTATGAACATTTTGACCACCAATATGAATTCTTAAATTCAGTTTTTATTGCCTTTTAATAAACTGCTAGAGTATTGGTAGATTTTATGAATGCCAGGCAGATGAAGTCAATGCAGTTTATTACACTATGTATGAAATGGTTAAACACTGTTCTCAGACAGCTGGGTCCTTATTGATGATTTAGTTGTTTTTAACTTAACATACACTTCTAAATACATTTTTGTTCTTCTGTAAAATGGATTGGATTTCAAATGCATTTCAAAGACTTAAGTTAATATAAACCTCTTAAGGACAATGACGCTAGAAAAATACGATAGGGTTTGTATATATAGGTCATATTTCATACAGGGATATGAAATATAATCCATTCTTATCATAGGGAAATCCATTTAGTAAAGTGATTATATTTTCTTTAACAGTGCAGAGGGGACATGGATTAGGCTACGGATATAGTTTAAGTTGTTTTTTAATATTTTATATGTGGAGCGATATTATGAAATCTGGCTCCTTTAATCTCTGGCGAACATGCATTTTAATATTTATTTTTTAAAATAAGGATTTATTGTTAGGTTAGAAGTTAAAGCTGTGCTTCAAGATGCATTAACAGTCAACGGTCATGAGGTCATATTGTTGTTAGCCCTAATGACTACCCTCAGCTACCAATCACTGCTGTTACATAGGCCGATTCTTAAATCCCAACTAAGGGCTACTTTTATTTTTTTGTATGCTTCCCTACTTATAAAAAAAAATAACTTTTCATTCAGAGCTGTTCCTCTACAATAAATTTTCCACTATACGATTTCCTTGGTATCATGAGCTAAATGATGCCTCAAAGCGGACCTACCACCTGGGAGGTCACTCAGCATTATCAGCTGCAGCTAAGCCGATAATGCTGAGATCCTTGATTGTAGTAAACAAATCTTCTTCTGACAGCTGAAGAGGAGCTGGTTACCAGTGCTCCCCTCCCACTGCCTTACATCTCGCCTAGGCAGCTGAAGTGGTGTGTGGGAGATTTCTGCCAGGCAGGAAATCGTCAGCAGCAGAATCCCCCTCTTCACAAACCCCCTCCCCTACAAGTCTTACGAACAGCTCTAATCAGAAGGCACAGGAGGTGGAGAGGAGAGGAAAGGGGGGTCAGTGTGGGTGGAAGTGTGCAGATGCCAGGAGCCAAGATGCCAGCATGAGAAGTGCAAGCAAGTGTGGGTTTTTTTTTGTGTAGCAGTTTCCCAGCATCTGAACTGCTGACAGGTGAATATTGTGTCTGTGTAATGTATGTCTGTTTTTTTATTTTGAGTGTAAAACTGCTGACTTAAAGTGACTTAAACAGGAAAGACAAGAAGAACAACATTGGCAATGCTAGACATCATGGTGGTCATCATCACAACACTATACATACACCATATTAGAAATAAATGTGATCATTCTGATGACTATTAAATAAAAATACAGTGATAAGCAATTTAATAAAGTGTCTTTGTCTTTTCAGAGGAATAAACCATACTAACAAACCAGAATTCATTGTGTGCAGCTGATGTGGGTAAAATATTGACTTTAAAGTGCATCTTAACTCACCTGATGTACTTTATGTCGCTCACTTTTTTTTTACAAGAAGATTAAAGACTTTTTCTACTTTTAACATATGGATTTTACATTTATGTGTTTGTTCATACATTAGACCTCTTTCATTCTGTTATGATACTGTTTTGATTGATTTTTTATTTAAATCCCCAATTGGGGTAATGTAGTAAGATGGGGTGGCCTCTCTGAAAGTCCCCTTACCTTTGCTTAGGCAAAGGAAAAAAACTCAATGGACGGATAGACAGAATCTTTTCGGTCTCTCCCTCCATTGAACCTTCTTTGTACCTCACTGGCAAACACCCCATTATGTGGCTGATTTGAAAAACATAAATAATCCTTACCTGTAATGAAATATTTAAAAAATGTTCCTGATTGCTCCTCCCCTCTTTAAAAAATCCTGCGGCTGTAATACGTTCTCACACATACTGTTGGGAAGTCAGTCACATCATCAAGCCCCCTTTACAGGTTAAATATGGCAATTACCACAGGCACAATAACAGTAGGTTAGTATATTATTTTTTCTGAATTTAAAGTACTCCGCCTTTTTGTGACAGCTCAGATGTAAGTAAAAATATAATTTTTTTAAATGTTTTTAAACATACATATACCCATGTACATGGACCTGAAATGTATCAACTAGACCAAAGGGAATTTAAACACAACAATTCCCTACTTCAGTAATCAATAATGTGATCCCGAAGAAAAAACTAATGGTGGGGTAAGGGTTAACCCCACTATTAGTTTTTTCTTCGGAATCACATTATTGATTACTGAAGTAGGGAATTGGTGTGTTTAAATGACATGTTTAGGGGGCGGCATCCAACTTGTGACCCTAAAATGTTGGAAGAACTACTTATCTATTAGCAACTTCATAGACCAAAGTGAAGTCCGTTGCCCATAGCAACCAATCAGCCCTAAAGAATTAAAAATTTTATATGTGAAGATTGAGAGAATTGGAGATATAGGTATTAACTAAAGCAGCTGTAGGAGAACACACACCACAATTACACAGCAGGCTTGTCCTTACTGTGAGCCGTCCAGCAGGTTAAAACAACTAGTTAGGGAAAATCCAGTTTCATAATTTAATGCACAGCTGTGCGGTCCATTACAATGGATTATTACTGGTCTGTTGAGTACTAATACAGCTAATGTGCTGGTAGTAGCTCTGCGGTGAGCACAGATCCTATAATATAACCATCTGCAGAGACATGAACCTAACTTGTTTATGTTTCTTATAAATGTACAGGCCACCCTGCTGAACAATCGCTGCCTTTATGTGCAATGTTGATTCCTATTAGATATCATTAGGTACACAATAATTATAATAATTACGTGCATTGCTTAGGCTACCCTGCAAAACAACAATCTATCTTTTATTCTCAAGTCATAATTGCCAGAGCTTCACATTAAAACAAAAATAATGAAATTTTTTAAGTGATGTCCGCAATTCTGGTCTTTGGAATGAGAATTGTGGAAGGATTTGTATTTAAATGTTTGTAGTTAAGACTTTTTTTGTGATTGGTTAAAGAGTTTCAATAAACAGAATGGGTAGGTCTAGATCAGAAAGGATATGATTATTGCTCATTAAAAATTGATTTCCCAATAGCGAACCATTTTAATTCTGACTTCCCTTCCTATATTCATACATAAAATCAATATAATAATTTGAAGTACATGTTAGCCTATGTTTATTGTCTGTGTACTCTTCTGTTTGAAATCAGCAAGGGTTCCAAGGTAAAATTATTGGATTGGATTTAGCCATGTGCATAAGGGGGGGTTTCCACAGTATTTTGTGATCCGTCAGGACCCCTATACACTCTGCTCTGCTCTGTTCAGACATCTGCCGATGCAGGGGTTAACATACTGGACTACGTTTACCCCTGCAATGGTGGAACGGCTCAGCGCCATGAGAAAACAGCATCCGCCGAGCAGGTGAAGTGTATGTGCTCCGTTGGAACCCCTCCCCAAAACACTGTACCTAGCGTAGGGGGTCTAGATGGATGTGGAGACATAGCCTTAGTCAGGGATTTTTTTCTGGCGGAACGCACCCTTCTCCTCCTCCCCGATGTGAGTGTGACAGGCAGCAGAATTCTGTGCTTCTCCGACAGATACTGCTTCCTGTAGCTCCTCCCACAGATACATCATCCCCAGCCAATCAAAACGCAGGACAGGACACACCCTCTCTTCTCTCCAGTGCTGTAGAGACAAAGCTAAATAAACCTGTGTGACAGTGTAACTTTGAACATGCATAGCATGAAAAACATTCATAGTATAATCATGAAACTTTCAGGGTCAGTAATGCTCCTCTACTACTACTGACACCCGAGTTTCACCCCTCTAGCTACAACACTTACACATAAAATTTTAGCTAAAATACAGCCATCAAATATTGCTTCCCCATGAGCATAAAGCACTACTCTGCTGCATACAGGCTTTCACTTATCCTAGTTTGAACACATCGATCTTTGAACCCTGCATGGTTGAACCTTGACATTATGGGGGTTACCAGTTAACCCCTGAGACTACATTAATGCAAATTTTCAGGTCCCTGAGCACAACTTCCAACTAAAAAGCCCCCTATCAGATATTGCTTGGATAAAGTCTCATTTTTTAGATTCAGTTTTATTGTTAAACGCATAGAATTTCTGTCACTGGGATAACGGCGGGGAAACATTAATAGCTATGAAAGGTTGCATATAGTGGTGTCAAATTGTAAATTACTAATCCAAAGCAGCTAAAGTCTATGTGCTCCACAGCCCGTCAGAGCCCTGATCCAGGGGCTGGTTGAGGCTTGAGGAGTTCCACCACCTTTTCCCTGAGAAAAAAAGCCCTGGCCTTAGTCATGTGGTGTCTCAAATAGTGATGATCGCGAATATTCGGATTCCGAATATTAATCGCGAATATCGGCAATTCGGAAATTCGCGAAGATGGTGAATATATTGCCGAATATTCTCAATTCCAGATATTCTGTATTTTTTATCCATTACACACGCCTCTCAATGCAAGTGAACGAATGGGAAGGCTGCAACAAGAGCTTAGCAACACCATCAACAGTTTTTAAATGAATATTGGGGTGATGCGAATATTGCGAAAATCGTCACTTTTAAAATTCGCATAAAAATTTGCACCATGTTAAACATATATTGCGCGCGCGAATTCGCAATAAAAACTGCCGATATTCGCAACCCAGAAAAAAAAACAGAATATTACCGAATGTGAATATTTTCCGAATGTTTTCCATAAAATTTGCGGCATGCCGCGAATACGAATGTTGCCTATGCCGCTCATCACTAGTCTCAAACAGTGGCAACTTGGGCACCCAAAATTTACACCCACACACCTTAAGATCACTCCATACAATTTCCTTTGAATCTTTCAACAACTATGTAGTGCCGGGTCCTCCCTGATAGAATACATAGTGATTGGAAGGATTAGAAAGCTCCTCATATTACATGGTTTTGGAAGAACAAAAGTTAATTGTACATAAATTGTATGGTAAGATTGTAAGGTGTATGGACACCTTTAGACATGAGCCAAATTGTGTTAGGTAGACAGGGAAGGTCTGAGAATCTCCAAAACATAAAATGTTGTGAAGTATGCAGTGGTTAGTTTGCAACAAAATTGGTCAAGAACTACTGCAACACAAATTGCTGAAAAACTTGATGATGGCCATGAGGTCTCATAATAAACAGTGCAGTAAAAGTTGCTGTATATGGTAGTACAAAAGGCCCAAAATGCCTATGCTGACTCATCTACCATCAAAATACCTACAATGGACACATGAGTTTTAGAATTTGACCAAGTTGTATTTTAAATTGTACTTTTGTTATCTTGTTGCCCATGCAAGTCCACAAGCAATGTACACCAGTGGAAGTGAAACTGAAGTGTATGAATGTAAACATAAAATGTTCGAAAAATCTGTAGAAGGCAACCAGGACATAGTGATTCAGAAAATGTTAAAATATGAATTAAATATTTAATAACACCTGGGAAATATTTGGATTTGTTGTGATGTCATCCTCCAGTACTATCTGTCACAACAAAGATTTGTGCGTATGTGTATCTACTCTTTTATAGTCCAGTGACAGGCTGGGGAAGGACTTGCGTATAAGTAGGCCAAACCACTGGAAACAAAGCACTCAGCCTGTTATCTGTTACGTTGGGACCTCCCGCTAAGCGTATAGGCTTAGCGGAGGGGTCCCAACGCAATGGAAACAAAGCCTTACTCATTCTCTGAACCAGTATTTCATAAACTGTGGGCAAGGAACTTTATTAGTTAAGCTGGCCATACACTTTTAGATCTCTCTGTCACATATCCTTTAGATCTACCAAAAACTATGTAGTATAGGGTCCTCTGTAATGGAACACATGTAGACTTGATTGTTTACATGGTTTCGGTAAAACAAAAGGAAATCTGACAGAGAGATCTAAGCACAGGAACACCCAAGCACGCTGCTATACAGGGGCTATAATGGGCAATGCTGTGCATGACAGATCCCTATTAAATGGACAAATTGCCCAAATACATTGTGCCAACTAGCACTATAGGATCAATAAACAATTGGCAGCAGGGCCACTCGACTGTAATGTGTACAGCACATCAAGAAAGCTGCTGGGGATGCTGTTTGGCCAAACAGTAATTCTTTCGGAACAGATCCCTCTGCCAGAGTGGGAAGGCATATCTGTACTGTACTGAACACATCCACATGGCTACTGGGGATGCTGTTTGGCAAAACAGTTGTTTGGACAGAATGGATCCCTCTGTCAGAGCAGGTAGACATGCCTAGGCCATGCTGCCTGCTGCCCAGTCTCTCTGTGTGTCTGCTTGCAATCCCTAGGGTCACCAAGGAGGAAACAGGATAAACGACAGGGTAAATACCTGTCAGGATCCCGGGCCGTCCGGGCTTGACCTGTCTGCCCCTCCAGCGTTAGACCCC
>CM070041.1:24755280-24765584 GCA_036250615.1 Ptychadena robeensis
CCCCCCCCCCCCCAATCCTAACGCCCCACCAACTGAAATACTTGGCTATGACTTCCCAAGTAATACAATTTGTCCCATGCTGACACACAGTGGCGATCAGCAAACACTGCACCTTTCTCTGCTTGAATGATACAATTATGAGTGTGTGCTCTTTTATTTCCCTAATAATTAACAGAGCATTTATACCCGTGGCAAATCAACGTTAATGTTTATTGTTTGAGCAAGTATGATGAATGTTTTGTGGCTGCAAATTCAGATTAACATGCAACCATTATCAAGGGATACAGGAGTCGGTTCAATTACAGAGCAATCTCATTAATACCGAGCTTGTTACACTAACAGGCAGTGACAAGCCTACAGGCTTAGATTATTAGATATGTATACATATGCTCAGAAAATAATTAGCAGCCAAATAGCTCCTGGAGCTGCAGTACAATGCTTGATTTAATAACTATATTTCCAGCCATTAATAATCTGCACGTAGGTTTGGTACTCATGCTTTTCGGGAATCCAGTTAATTTTACAGTTAATAATTTGATGTTTATTTAATTGCCTCTTAATCATCGGAAAATGCTAGGTTGTATATAAATAAATTGGAGGATGTGGTTTTCTTTTAAAGCGCAATAAAAGTAGAGTGTTTTGGTAAGCGTTTCCTTTTTTATAATATATAATATTACATTGCATAATACATCAATCCTCAACATGTGCAGGGATGAGATCACTAGCGTAAGATACTTTGGTGTCTGTTACAGCTTTTTTCATCATTATTTAGAACAATCATGTCTTTTGTAATAAAAGAAAGAGAATAAAGTAGGCAAAAATAAAGACTAGTTGACCAAAGGTTTTAGGGCATCCCACTAAATATTGGTTCAGGTATTCCTATTGCAGGGTACTAAAAGACAACTTTTTGACAACTGCGAGATTCTAAATGCTCTTTTTTGTTATAGCATGATGGTGCCCTTGAACACAAATCCAACTCAATAAAGACATGGTGGAAGAACTCAAAGGGTCTGCTTAAGACTTGACCTCAACCTTGCTGACCATCTTTGAGATAATTTGCACTTCAAAACTGCAACATTCAAAATGTTTGGCTGAATGGGTGTAAATTCCTTGCAGAAAAAAATCTAAATCTTAATATTTATATATAATGACCATATTATCCATTAGTTTTGGAACTAGATGTGCATGAAGCCAAAAATAGGTGAGACAGTCAGATGTCCATAAACTCATGTACATATGATGCATGTATTTACAATAAGTATGTATTAACTAATCTGTGGGGGATTTTTTTATTGCAGAGGAAACATGCAAAAACATACATTCCAAACTCAAAATGTTCTGCAACAAAAAAACCCTGTAAGGTGTAAATTAAGCTAGGAACACACGGCTCGATATTTGAGCTGTTCGAGATATGTCGGCAGCAGCGCAATAACGTCATCGCGCTGCTGCCGAGCTTCTCCGATATCATCTGCTAGCAAGCAACCCAGCCAATACTTTACCCTTGGTCCCCATCCGAAGTATAGAATATTGAACAGGGTTTTCCTACATGTTGGATCCCTGTTCGACCGAGCGAGATCAATAGAAAAACGACATACAAGGGTCGATATTTTCACACATTTAAGCATGGCTGAGCACTATAAACCTACATTGCACTCGGCTGTTAGAAATCTGTGAAAAAATGACATGTCTATTCCTAGCTTAACACACGTTGATGCCTATATACTAGCAGTTCATGAACCCCACTGCTCTGTAAAGACCACAATCCTGTTTCCCCTTAACCCAAGAAAAGAGTATTCTGGAAGACTTCCATTGAAAATTTTAGCAGTAGGGTTAAAATAAAACTCTTTTCCTTTAAGAGGATCTTTACATTGGTACCACATGTTTAAGAAGAATAACAATTCAACAAAAATGTAGAAGCTTTTTCAGAGTTCCTTTCATGTCAACTAAATAAATGTGAACATTTCTATAAGGCACGTAAAATGCCAACTATACAGGCAAACCTTGACTATCATCTTTTTAACCAGCCTCATGAGTCTGACCCCCAGGGATATAGTAAAATAATACATAGCATGTAGGGCATGGAACTAACAAATACAATTTCACTGACAGCATTTTTTTTTAATTACACATAAATGAGACCCATGTTAGTAACTGTGTAGGAATATAAATAGTATTGATCTATTCTGGAAAGGAAACTTTTAGCTATTCATTTGCCAATTTAATGTGCTTGATTTTTAAAATGATATTTTCCTTCATTATGTATATTTATAACATGCATATATTATATTATGTTAAAGCAGAACTAAACCCATCAATGTACAAGGCATACCTGTGGTAATGACGGTCAAGGTTGCCAGTGTGATTATATCAAGCCATACATTGGTGGGTGCCATGGTTGACCACATTACAATGGCTAATGGAGATCTACATACGAGAACTTCCTCAGCAATCATTCATGAGCAGGTTTAATTCCACTTTACATGATAAGGTCTATGCAGAAATGTGTATATTGATCTGTAATAAACTAATACGTTAAGGCCCCCCATACACAGTTCTATTTTCCCATTAGACTAAACTGACTCTAAAGTCGTTTGATCAAAAATCAATGCCTGTCCACATGGTTGGATCAACCTAGTTCGATCAAAATTGGACAAAAAATAGATCGAAAAATAAATTGGACATATTCAAATGTTATTTTGTTGTGCCCGACCAATTTTGGTTTGATTTAAATAATAAGCACTTATACATCCATTGGCAGACATTTTGGTGTGTTTACGATTGACCTCCATCAATTATTCTTTTGATCGATTGAATCAACATCTATCAAATATTGGTTTCTCCATGTGGGAGGTAGTTTGATCCTACTTTGTTTGATCGTACCAATAAATTATGATCGAATCTGACATCGATTGTAGGGAAATTGAAACATGTATGAGGGCCTTTAACCTTATCTACACTGCCTGGCCAAAAAAAAGCCACCTGGATTAAATCAAGCAAATAGGCCTCCTATTGGATACATCTGGGGTTGCTTCAGTTGGTCAGCAACCGTATGTGCTCCAAGAATTAGGTCAGCTGACTACCTGAATATACTGAAAGACCAGGTTATTCCATCAATGGATTTTTTCTTCACTGATGGCACAGGCTTAGTTCATGATAACAATGTTAGGATTCATCAGGCTCAAATTGTGAAAAAGTGGTTCAGGGAGCATGAGACATCATTGTCACACATTGATTGGCCACCACATACTGTAGTCCAGACCTTAACCCCATTGAGAACCTGTGGGATGTGCTTTGCGGTCAGACCCTACCATCATCAATGCAAGATCTTTGTGAAAAATTGGATGGAAATAAATCTTGTGACATTGCAGAAGCTTATCGAAACAATGTCACAGCAAATGTGTGCTGTAATTAAAGCTAAAGGCGGTCCAACGAAATATTAGAGTGTGGGACATTTTTTTGATTTTTTTTTTTGAACAGGCAGTGCATGGCTCAATATCAACAACACTTTTTTTAAATGTTGTATTCCTTTTTTATTTTGTATAAGGGAAGTCAAGTACATAAGTCTAAATCTAAATAATGTAAATGTATTTGTATTTTAAGCATTATCCTTGGAACTCGGTAAACATAACTTCTTTTTCAGCAAAACATTTAAGACCGGGCGTAGCACAGCCCATGTGAAAAAAAAAATTTTGAGCTCCTCTATTGGCTGAAGATATAGAAATCACTTTTGCTGTTTTATGACATATCAACATTTAGGTTATTGGGGTGACTAGATGTTGCCTTCACAGAACCATTGACAGCAAAAGAAATTTGTTTATGAAAAAAGTCAGCATCTGCAATCATCACATTTGTAAGTATTTAAATATTGTGAACTTGGGGGGTCCGGGGTTCACAGTCACCACACCAGAATTCAACGCCTTTTAAATTAACAAGGCTTTATTTATGCCAGAATTAACAGTTTGGCTTAGCTTCAGCCATTCAAAAACATCAGTCCTTTAGCAAAGGCAAAAAAGTTCAAATAAGTCTCATGTGTGGGTTTTCCCAAAACCATTTGTCCTCTCTCAGAGGGAAGCAGTCCAGCCTTGTCTGTCCTCCAGACAGTGTCCATTACTCTTCTCCTGATTAGGTCAGATGACCTGGTTATAATACTGCTGTGCAGCCAATACACCCCCACAGGTGCTGGGTGGGGTGAATAGGTGGCCCTTCCAACCATCCTGCCTATTCACAGTCAAGGCCCTGTTAGCCATCTAACAAAGTTGCAGTCCACAGACTGCTATTCAAATCCTGGACTGTGTCCATCCAGCACTATAGGGGTTACCAAGAAGGGGACACAAACCAAAAATGGGCGACATGTATACCCCATTCAGGACCCATCCCTGGCGTCATGTACAATATGTTTATAAAACTTTTAAGTCTAGGATTTTTTTAATCCTCATGCATGTTTACAGAATGTCTTGACTTGCCCAAGTATATCAACTTTTAGCCTGACTCCTTAAGGATTTTTCATTAAGTGGTATTGTTATAGTACCTGGGCACTACACATAAAAAGCAAAATGAGAGCAATAACAAGTGATGAGATTCAACACATCTACTGAATGAAAGTCAATTTTTAGAAAACAATGTCAATTTCCTATTTTCTTGAGTATCTTCAATATAATGTAATAGAAGGATTCCATTTACAATGTAATATGATCTCTGAAGTGTCATTAAGATTTTTTTTGATGTGTACGAGCTTAAGAAAACAATAAACACATTTTTTGATTTAAAAAAAGGTATTTTCCCTTGGGTGGCACTATAGCCATACATAAATGTGTTTAATGTAAAGAGGTTCAATATCTGCTCATACATATAAGCATACTTGTATGGCTTGTAGTGAAAGCTCTATACTGATGTTGTCATGTAAAATCCATATATCTTTCAGCTCCAGGAGCCCTACTTCAGTGTAGGCATCACCTAATAAATACAATTCTTGTTGAACGATTCTGACTTATGAGTCTTCAGCAGACAGTGTCTCCCACTGCCGTCATGAGCGCAGTACAGACATGTATAGGTTCTTGGTTGTCTCAGGGTTGGTGTTGACATTGGCTATAATCCTGTTGACCTCACAACATGACCCCAATCAGCTTTTCTACAACTGTCATGTTCCCTACAGGGCCTCCAGCTGGAGAGAAGAAAAGTGTCAGCAAAATTTGCATGTGGAGAGACTAAGTTAGCAATAACATGAGCTGACCGCACGTCAGGTCAGTTTGTATTAATGTCATATATAATAAAGTACCATCCTCTCTAGCAACTTAAGTTTGGTCATCATCAATACGCCATGACGCAACATTCCTTACATAGAGTGTTGGAATGAAAACATAAAACAAAAGGTTAAAAAGAGAAAAGGAAAGTAAAAACAAAAATAGAACCAATCATTAAACTGTACCTGTGTTTGTAAGTACCTAAACCACATAGTCCATTAGTCTAAATGAAGAAACAAAATGCATGCAAATGTAAATAAAAATTTAGTAAAAAAGTATTCAATAAAATTGTATTTTGTAATTATTTATTTGAAAGTGAACTTTTACTGACTGCAATTGAAATTCCTAATTAATAGAGTGAATGACCTGAATGAATTTGGTCAAGTAAAGGATCTTGTATGGTGAATTGACATAACTGCTGCATGTCAGTCTTGAAAAAGAAGTGCTGTCAATGGCACCTTGATTTTTTTTGAAGAGTAGGAGGGCAATTTCCGTGGATAGCTGCTGGCTATTGTGGAGCACTTTTATTGGTATTATGAACTATACACATATAGTTGGTATAATGACACACATAACCACCAAGTTTAAAACAAATCAGGTGCAAGACAAATGTAAATACACAGGACAGTCCAATGGGGATTGGGGGGAGGGGGATTGTATTCCTCGAATAAATAAATGGGGAGTGGGCTTTTATGGGCAATAACATGGGTAAACTAAGCAAGCAGAAATAAATGAGCCATGCAACAGTCTTTGTCTTAGAATGCTTTAAAATCCCTATTATTTTATGTATGAGGTAGGAAGATTGTTTAACATTAACTGCTTACATTGTAATGTTTACTCATATCTTATTAGCAGTTTCAAATGTAACTGCTTAGATTATTATATAGGAGGTTGTGTGTTTTCCATCTTTCAAACCCAGGTTTTTCACTCTTTGCATTAATCGTTGATAGCAGCCAAGTAGCAGTAAAACCAAAACCGCCCCCAACAATGTGTGTAAAGGTAGCCATATACCCCTCCAGTTTTACTCGACTGATCTTAGTCTCGATAGACTTGTGCAATTTTATTATCGTTTGTCAGGTGTATTAAAGGTACTATCAATGTAAAACCGATCGTTCTCTTTTCAAAGGCCTTTAGCTATGTTCCATAATATGATTGGATACAACATAACTGATCATGGCTCATTCAGATTTATCTTTGACATTGATCACTTTGGTCAATGGATTCACTAAAAAAGGAATCAATTTTCAAACGATCAAATTAAACAATTGATTTTTTAACTGCACGAAACATGAAAATTGATCCAGGTATGGCAGCTTTAGTATACTTTAATCATGTATATTATACATAAAATTATAAATGGAGTGTTTGGAATGTAGTTGCTGCATGTTCTTCCAGCCAGGCATTGAATGGCTTTTAGTGTCATAGACAGCTGTCTGAGACATAGTTGGTTATTGGCAGTGAATCAGTGCTTTCCTTTCCAGCCAGCTAACATTCTTCTCTTCTCTCTGTTTTGGACTTTTTTATTTTTCTTTTTGCTGGGGTTTTGCTCTTTTTATTGCTACCAATGACTTTTCATTCCTAACTAGATCTTGCACTGCTCTATGACACTGGCCACTTACTGAGTACTACCATTTGCCTGTCAATGATGATCAATACACTTCCTTAAGCCCCCCATACACCTTAAGATCGATCCATACAATCTCCATTAGATCTACTGTTAGAACAACTGTGTGGTAGAGTGTCCTCCCTGATAGAATACACAGTGATTGGAAGGATTAGAAAGGTTGATTGTACAGAAATTGTATGGAAAAATTGTAAGGTGTATGGGGGCCTTTAGTCTTTCTAGTTGCCTATTACCCTGATCCTGATCCACTATACCAGACCTCCCTTATTTTCCCTTATTTCTCTCTATTAAAGTAGCTGATATTTAAGTACATCTGTTGTTAGCTTTTAAGACAAATTTTTCCACAACACAAAAAAATATTTATACAAATGGAGGCTGTTTTATAATTGAGATCTCTACAGCAATTTCTTTCAACAATCCAACAACAGTTTGGTGAAGAACAATGCATTTTCCAGCATGAAGGAGCAACGTACCATAAGGCAAAAGTGATAACTAAGTGGCTCGGGGACCAAAACGTTGAAATTGTGGGTCCATGGCCTGTAAACTCCCCAGATCTTAATCCCATTGAGAACTTGTGGTCATTCCTCAAGAGGCGGGTGGACAAACAAAAACGAACTAATTCTGACAAACTCAAAGAAGTGATTATGAAAGAATGGGTTGCTATCAGTCAGGATTTGGCCCAAAAGTTGATTGAGAGCATGCCCAGTCGAATTGCAGAGGTCCTGAAAAAAAAGAGCCAACACTGCAAATACTGACTCTTTGCTTAAATCTCATGTTATTGTCAATAAAAGCCTTTGAAACGTATGAAGCGCTTATCATTATATTTCAGTACATCACAGAAACAACTGCAACAAAGATCTAAAAGCAGCGCAGCAGCAAACTTTGTGAAAACTAATATTTGTGTCATTCATAAAACTATTGGCCAGGACTGGAAGCCTAGTCTCCACTACTGCAAAACTCCTTTGTTGCACGCCTAGCACTGGCGTTTTGACGTGTCAAAAACATTTCCATTTGTAGTTATTATTATTATTATTATTATAACAGTACAAATAAAAGCTTAAGCATCACTTCATGTCGTGTCGTGCTTCATTTTCAACATTTCTTACCACATTAGCCTGTAGAAAACATATGCCCTTCATAGGGGTGCCATTTTTTACAAATATTTCCCTCAAATTGTACCTTCCTAGTGTCTATTCATACTATCACGTGTTACTTACCACATTAGCCTGTGTTAGCACAATCCATGCTGGAAATAAAGCACAACACACAATAAAGCACTTTACAGTATTGTCTTGGTGAAATAGATACTGTATCATAGAAATAAAGACAAAGCAAACAGCTTTCCATGGAGTTTCCTTCAAGATCTGCTAAAACAAATGGTACAAGAATAATGCTGGGCACATCTGTCCCCATCCAAAGTAATAGAAGTCAAAAAGGGGTTTCCAACATGTTGGTTCCATTTGACTGAGCGGGTTGGATTGATGCTGCTTGAAAAACGGCAGGGTGGCTCGATTTGTTTTATAGATTCAAGCACAATTGAGCACACAGCGCTCGATTGTGCTTGAATCTATTAAAGCATCGAGCCGTATATGCCTAGCTTTAGTAGACAACCCTTTACTCTTGATCTGAGACAGAAAGTGAAATTAAAATTTTGGCAGAGGGGATCTAGACAATAAACTCATCAGGGCGGCGCTTCCTCGTGACAGAGCTGTCTCGAGAACAACTGCAAGCAGTCATGACCATGTTTCGAGCGTCAGCATGGTATGGAGACGCCCAGCTACAGGGTACCCTGGGTGATTTAGATGTGCTTTAAACCTTGGATGGAGGCACAGGAGTGAAGGAGGTCCTACCAAATGGGGAATAGGGATTGTCTAACCATTGGAGCCCTGAGGCGCGATCAGACAATGAGGAACGGGATATGATACAAGGTTATGTGAGGGTATGGTAACCCGATTATGACAAGAAGGGTGGATGTCAAAGGGCGCACAACTCTGATCATATTGTACGATTCACGTTCACTGCCATAGCCTTACGTCTGTCTGGTATTTTTGCCATGTAACCTATATCTTTGTAAGATGTCTTGACGCCTTCTCATTATCGGTTGTAATGTATTTTTATTTTTGAAAAAAATAAAATACATATGCAAAAATGTATTGCTTCGTCACAAAAATGTTTTATCCCTACAAATTCCCTAAAATGTCTGTTCTGGTGATTCAGTTGGGAGGTACCAAAAATTATGCCCTATATGAAACCAAAAAAAGATGAGGAAGTTGTACTTGAAACGTACACTAGACTAGAGAACGGAGTCACATTCAGACTTCTCTCTTTATGTATTTACAACTAGTATATTACAGTGAGTGCATTCAGCGATAACACAGGTGTCATTTACGCAACATCACAGAAATTCTGTTCCAGACTCTATCAGCGGAGACTCTGTATTGATCTGACTGAATTAGGAGCTGCTAGCATTAGCGCAATGGCATTAGAGAAGGATTTGTATTGATCGACAGTGGATTTTCTTGTCATATTTGTAACAAAAATAATACATTTTTAACTCAGCTAGTTCCCAGTGGAAAATGTCAGAGCTGTTTAGCAGAGTTTCTAATGGGAGCTGATGGAAAGATTCTGCTCTACCTTGTACGTTCAAGAATATGAAAAAATCTATTCGCTTTGATGTTTGGAAGCTCTATATTTTTTATGTTTTTCACAAATTGCTATTTGTCCCGGGGCCAGGGTAGAACATAACAACTGTAAATAACTTAAAGGCATGTCTAATTGAAGCGCTGGAAAAAAGAAGTTTTCATAAAAATACTTTATACTGCAAATACAGAAGACTTCAGCACAGGGAAAAGCCCAGAGTGCTGAACTCACAAACTCCAAGGCCTTTGGCAGAGCTCTCAAGGTTAAGGAAGACACATGCTTTCCATAGGGGTGAGATTTTTTACAAAAATTTCCCTCAAATTGTACCTTCCTAGTGTCTATTTATATTATCACGAGTTCCAATTTTTACTCAACATTCCGATTATGCATATGAGACTACCAACTCCAAGTTAGGTCAGAGACATCAGTAGTAGAGTTGGCATGTCATCATAGGCACAAGTTGATCGGCTTGTATAACATGTATGCCCATTACAAAGTAGTGATGTGTCATAAGTGAGGAAGTCTTTCCTACAGTCACCCATTACTGTTGATAGTATATACAGTGGCTTGCAAAAGTATTCCTCATTCCACATGTTGTCACATTACAGCCACAAACATTAATCAATGTTATTGGAATTCCACATGAAAAACCAATACAAAGGGGTGTACACGTGAGAAGTGGAACGAAAATCATACATGATTCCAAACATTTTTACAAATACTGCAAAGTGAGGTGTGTGTCATTATTCAGCCCCCTGAGTCAATACTTTGTAGAAGCACCTTTTGCTGCAATTACAGCT
>CM070041.1:24775319-24793609 GCA_036250615.1 Ptychadena robeensis
AAGGAGATCTAAAGGAAATCTGACAGAGAAATCTAAAGGTGTATGGGGACCCTTACTTATTTTAATTTCATGTTATAGTTTTGCACAAAATGTCTATGTTATTGCAATAAGCTGGTCAACCAGTACTTTAGTGATGTCATTAGTTTCTCTTCTGACCTTTCTGTCAAGCTTCTTGCTTTAAAATTGTGGTAATCACAACTCTGACACAGGCAGAATCAAGTGTAACCATCAGTACTGCAAGATCTGCACCCAGAATGACAACCCCCACTAACAACTAAGCGCTAATTTGCATGGACAGTTGTTAAAGACCGATTAGGGCAACCACTCTGGTAATATGAAATGTGCTGTTTTTGTTTATAAATAGTGATGATCGCGAATATTCGGATTCCGAATATTAACCTCCCTAGCGCACTGCTGAGGTCCAGATTTCTATACCAAAAGTGCACCATAGACTTCAATGGTACATTTTTCTTTATGTTGTAGGCCTGTCTGTACAAGGGTCTAATAGACATCCTGAATATAATAATGTTTGAAACAAACAATTATGTAAAATAAAAAAAAATGTTTTCATAAAATTAATGAGAAAACACAAAAATCAGGGCACAAAGCTATGCTGTTATGTACTAAATCTCGCCCAAATAAAGTCTCTGGTGCCCCTGATGTGCCCATTTGCAGTTAACCTTCTCTAACCTGGTATGATGGATGTGGTAAAATCACACCAGGCAAGAGAGGGTAATTGCAAATGGACACATCTGGGGCACCAGAGACTTTTTATTCTGGCGATATTTAGTACATAGCAGCACATTGAAATCAGTTTTCTACAAAGAAAACTGATTGCATGCAATGTACTTTCAAATTTGCTGCCGCCTCCCCGATGTGACGTCATCACGTCCCTCGGAGAAGGGTGGGGGGGGGGGATGGAGCTGGCTGGCAGCCTTGTCACATCGGGTACACCGGGACAGCGCAGAACTGTAAGTATGCGCTGCCGGAGCCCCGATGTGTCCTGGGCAGCACTATCTCGTCCAGTGCGACAGTAGCAGTAGCAGCGGCTGGACGAGATGGTGCCGTCCCGACCGCTTTATATATTCGTCATCTTTGCGAATTTCCGAATTGCTGATATTCGAGAAGATGACGAATATATTGCCGAATATTCTGTATTTTTTCTCCATTACACATGCCTCTCAATGCAAGTGGACGAATGGGAAGGCTGCAACAAGAGCTTAGCAAAACTCCCTGCGACCATCAACAGTTTTTATATCCAGTATTGGGGTGATGCGAATATTCTGAATATTGCGAAAATCTGCACTTTTGAAAATTCGCGTAAAAATCACAGTTTACAATATTCTTTTTTTTTTCAACACGCCCCTTAATGCAAGTGCATGTCGTCATACACGCAAATGGCGTACGCGCCATGTTAAACATATAAAGCGCACGCAAAATTCGCAAAAAAACTGTCGATATTCGCAATATCCGAATATTGCCGAATATCTTCCGAATGTTTTCCGAAAAATTTGCGGCATGCCGCAAATACGAATGTTGCCTATGCCGCTCATCACTATTTATAAACTCCCACAGAGCGCCCAGCTGCTTTCCAGGCTGCTGTCGACTGTCAATAGCTGGAAAGTGACCATGTAAGTGAGCCCTAATAAACAAAAGATTTAAGGGATCAGGCAGCTAAATAGGACAGATCCAGCGGTCATACTCAGGTACTAATGCCAGCATCAGGCATGGTCAGGGAAGGCAGCAGAAAAAAGAGTTGTCAGATGTCCAAGCAGAAGTCAGCTTCTACTTAGACTAATAGTACATTTAGCATTAGAAGCTCCTGCCATCATCCAGATTTAAATAGAAATAGGAGTGTGATAATGGTGAAGTAGATCAGAGTGGAAATCCCTCTGGAAACACCTGTGACTGTAAGAGGTACAAACAAAAACCTGGAAGGGATCAGAGAATAAGCTTCAACAGACAGTGTCATGTTAGTGCGATATGCCTCATGAGACAGACTACACAACGGCCATAAAGGGTGCAAGTAACGTGTCTGCGTGTGCAAACCAAGTAGGAATTCTGGAGACCTGCCAACCCTCTTAAAGAATTCACAAATTATGTTGCATTATTACAATATGCCATGTACAAATCTTACTCACCCAGACATGAAGAAATCCCCAACTTACACATTACACATAAAAACTAACCTGCCACTTTTGAAAACCTAGAAACTAAGTACATCCTTGCATTACATTTCTAAACCATACTATACAGATGCAAATACAAATAAGATATATGCTAACCTTACTAACATTACTACTTAGTGACATTACTTATTAATGTTAATAAAGAAAATATAATGAGAACAATAGATATATTTAAAAATACAAAAATACAGTATGTTTCCCTTGCCTTTGCCCAAGTGCTGTGGTTCTGTTTTCTGGATGATTCACATATTCAGCCGCATACACACTCCCTCTTCTTTAACCTTCTTTAAACTGTTATTAAGCTTGCTGGTTGTTTATCCTGTAATGGAAGATGGAACACATTCAAGTGAACGATTAGAGATGACTTTTAACCACACAAAAACAAAAGTATCAACTTATATCAACTTTTTGTCAATTATTCTGGTTTTATTTTATTTTTTCATTATGTTTTGACCTTGTATTAACCTCCCTAGTGCTCTTGGAAGGTCCAGATTTCTGTACCAAATGCGCACCATAGACTTAAATGGAATTGTTTAATGTTGTAGGCCTGTAACTTCCCAATATATGTCCATACAAGGGTCTAGTAGACATCCTCAATATAATAATGTTTGAAACACACAATTATTCTAAAAAATTACATTAAAAAATGAATAAAATGTATCATTTGAATGATAAAATCTCTTAAATACTTATTTGGTATGAATGATTTCAAAACAGTATGTATTCATATTTATGTTTTGTTTATAATAACATTTTTATTACAATTGGAAATGTGTTTTGTTTTACTTTGAATTGTATTGGATACAGTTATCACTGTATCCAATACAATACCCTTTGGTACCCTCTGAAAGGGTTTACTTCAAAGAGCACATCTGGAAATGACACTGGGGGTAATTTTTCAGATGTGCTCTTTGAAGTTAACCCGATTTACATTTCAATGTCCCACACCTGCTTGTCACATTGGGGACACTGGGACAACGCAAAACGGTAAATATGCGCTGCTGGAGCCCCGATCTTCACTGGACAGCACCATCTTGTCCAGTGCAATAGTGACTGTAGTGACAGCGCTGGACGAGATGGTGCCATCGCTAACGCTAGGGGGGTTAACAGTGTCTCTTTGAGCTTATATCGTATATCTGCTTTTTTAACTATCTATAAAATCTTGTTTTACAATTGTATTCCTAAACAATAGATATTATAGCAGAAGTTTCCATATTTCGTTTTTTTTGGGGGGGGGGGGGTCCTATGTTATTGAAGGTTATTTACAGCTTGGGCAACATTGTTTTGTTGGAGATGTGTTGTAAAAAAAAAAAAAAAAAAAAAAAAAGAAGAAAAAGGAGCTGGGCATTTAAACTGCTGTTACCAATGAAATTGCTAATTATTTAGATTTGCCTAAGACTTTTTTGTCTTTTTTTAACCCTTTTCAATTAAATACACACACAACTATCATTTACATTTTCTGATCAAGTTCAATTATACATTTTTTCAATACATGTATCAAGAATTTTTATAGACTTTCCATGTAACTGCTATGGGAAGGTGTTAAAGAAGAAGACTTGGTAGTAGCCCTAAAAAAGCCCAGAGACAGACTAATTCATTTTCATGGATAAGGGCGAGTTTAACACATCAATTTAAAAAATGATTGATGAAGTGCAAACTGAGAAGTGTAAGAAGACAGCCACAATCCTGCACCTGCCATACAACGATGCATTTACATTTGTTAGTCTTTAACCTTCTGAGCGTTCTCCCCGAATTAACTCGGGCTGAGTTTCATGCATCATGAAACTCAGCCCCAGTTAGCCGGAGGAACGCCCGAGGTCTCGCCGTCTTCTGACGGCGGTCGGGAGCATCGGCATGTATGCTTCCGGGTCCGCCCCCGATCGCGTCACCGGTGACGCGAAGGGGGCGGGGGTAGGCGGCGCCATAGACCTCCATGTAAATGGAGGGGCGTCGCCTTTCTCCAGCATAAGTCCGGCGTCTCCAGTGATGCCGGGCTTATGTTTAGAACCCTGAGCTGAGCTTGCAATCACGGCGGAGCACATTGTGCTCCGCCGCGATTGCCCGTGGCACGGTTATAAAAAAACCGTGCCACGTGGCAAACACTCAGAGGGTTAATAGCAGGATGTTCTGTCATCTTTCCCTACCTGCAGTTAGGTGGACATTGGCATTCTGAAAGCTGGTAGCTGTATTTTAAAGTATTGTCAGCATGGTCATACCTTTCAATAGTTATAAATACTTACACTGTGTATATGTATGTATAGTGTGTGTGTGTGTATAATGTAGATGGTTTTTGTTGATATAATCAAAGGAATGACCATGACAATGACCATTTTCTAAATACCAAAAAAACATGTAAAAGCAATATGACTTAAAACCAAACTGTAAATACAATAATAACTGGTACAAATCAGAAAAAGGAGGGGGGGGGGTTAAGAATGAGAAAGATCATAGAAGAGATACAAAGTAGGAAAGAAAGAAGAAAAGAAGAGAAGGAAATCGAGGCATAGGTTCACCAAAAACAAAAGAAAAATGGGAAGGAGGGGTCAAATTATGAACACAAAAGATAGTGGGAAAAGCCTTCCCAACAAAGAGGTGCAATCTACGTGAACTAAACTTTCAAAAACATGGGGTGTCTATCAGTAAGAATGGAAGTTAATTTCTCATTATCATGCTCATAATACATAGTTTCACTTACGCATAACTAAGGGTAGATTGTCTACAGGATTTAGCTATCGTTTGCCTAGTAGCCATAAGAATAGAAGGAAGCCAGGTGGTTCTTATGCTTGGACAAGGATGGTATCTTCCTGTGAAGCTATCACCACAGATGGACACCAACCAGGGTTAGCGCTGGGCTACCCGGGAGCAGGTAATCTAGGTCACCAAGGGTTTTCCCCCAGAGCCCCCCTAATGGGAGATAGGCAGGGTCCCTTGAGGGGACCCTGTTGTCTTTTCTCGCACTCGGTGACCAGGTCCTGCTTCCCCAGGTAGTCCCCCCCAGTACAGTGTAAGGTGGAGTCGAAGTCGATCCCGATGTGGAAGCGATCAAGCGAGGTACCAAGAAGATGAGACGAAAATCAGGGTCAGACGTAGCAGGAGGTCAAGGGCAGGCAGCAGACGAGCGTAAATGGTGTGGGAGCGGATAGTCGAGGCAGGCGGCAAACAAGACAAGATCCGGTAACAGGCGGAGGTCAGGATAGGAGAGGTCAAACAGGATGGTCAGGATATGAGCAGAGTCAGCAACAGGTAACCAATCAAACGGGTAAGCTATCAGGTACACAAGCTACACAATCTGGCAGCACTGGCTGTGTGTGCAGACTCTGCTTTTATAGCCAGTGCACCAGAGACCCACACAGGAAGTGGGAGTGCCCAAAGCCAAGATGGCTGCAGCTGCCTCAATAAAGGAGCTGGGATTCACACACATGTGCGGGAGGCGCCGTGCCGTGCGGGGAGGTGCCAGGCCCTGTAGCCTGGCAGAATGCCTTACAGCCCTGGGGTCTCGTGGAGGACGTGTTGGAGGACATCTGGGGATATTGGTGACAACCCCAGATGCGGGAGCTCTGGGATCAGAGGTGAGCTGAGGGGATCGCGCTGCAGCGGGGGTCCGCGTCTTTGAGGACGGACGGCGGACCCCAGGGTGACAGAAGCAAAGCTTCCCATGGATCTCACCACAGAGGGCAGCCAAAAAGGGCCCTCTTGCACCACAAGACTCAGCCATAAACTTCCTGGCAGCGCAGACTGGACAGCGACCCCCAGCCCAGGCGCATCTGAGGATCAGGACACTTACCATCAGCGCTGTTGCTTCTGGAACTCGGCCGGTTCCATTAATTGAAGCCGCGGCTTCGGCCTAGCGCGGAGCTCCGGATCCATCCTGCGCTTCAAGTCTCAGCACACATCCTCCTAGCAACACAGAAGGTACAGCGACCCCCTACGCAGATCCCTGTGAAGCTCCAGGGGCCCCTGGACAGAGAGGCCAAGCGGTTCTACTTGCAGCCGCCGGAAATTTAGTACGGGGTCTCGGCCTACCTCACACTGGATCCTTTGGCAGCCATCCTTCAGGATCATAGCTAATCTGCCACCCTCAAGGTAGGAAACATCTACCTACGTATCACTGGGGATTGCCTGATCACTTAGACACCCATATTTCTGAACTTTTAATTACGCATACCTTCTGGCCCACATTCTATCCCCAGGCTGTGGCCTACCTGATCATAAAGCACCAAGCCCTAATTAAGCCTAGTCACACTGTGAGTGTCACCCTGTCCTGTACCAGCTCACTACAGGGCAATTGAGGAACATTTCTTACGCCAGGCAGAGAATTAGAGCTACGGCTTCGGCCTTCTACAAGGCCTTACCTGTGAGCCCTACTAAGAGATTTCTCTCATATCTCATTCAGGGGATGTAAAGACCTTAACCTCCCTAGCGGTTGAGACGAGTCCAGCTCGTCCAGTGCTGACATGCTGAAAGTGCCCCCACTGGACAAGCTGGACGCGTCCAACACTGATCAGAGCCCCCACGGCGCTCACTTACTAAGAGAAAACGGCTCAGAAACGGAGGCTCACGATCTCTTGAATGACTCCCCTTTACCTCTGCCCAAACCCCTGAGTGGCGTGACGTGAATGACGTCACATCCGCCAAGTTGGCGGCGGCGGCCGGCGGGAGAGCCCGGGAAGTTTCAAGATCGCAGCTGAAGTATTGCAATGAAGAAGCCTCGGAGCCGAGCACACAGCACGACAGTAAGTGAGCGTGCGGGTGATCCGGCTTTAGGCTATAATCGCTGGAAATGAAACAGGCGATTACACTAGAAGCCCGGAGCACCCCGCAGCGAGCAATTACCGTCTAGGGGAGTGATAACTCCGACCACTCCGGTTTGTGACGCGATGAAGTTCAATCTGGTGGGAGAAGGGAAAGTCAAAAAGACTGCCATGTAGATGACAGGTCACGGAGCAGCCGGAGAGGGGGGAGTGCATACAGAAGCCTTGGAGCGCCGCCCACCGACACCACAAGACGGTAAGTGAGCGAATGCAGGGCCTAACGCGGATTTAGGCTGTAGATCGCCCTCGTTTTCAAGGAAACCTACCGATCCCTTCATAGATAAGCATGTAAAGAAAAATGGAGTAAAAGAAAGAACGAAACAATAAGCAAGTAACTAGTTATTTGACTGAGTTTCTCCCTTGGTAAGCAACGGAACTGGCTGTTTTGGCGCGGCAGGCTCAGAGGGCTTGTTAATCCCGGCTGCTCAGTGATCCCTCCACCCCTCCGGTGTGACACGATGATGTCACATCGCTGGGTGGCGGGAAATTTAAAAGTTCGAAAAAGGGAATTGTACTGGGCACAGTGATTACAGTACCCAGTACAATTTTTAAAGTAATAAACACAACACAAATTTACATTAAAAATTTTTTTTATTATTTACAACAAACAAAATTTAAATTGTACTTTAAATAACTTTTTTTTTTATGTAAATGTAAAGTCTATGGTGTGCTTTTGGTACAGAAATCTGTACCTATGCAGTGCGCTAGGGAGGTTAAGGCTATCAAAACCAAACTTCAGAGTCTTGCCTTGCATGATGTATGGAGTTATTTGCACCCATCCACTAAAGATTATACTTTCTCCCCCCCCCCCCACCAAAAATACACACGCATTGATTATTTTTTCCTTTCCCAGAAGGACCTAACCCTGGTCCGCAATGCAGATATTAAAACGATTGACATTTCAGATCACACGCCAATAACTTTTACACTTCACCTTCCCTCCTCACCCCCTACCTCAAAAACTTGGAGGTAAGATTCTTCCCTATTGGGTGACAAATCAGTAGTGCACGCCATAGATGGGGAATTAAAAGAATACTTTGACATAAATGGATCTCCGGAGATCTCCTCCCTGAACCTGTGGGAGGCGCACGAGTGTGTGGTGAGAGGCATTTTTGTGAAACACTCAGCTATTAGGAAGAAAAAAGCACAGGCTAAGATATCAGCTTTACTTGCTGATATTGCAAGGCTGGAGCAGGTTCATAAATCTTCCCTATCTGCGCAAACTCTGAGCGATCTAATCGCCTTAAGGAACCAATTAAAAGAGGAGCTGAATTTCAAACATAAACGTGCTTATATTCTGTCGCAGAAGTTGGTCTACGAACACGGCAACAAAAATGGTAAATATTTAGCGAGAGCGCTGAAAGCGAAGCAATCGCTACGCACAGTCCACCAAATTACTACTACTTGTGGCAAATCATATCAGACGGTAGAGGACATTGCCGCACAATTTTCGGCAATGTCAGTGACCTCTATAATCTGTCTAAATCCCAACCTGCAGGGGCCAAACCCACTCGCACAGACATGATTCAATCATTTCTACAGAAACATGCCCCCCCCCACCTATAGCGGATTCCCTGGCTCAAGACTTAGAGCGTCCGCTGACTAAAGAAGAACTTCTACTGGCCCTTAAATCTTTGAAACCAGGTAAAGCCCCCGGCCCAGACGGATTACTGGCACAATATCACAGGACCTATATAGACATTCTAGCCCCGCACTTCTTGACCCTATGTAACTCCCTCCACACGACTGATCTGCAGAATGCGGACCTTCTTGAGGCGCATATCTCGGTTATTCCGAAAGAGGGAAAGAATCCGACATCCTGCAGCAATTACAGGCCAATTTCCTTACTCAATGTTGACCTGAAGTTATTTGCCAAAATGCGGATTGGACCCCTCCTGCCTTCTATTATTGACTTGGACCAGGTTGGTTTTGTCCAGGGCAGAGAAGCCCGCGACAACACCATCAAAGCAATACATATCCTACACCACTTATCCAGATCTAGCGACAATAGCTTTTTCATTTCAGGCCGAAAAGGCCTTTGATCGCATTAGCTGGGATTATATGGAAGCAACTCTAGCGGCCCTTGGTCTGCGTGCTAACTTCCTTTCTAAAATAATGCTTTTATACTCATTCCAGAGGGCCGGGGTGCGGGTCAATGGTGCATTATCAGAGCCGTTCCGTATAACTAACGGTACTAGGCAGGGGTGTCCCCTCTCCCCTTTGATTTTTGTATTGTCAATCGAGCCCTTACTCAGGTGCATTAGGGGTAACCCTGAGATCAGGGGGATTCGAATTGGGAATGAGGACCACAAGATTGCTGCTTTTGCAGATGACCTGCTCTTTTTTCTTACCACGCCTCATTCCTCGCTGCCAGCCTTGTTGTCAGATCTCGAACATTTTCAGACCCTTTCCAATTTCAAAATAAATTATACTAAGTCCCATGCCTTGAATGTGTCCATTTCGCAAGCTGAGCAGAAGCTCTGTGAACAGAAATATCCTTTTCAATGGGCACCTGAATCGATTAAATACTTGGGCATCAATCTGCCCAGAGATACCTCCAAGCTTTTTTCCCTAAATTACCTTCCCCTAATCCAACAAATTAAGACAGACTTAAAATCTTGGCATAAGCCAATATTCTCTTGGTTTGGGAGAGCAGCAATCCTCAAAATGAACATTACCCCAAGTCTGCTGTATCTCTTTCAGACCATTTCCATTGCTCTACCTAATTCATTTTTCAACTCATTAAGCTCTATGACCAGAGCATTTCTGTGGGGCAATAAGACTCCACGTATAGCTTTAAAATACCTCACAGCTGTTAAAGAGAATGGTGGCATAGGGCTACCTGATCCGGTAACTTATCATAAAGCTTGTCTCCTAGCTCGGATACTGGATTGGCACCTACACGACCACTCAAAAAAATGGGTTCGGCTCGAAAGGGATTTATCACCTGTATCTTTGACGGCAGCTATATGGCTACCCCCTCTTCCTAACGTAATTACTTTTAACGAACACCCTCTGATCAAACCCACAGTTCATACATGGCGACTATTAGCTAAACATGCGGATTTTACGACTCACCCCAACCCTTTCACCCCTATGGTGGACAACGGTGAATTCTCTCCAGGCCAGGAATTTAAACACTTAGTGACTGACTCAGATCGACTGCCATTGACTGCCTCCCTATTTTTCCACAAAAGCGCCTTCAAAGACTTGAATACGCTAAATCAGGAATACTTTGGGGGTAAACTCAAGATGTGGCTTTACCTCCAGACTCGTCACTTTCTCAACACCCCCACACACAGAGCCCTGATCTGTAGGGATTTGACAGAGTTTGAAAAACTCTGTTTTTCCACGACCCCTGTCCGTCATGCCATCTCCCTTCTATACAATCTGATCATTAAACAGCAAGGACCGATACACGTAACTCACCAGCAAGCTTGGGAAAAAGAGCTGCAGTTTAAAAGGAATGGTGTAAAATCAACACCCTTACGTTGAAAGGTTCCCTAAATGTGCTTATACAAGAGAATAATTTCAAATTGAGGGCTAGATGGTATAGGGTGCCGGTATTCCTAAGCAAAATATTCCCAGGTCAGGGAGATGTCTGCTGGAGATGCACTTCGGCAGTAGGCTCTTACTCCCACATTTGGTGGGATTGCCCTATTATACAACCTTTTTGGCGTCAACTAGACCAAGTACTCGGAGAAGTCACGGGGGATGCCCCAGGATTTACCCCAGCATGTTACCTGTTACACCATTCCATCCTTCCAACAAAAAAATATAAGGGGTCTTTGTTGTTCCATATGCTTAATGCTGCCAAATTGCTGATTCCTTGCCTCTGGAAACAAACTAGATCCCCTACCCTCGCTGAGTGGAGCTTGGAGTTGGACAGAATTGCGGAAATGGAACAATTGATTCACATGACGCATGACTCCCTTGACACATACTTGGAAATCTGGACACCTTGGTTACAGTACCGTAATGCTAATCCTGATTAAATATTTGATGTCAGGCATAGGTTTTCTTTAACTGTATTGTCAAATTACCATGTTGGCACTTTGTTTTGAAAGTTATTGATTTTCTCCTAAATGTGACTTAAACTTGCCTTTTGTAAACATGATGTATTGTCTCAGAGTTTTTCAATAAAGTCATTTTGGAAAAAAAACAAAAACATTTTCGCAGTACCCATGAGCTAGTCCTTTCAAAAACTGTGTTCTAGAATAAGAGCAAATGCTTATAAATCATGGTCCTATCTGATGAATAGAATAGTCTAATGATTATTATAATCTTTAATGGAAATTGGGGCAAGCGTCACACAATCTGTGCTACTTTAAAGCCCCCCATACACCTTTAGATCACTCCATACAATTTCCTTTAGCTCTACCAACAACTATAAGGTGCCCGGTCCTCCCTCATAGAATACATGGTGATTGGAAGGTTTAGCAAGGTTCATATTACATGGTTTTGGTAGAAGAAAAGCTGTACAGAAATTATTTGGTAAGATTGTGAGGTGTATTGGGGCCTTAAGTCAAGGATGCCCATCTACCAGTAGATCGCAAAGTTAATTGGAGTAGATCCTGAAGTCCTGTCTTTTTGTTTTTATTAATACATGGCTAATCCAATGGCAGGAATTGTATTGTGGCATACATGTTCATGCTGTTTATATATAATGTATACTAAAAGTGTGGGCACCCATTTATATATAATTCTTAAGGAAATACTTAACTTATTTTTCTTAAAGTCTATCAGCGATATCTTCAATTTCTCTTCCAAGATCCTTTACACTACATTGTTATTTAGTTTCCCCTATCTGGGGACTCTCTCCAATTCAGGCTATGTAAGAATGAGTGCACTTAAAATGAACTGCAAATTGAAGATGGGAATAGTTTTGTAAAGGGGCAAAATAAGACAAGGGTTTATTTTAAGTCTAAAGCCTATTGAAGCAAGAAAGTATGTTACTGTTAGTCCACTCCCTCCTGAGAGGGCAGGGGAACCGGGATCCAGGAGAGGGTCTTGCCCGTAGAACCCAGGGTATGCACCAGAGCCCCCTATGGGAGATGGCCGATTGCCCCGTGAGGGGGACACGGTGTGGTGTTTGCGGCTGGTCGGGACAGGTATCTCCCATTCAACCTGGGAAAACCCCCCAACCAAGGCAAAAGAGGGCTGGCAAGGCTGGGTTTGCCCCTGCGTGGAGCGTTGGCACAGGCAGAGAATCGTGGCGTCAGGGAATTATGCGGATGTCAAGGGCTGCAGGGTCGAGGGTTCGTGCGTGGTTTGAAACTAGCGAAGGTCAGGGCTGGCGGCAGACGCAAGGTACCGGGGAAACACAAGCGAAGGTTCGGGACTGGATGACTAGAGGATGTCAAGGGAAAACAGGCCAAGTCATACACAGGAGACTATCAATAACAGGAGCGAGGTTTAACAGGAAACACAGCTGATCAGCAGCACTGGCCATGCAGCACACCTTCTGCCTTAAATAGCCACGCTTGCCTGCGGTGTCTCGACCAGGAGGCTGGGGCGTGTCAGCTGACCAGAGACATCTAATCCAGGGTCAGAGGGAGACATGCTCATGCGCGGGCCCAGCTTAGAGAGAGGGGGAAAAGAGCGACACTTAGGGGTCTCCTTTGGGTCCTCCAGCAGAGAGCTGGCACCGCGGGACCCTCCTAGGTAAGGGGCGGTAGTGGCGTCACTTGGTCCCTGGGACCCCCAGACCCCCGAGACCCAGCGGGGGGGGTACAGTTACCTGCTGGAGTAATGGTATGGATCTGACTATATGAAATCCACCACTTAACACATATACTCTATAAAAACCCACTGGATATAAGATAAGGGTTCTGTTCAGAAAGCGGCCATAACGGTTTATTCTGCTAACACAAATTCTGTTTAAGGAAAAGAACTTTCACCCTAACCGCTGCGAAATCCCACAGGAAACAGCCTTGTCAATCATGGACGCATATGATGATTTGAAGTCATGCACATTTTCATAAGCCTGAACTGCATCTGTCAGCTGGAAGATACCCATTGCCAGTGAACTCTTTCACGAAAATGACATCTAATGGCTGTCTGAGTTGTAAGAATTAGCAGCTCTATAACACCCTACCTCAGCCTGAACAGAGAGCAGAATGGAGGCAAGATCGTGTTCCACTGGGATGTAATAGATAAGAGAATTTAGGAGGGAAGACAGCAGAAACCAGGGAAAAATTGATGACAGTCTTTTTGTATTGTACTTCGAAGGAAGCCTTTCTACAATAACTATATAATTATTTATTGAGTAAAACTATCAAAGGGAATTGCTTTGCAATCTTGTAGTAATTGATGTGAAGTGAGGCGTCACATCCTCCCCTGACCTGGAGCTGCTTAAGTCAGATGGATGACATCTCTCTCTATTATAATTGATATTATCACATTCTAGAATGCACAATACACCGTATCTGGACTTCTGGCCTGTGCATTGATTTGTTTTCCTCCGCGAATGGCTCTCTTGGTAGTGCTTTACAGTTATGCATTGAAGATTGTCTAGTTGACAAATCCCAATGCTCCTGCCTTCAACTTAGATATGATTCACGCTGCTGAACCTGTATGAAAACTGCCCAGAGTAATGAGATCTGTCCAAGTAGAGTTTTTATTAAACACATCATCAACCTATAAGAAGTATTTTAGCGAAGTGTAAACATATTATGTTAATAACTCTGGCTTTCTAACAGTTTATTATTTGTTGCGGTTCTGTTGTTATATATTTAAAACAAATACCTTAAGATACATTACATTTGTGTTTGTGACTATGTGACCCCAGAAGTCTGGTAAGTGTGAATTAAAGTGGATCTATATTGAAATAAAAAAACAAACCTAACCATAAAAACGTAAACTTTTACTTACATCTGAGATGGTCCCTTGACAACTACACTATAATCCTAAAAATTATACTTACTAGCTGTTTTCTCAAGCCCTCAAATATGCCATTTGTAGTAATGTTATTACTATTGTAGTTAGATTTTTCTGCTGCCAGCTTTTTTGTTCCTTCAGTACCTCAGATGGTGACCAAATGACACTTGATAATTGTTTCCAATTAAACAATTCGGGAATGGCGTGCTATTATACTGTCATCCCCATTTTTTGCAAACCCGGCAGAAACGGAGCTGTTACCTCATTAATGAGGAGGAGGGGGGAGACAGACAGGACAGTGAAGATTTACTGATTTCAGGTAAGGCATTTATCAGATTGTATCTATATTGTACCTATTTAACAGATTGTATCTTTAATTAGGGGTTTTACTGAGGGCCATAAGGAGAGAAGGGGGCCCACTTTAAGTTGAACTTTGTACTAAAAGATCTGGTGATTTCCGTCCATGCTTAAGATGACTTAATAATCCTTACAATCATCATTGTCAAGTATGCCAAATCTCATAAGAGGATGCAAAAGCATCCTAATATTTGAACTTATTTAATCCCACACTCTTGCCTACATGCAACAAGCATAACCTGTGTAGCAGGTAGGTGTATTTCCTACCATATGGTGGACAACATTGGGAGGTTGAGTGGTCACTAGTTTTATTTGATGATTTTTTTTTTTTTAAGGTCTAATATAAGATGATTTACGCAAGTTCACAAACCATGCACTGTAGGTGGGACATGAGGAAAACTACATTATGGTATAGACCTACCCTAACAGATCTCAACTGTCAAGACAAATAGGAGTCCGTCTACAAATAATGGCTATTTATAAAGCACAGCTGATATTCCGATGTGCTGTACACCACAGAATTACTGTAGACTGTAGCCTGCATTTAACCCCCCTAACGTTAGTGAAGGCACCGCCTCATCCAGTGCTGCACAGTCACTATTGCACTGGACAAGATGATGCCATCCAGTGAAGATCGGGGCTCCGGCAGTGCATACTTACCGTTTTGTGCTGTCCTGGTGTCCCCGATGTGACAGGCAGGCTGCTGGAGAGTGGAGAGCGGCTCATTCCCCATTCCCATACATTTAAATGTAAATTTGGCTAACTGCAAAGAGCACATCTGAAAAATCACCCCAGTGTCATTTCCAGATGTGCTCTTTGAAGTTAACCCTTTCAGAGGGTGCCAAAGGGCATTGTATTGGATACAGTGATAACTGTATCCAATACAATTCAAAGTAAAAACAAAAACACATAACACATTTCCAATTGAATAAAAATTGTGTTATGAATATAAAAATTAAAAAATATGAATACATACTGTTTTGAAATCTATCATACAAAATACATCTTTTAGAGATTAGAGTTATTAATCAGATGATACCTTTCATTATATATATTTTAAATGTAATTTATTGAGCATAATGGTTTGTTTCAAACATTATTATATGTCTACTATACCCTTGTATGGACATATATTAGAAAGTTACAGGCCTACAACAGAAAAAAAAATATTCCATTGAAATCTATGGTGTGCTTTTGGTACAGAAATCTGGACCTCCGCAGAGAGCTAGGGAGGTTAATAACTCATTCATAAAATGCAGACCACAGCTTATTGTAACACACAGAGTCAGAGGCTTTCCCTACATTTCTTTGCTTTTTATTAACTTTTGTATTCCCAAAAGTTGTCTTTAGCATATGTTAGTAGCAAATAAAAAGGACTTAAATTGTGAACTCCTCTTTGTAAAGCACTGTGTAATATGTTGGCACTATATCCATATGTGATAACAATATAAGTCAATATTACGGTAATTAATTTTTTTTATATATTTTATGGAAACATTCAAACATTTTGAAAAGAGTTATAAAAACATGACAAGAACATTAAAGACTTTCGTTCTTCTAGTTAAATGTATGCCAAAAAGGTAACAGCATAGATCAAAACAAGAGGATACTTCAGTTTTAGACCAGAACAAAAACAAGCATGCCAAATATCATATGCATAAACTGCCAAGAAAAAAGACTTGATAAAAACCTAATAAAACACTATTTAATGAGTTGAAAGTGTAGTAAAGGAGCCCAGCTACATTACTCCCGATGTTAAAGATCAAGGTAGGCACAGAACCAACCGCTCTAACTATAACAACACTAAAGAGGTGAAACGCAAGTAAGCTGTCTGCTGGCTATTCATCTAAATATTGGATAACAAACAGAAAGAAACTTTCAGCTGCCAAAGATCTTTTATATCCAGACACATACATTTATTGAGAGACAAACACATATCCCATGATTTCATCAGTGGAAGTTGACAGTAATGGATGGTAAGCTGAACATTTCCAGCTTCATTGAGAAGTGTGTTTCTTGTTTGGTGCTATGTATCCTTCACATTGATTCAGGATATACAAAGGATGTGTGTTTTCATGTGAAAAAGGCAAAAATGCTACATTTGAAAAAGTATAGCAACCAATAGGCAACAACCATCACATCACCATTGCTTAAAGAAATAAAGAATAGTTGTTATTTATAGGTTTTTTGAGGATTTATTAAATTTCTCAGTGTGACATGTAATATTTGTGTTGATTGTGAATATTCTAATCACAATTTTTTATTGCGAATATGCGCAAATCAAGAATTTGTGAAGATCTTGAATATTCTAGTGCTATATCTTCGTCCAGTGCTATATTTTCTAGATTTGTTATGTCCATGCATTGCGTTCCCAATATGCGCATGTACATGTGCCGATTTGCACAATGAAGGTAATAATGACTGGAGATTACAAACTCTACATACTCTACTTCCATTGTTTTTAATATCATTAGCCCAGCTGCACCCAGTACATGCTTTCATGAAAAAAGGGTGAAAGGTAGAAACGAGTTTAACTGTCAATAAATAGTTAGGGTCAATAAATGGTTGAGGGCCTTTTAATTCCTTTAATACGTTCTCATCATAAGCTTCATGGTTGTTCCTCTATATCCTAGGTAGGAAAAAGAGAAAACAGAAACCTGTCATATAAGTTCCATCAATATAAGTGGCCCACGCTATTTAATCATGGATCTTTGTTTTCTACATTGTTCATTATTGGTACAAAAATAACTAAATTAATGGAGATACACATGTAAATATTTAAAATGTAATCAAACATAAATTCTTCAAGAATAGTGATGAATGAACATATGCCACAAGTGGTCTGTTCTTCAAATACCCACGATTCGCATGTTTGTGGTGACGTCGACTTTAATGCCAGGGGAAATTCAGAAACCCCCAGGGCATATATGTTGCCATAATACCAACAAAACAGTGTCAACAAGGTACAAACACCTGGACAGTGTCATGCCAAAGAGGGCAAAATTTCCCAAAAAATACATATATTTTGTAATGGTCTAATAGCAAAAATCCCATTTAACTAAAAAAAATGGGGTTCCTCCCCAGACCATACAAGACAAGTGATGAGCTGCACAGAAAATATTTTCACCTAATATTCGCCACAAATTTGTAAATGAGAGAATTGCTGATCTCGTCATTATTGTCTTCAGCAGTCCATATGATCCATTTCCTACAAATGGGGGGGGGGGTCTCTTCCCTGAAGCTCCAACAACGCTCTGTCCCTCACAGATCTGCCATTTCCATCATGATAAAGCATGATTTGGTACTAGTAGACAATGATCCGCTCTAGTTGTTTTTGCACCATTTATTGTAAATGTATGTACTATCTCCACCTCAATGGTAGGCTCATAGGACACGCTCATACAAGTGCATTCTAGACAATTGTGTCTATATAGTGACTGACACACAGGCAATATTAGTATTCTCAAAATATCATTTATTTTTTACCTAATATTCACAACAAATTCATAAATTCGGGATCTCCAGTAATTATTAGCTTACGGTAATTGTAAAAAAGATTTTTGCAATAAAAAATGCTGATATTCGCATATTTTCACAATCAACACTACTGATGTAAAAATCTTGAATATTCAAGATTACAAAGATATAGCACTTTATTCCAGATCTTCACTAATTCTCAAAGTGCTGATATTCTAAATAAAAATGTGCTATTCGAATATTCATGATCAACACTATTGCTAAGAAGGAAGCTACCCGAACATACCATTCTTTCTTTAACTCCACCGAATTGCAAGTCTGAAAGACCAACATGAGCTTCCCAACATCCCTTCTCCATCCCTGTCGATGGCCTCAACTCTTATCTTCCTTGCATGCTTCTAAGGTAAGACAGCTTTGTATGTGGGAGTGACCCTGAAAAACCTGTATCCTAATGAAGCTGAAATGGGGCCTCAACGCAAGTAAGAGAGAAAGTTGAGCGAGAAAGACCATCACATGATATCATTTAACCTCCCTAGCGCACTGCATAGGTACAGATTTCTGTACCAAAAGCGCACCA
>CM070041.1:24793709-24806975 GCA_036250615.1 Ptychadena robeensis
TCGCCTCCCATTGAAGTCAATGGCGGGTTCGCGAACCTTTGAGGAAGTTCGCGTTCGCCGCTCGCGAACGGCAAAATCTGGGTTCGCGCCATCACTACCAACCACTAGACCGAAAAAAAAGTCAGATAAAGGAAATATTTCCTTTAGTTGAATGTCCTCGTGGCTCTTTAATATGCTCTCCAACTCATAATTTCCCAATTTTCTAAAGTCTCCACCAAGAAATATGATGAATTGCTACAAATCAAATTAATTTTTTAAAGTGATATTATGACTTAAATAGTTAGCCTATGGAGATACTGTATGGTGCATAGACATTTTATGAGTTAAAACACAACTACCGAACTCCAAGGCAAATGTCCCATCCATGAAATGACAGAACGGCTCCTCTTCCACTGGAATTTAATGAGATCTCACTATAGAGTACAACCAGATTAAAATGAAAAACGGACCACATTACAATCTGTTGCGACAATTATTATCAGTTGCCTGTAATATAAATATGCAAATTCCTCAGTGTGAACTTTAGCTTCCTTTGTAGAGGCAATTCATCTCTTTAAGGTATTAATTTAAGTTGTAAAAAAGGATCCATACATCACAGCGTGTCATTTTGAAAACAAATATTAATCAATTTTACACTCTGAATCAACACCGTGCAGGCATAATATGCATTATTTGGGAAGTTGAAAGCAATTTACATATTCACCCTAATCATACGATAAAGCGGGAACAAGCCTCAGACACTGAAACCTTATCATGTCTTGTGCAAGAGCATTACAGACCGCAGGCAGATTTCCAACGTTCCGCTATGCAGATGAAGTGTATATATATTCTCTGCCCCTATCACAATAACCTTGAATATGTTGACAGGAGAGTCATAGAAGTGAGATTCAGCTACTTAATAAAAACTTTACAGATATTATTATTTATATATTTTTTTTTTACCTCTGGTCTGTCAAATAAGCAAACAATGGCATTTTGCTTGGACTGGCTTTATGGACTGAAATCTTTCCCAAAGGAAATTTTTAAAGGGGTTTTATTCAGCAATGACCTTAGTGCATAAAATAATGATATTGATGATGATAATCACATTTATATAGTAAACACCTTTATCTCAAATAAATAAAAAAATCAAGATTAAAAATTGTTAGCATTATTTACATAGAATTCATCTAAATGATTTAGTCCATCTAACTTTACCCTTTCCATAGGTTAGTCCTAGGTTGGCTACATTGTTCATCTAGAGACAGTGAAGCCGGACTAGGGAAGGATGTAGCTGTAACTAGAGATTAGAGATGGTGAAATTCAACTGATTGCAAAGCCACTGAAAATGGTATCATCACCAAAATTGCTGGAGATGTAGAGAATGGCTGTGGGAACATAGAAAAACTAAAAAATTGTGCTCTAACACGTGTAATTTGTGCATCAATTAAGTTTTTACATGACTTTGAACTTAAATTTCTGCAAAACTATTTGTGTTAGAGCAAAACTATTTTTGTAGTATACCCCCAACCCTTCTCTACATCTCCAGCAAGTTTGGTGATGATACCATGCTCAGGGGCTTTGTAATTAACTGCAAATTGTCAAAATGGTCGAATTTTCTTAAAATAAATTCGAAATGAAGTGAATTCGATTTGACTAGAATTTCGATATTCCAGATCCAATTTCGCTTGCTTTTTTTTGAGTTTTCATGTGATAGTGTTGATTGCGAAAATATTGTAAATATCTGCATCTTTTATTCTGAAAATCTTGACTATATTGATATATCTTCATAATTTCCAATATTTGAGATTCTGAGATTGATTACCTACATTGTGTAAATCGGCACTTGTACATGTGCATATTGTGAACACAATGCATGGTACTTTCCCCAGAATCTCAAATATTCCCGATTATGAAGATACCATATTTATGATTTTCCCACTAAAAAGTACCAATATTCGTGATTAACACTATATAACATTCTTATAGGTTGAAATTTCTGTTTAGTTGAATTTTGAGGTTGAACGGCCCAGTCGAAATTTGACTTTGTGAAATTTCATTGAAAAGGTCAAAATTTAGACTTAAAATGTTGCATTGCAAATTTTACGACCATCCCTAGTAGTGATGCCACAACTGTCTGCAAGGCGGACAGTATGGCCGTGAACATAACATGTTCGCTTTTCTTCCCCAGGCCCTTCACTCGCCCTGTTCACCAGCGGGAAGAAGGATAATAATATATATATGGCCGGATCACTGTGATTTTTCAAACTGTGATTTTTCGACAGACAGGGAATTTGAATTTTCCTGTGAACAGGTGGGCGTGGGAGTCTTTAAAAAAGTCTAATCCTCCTATTTGCGGAAGGACCTGGCCGAAGTTTGTCCATCACTAATCCCTAGCTTTAAACAAGAGAAAATAAAGACCCTAAGAAAAGAAACCAAACGCCAACATGTAAGGACTGTTATACTGAAGTAAATGACATATTTTCCCATTTAATTTTTTTCATATACTTACTAAAACGTTAAATTAAAGCTGTTGGAGTGGGTCAGAGATCTAAATAATAGGTGGACCTTCTGATTTGATACAAGGTTTTCTTTTAAAAAGTTAATTTAAAAAAGAATTTAAAAATCTGAAAAAAAAATTTATACGTTTTCCTTGTACATTTAAGGTCATTCCATTTTAAAAACACAGGCTTATTGATTATCTGCCATAGCCACAATTCGGTTATATTTTATAGAAAGCTGCAAACTTAAAAATATTTAACATTTAAAATCACATTACACAATATATTAAAATGTAAATGTTATATGAATCTGCAGTTGAGGTTGTTCTAACATGTTATTCAATGTGTGCAGTTTCCTGAAAATGACTTCTTTCATTGCACATCTCCCACATCTGCTAATACTATAATGCTATTATTCTCTAATCTGTATTATATTATATCCATCAGAGTCTTTGTTAGGGTATATCCCTATTTTAGCCAGTCTTTTGAGCACTCTCAAAACCCCTTATGCCAAAAATTAGCATACTGGGTAGTATACAAAGCTGGGCCTATTATGCAGCTTCCCCTGGGAATATAAAATCCTGGTCTTAGGCACCACACATGATGAAGTTATGACAGCTACCAGGCCCAAGAGCCATCAACACCAAATACAAGCTGTCTTAGCATTAGATAAATGATGATAAAGTGCGTCTCTTAGTTCAGAGTCAATAAAAATTTACATGGTACTCCCCCCCCCCCCTTTAGATAGCCGAGCCTTAGCAGGGCAAAATGCATTTTTTTTGTGTTTATGGTATAAATGAATGTACCATTTTTGTTTTCTATTAAAGGTCAGTTTTACAAAAATCTAATCTAACTAAATTCCATACCAGTCTCTTACTTGGGCCACGACATCCTCAGATTTTGAAGAGGGAGTTCTGTAATTATTTCATGCTCCTGATTTTTGCGGAGGAATTTACTGTCACTGATATTTTGGGGAGAGGGAGTCTGGTTACTGTTTTTGATCAATAGATTAGGAAGATAAAGGTTTAAAATATTTACAGACACTGACCACAAGTTTTCATGATGAAGGGATTAAATACTGGCACTGATCACCAAAAATTTTAAGATGGTGGTGGAGCAGCTAAAGTAAAAGATGTTACATTCACCTGACTTGTTAAATGTTATTTGGCCTAATCATTAAACTCTGTACACTTCGTTTTTCATTTTATTTACTCTTAAAATTATGTGTCAGGATCAGGGGCAGAGGGGCGACCAGACAGGCAACACACACTGACATCCAGACAGAGGTAGGGTGGTGTCAAAAACCGATTGGTACCTGGAACGCATAGTTGGAACACATGATGGAAACCTGTTCGGCCGAGCTCCTTCGAGCAGGATTGGTTGATCGAGCAACATTGGGCGCCATGAGCGCGAACGGTGCCCGATGTTGCTCTAATCTTTAACTACATTGAGCCATGTATGCCCAGCTCTACACCTAATGTTAACATTTAAGTTTTTTGTTACAATTGAAATCTAATCTAGTCTAACAATTAGATGTATTCTTCCAATGTTAGGGAAGGATGTTACAGCTGAATGTGGTATTAGTGATGAATGAATGTTGATTTGATACTCATACCTTTTTTAACCTTTTCATTGCAATTTTTATATCTGGAACCATTTTCCAAGCTCTTTTTCTTCCTATTTCTAAAATGAAAATAAACACCCATTAAGAATATAGTTGGCACATTAGATTTGAACTCCTTTACCCAATCATTACCATAGACGTTGGAACCTTAGAAAATTTGGAACACTTTTTACGATTTTTTTTATACTTTATAGCATAAAATTGAATTTGGAAATCCATTCCTTCTTCAACCATCACAAACTTTATTAAATAAAGATTAAGACAACATTTGAATGATCTGTGTTAAAAAGAGAGATTCTTATAAAAAAAAGTCTGTATTTTTGACAGCATCAATACACAAGTCTTGAAAAGAGATGCTTATACAATGGAACAGCTGCACATTAATAAATATTGCAAGTTTGATTAAAAATATGGATAGTCATTTTTGTTTCCTTTTCTTCGAGGAAAAAAAAGTATGTTCAGACACAAGATGTGATCTGGCTTTCGCTCATGTTTACTGCCTGCAAAATACAGAATAAAATGTGTGTCTTGCCCAGCTGTTAGCTATTGTTCTTGTTTATCAGCTCTAAGGGCTGAGGAGCAGAATAAAAAAGATACGGTTGAGTTTGAAATGTGCCAGTCAGTCCATTGTTAAAGCAACAAAGGCTAATTGTCTGTGCTGGCAAAACTCTGCTTTTGGTAAAAGTCCAGTTTTTTGTTAAGAAAAAGCTATTGAGGCATGCAATTTATTTAATATGTGCAGAGAAAAGAATCTGATTTCACCCTAAAAAGAAAAAAAAATGTTACCCCATTCATACATGCTGGTCAGGCTCTGGATTCATTGCTTGGTAAAGAGAGAAACAATTATTTAAGCCTAATTCAATGCTTGTCAGTCATTAAATATAGCTGTGTCTGTGCAGATGTAGTAGAGGTCTATTGGCAAGGATCTCCCCACTTGCGGAGGATTACTTATTAGGTAAATGACAATGTGAAATTCTGATTAATGTGTGGATGGGGTTAACGCATTTGCATATTAGTCCAGGGGGGAAACCTGTTGGGTAGATAAATCTTCCGATATATTTTTCCCAGGCTATAAAGACAAACCCCTAATGTTTTCTAACTGTCTCTGTGATTTAGGCAACGGGAACACAGGCGTCAGCCCTACATAGCCTCCTGGGGTTAAGCAGCGGTGCATCCTTTGCATCGGATTTAAAGAGACAACACAATCAAAAAAGAAAAAACTTTTTTTTGAATGAGTTATAATGGCCATGGCCTCTGCAGGTGGAAACACAGAAAGGAGTACATTGGTCACAATGTTTAGAAATGTTTGGTTTGGGTTTTAACTTTCTATTAATTGGGTTTTTAATTTCTTTTTCACAAAAAAACAGTAACAAAAAGGAGAATATTATAATTTGTCATGTCATGATATGAACAGAGAAATTTAGCCGGATTCAGGGGGAAGAACTCTCAATACCATAAAAAAACTTTCTCCAATAACAAAGGTTCAACATTTCCATTCATATTCTCTGGCTGGTGAAGCACTAGAACAATAGGTGGGATGTAGTTATCATGCCTGTATTATCCGAAGAGACCAATAAAGTCTAATATGACAGGATGAGAGACATGAGAAACATAATCAGAACATGATTCATGCATTTTAGCTGTACGTATCTGTACTTATGTCTCTGTGCTTATCCAGATCACTAATGTCACCAAGACTGAAAATGAGAGGAAAGCTAAAATGTAGCATTGTCACCAGAGCATTTAGAAAATCTTCCAATGCACCGCAGACAGCTGTATTTTGATGGGATTTACCAATTACACAGTTACCCCTGATTACACCCTAATCTATTTCTATGGGCAAATATAGAAAGACTCATCATGTACTACTTTCTAGAGATGGTCGAATAAAAAAAAAAAACAAATTGACGATTTTGAGTTAATTGCAAAAACCCCTGAACATGGTATCATCACCAAACTTGCTAGAGATGTACAGAAAGGTTGGAGGTACACTACAAAAAAGAAAGTATGTCTCTAATGCGAATAGTTTTTTCCCCAAATTAAGCTAAAAGTTTGAAAATCTGAATTTTGACTTTGAACTTAATTTATGCAAAAACTACATGTGCTAGAGCAAAACTTTTTTTTTTTCAAATGTTCCCACAGTCCTTTTTTGAAATACCCCATTTTCAGAGGCTTTGCAATTAGCTCACAAAGTTAGCAAGTCGAAAAATTCGACCATCTCTACTATTTTCCTCAAGGTTGGGGTTGTATATTCGAATACCCAGTGTTGAAAGCGAATTGGACAACTGTGTGAATATGAAGCACTGTGATACAGCAATGCAGTAATCCAGCTTGCTCCATGAACAGTGTTTAACATTGCTGCTCAAGGGGCTTATTAACTCCAATTAATTTAAAAAACTGTGGTTTTTGCTTATTTTGTGTACATATTGCACTTATAATGGGTGCTTTGACTATGAGAGGCATTGAGAACAATATGCACGTATAGCTCTGCTTTAAAATAAATTAACTATTTTACAGTGACCAGTAGATGTACAAAAAACTTTTTTAAGTTGATGGAATGAAAAAATGAAACCATGTATAACCACCCTTATCTGTGCCACCAAAACAGCTCTGACCCATGAAGACCTAGGCTCCACAAGACCACTGTACTGTACTGTGTGTACTGTGGTTTCTAGCACCGAAAAGTTATAAACAAATCTAAGTCCTGTAAGAGCATAGTGGGGCCTCCATGGACTTGTTGGTGTTTCATTGCATTGAGGTTTAATTCAGAAACCAACACTTTTAATTCTGTTACACTTATAAAACCAATCCTAAAGTCAGCCATAGACTCTTGAATCCACTGCTTATTTCGCAACAGATTGACTGCCGGGTGCATTCGGGGAAGTTTGTAGATTGGCCGGGGAATCAATTAGCCAAAATTCGGCTGGAGACTGAAGATGCCCACCTTGAGCAACCGATCCTGGGCACTCCAAAAAACGATCTCCCAAAGAACGGACATGTCCATTTTTCTTTGGTCGATCTCATTACTTTGGATGGGGACACAGGTATATGATAGAACACAAAGACTGCTCAGCCGATTATAGAAACGACTTGCTGTGCATGATGACATCATCCATGGTCGATCTGCCACAAAATCGGCCATGTATTGCACCATCTATGGCCAGCTTAAGCAATATTTTTACCCTATAGTGAATAAAATCATTGCTATTGAGGAAAAAAGTATTTGTTGTTCGCAACTATCATTAACTGGCACATATAAAATAAACATCTCTATTAATGACAAGACACAGGGATTTACTAACAAAACATTGCACAGCCCAAGAGCATCTCATTGGCTTAGCCAGCATGTCTTCTTCCTGTGGGTTATCCAGCTGCTATTCACCAGGCAGATAAACTACACTCAATACAGGATTTTTTTGGACCAGGATATAATTCGGCTGAGCCACTGTTCAGTTCTATTGCTCAGATGCCCATTGCAGGCATTTGCAGTGGTAGAAAGATTTGGCACTCTGATTAGTATATTGCAACACTGCGGAAGCTGTGATCTGTGTGTCCTGACAACCTTCTACCAATATAGACCATTTCACTAGTGTGTACTACAGTACCTCTTCTGTGAGATTGAACTAGATATTCCTAAAGGCCCCCATACACACCCCGATTTTCCGTCCGATCGATTAAAAACAATCGATTTTTTGCATCGGTCTTCCAAAAATCGTCAATGCCCACATGGTTCGACCGAGTAACTTCGATCGAACTTTTGGGAATAATCGGTCAGAATGTGATCGGACATGTTGGAAAATTTTTCTCGATCGAATCTAAATTGTATTCAATCGGCTACTATTTCTTAAGACCCGACCAATTTAGGTCCGATCTAACTAATGTTTCAAACATTGTGGTGTGTGTAAAATCATCTGCCAGGCTGTGCTAGGATGTATATATGTTTTAACATTCTGTATTTGTCTTTTTTTTTTTTTCTTCATGTGAACTAAACTGAAGTGGAGACCCTGTTTCCCCTATGATTAGCCATCCCCATCAAAGGCAAAGCCCCCCCACCCCCAGAACAGACACCCACAGACACCTAGCCCTGGCCAAAACTCCCATTCAGTGGTACAACTGTGTGCCTCAAGCTGCTGATCCCGGCCATAACCCTTCCACTTCCGATCAAACATAAAATCTTCCGATGGAAAATGTTCGATCGAAGTAGGTAAAATCGGACAATAATTGGTTGCTTTATTTGGGGCTATAATGAAATACGAGGATCTTTGCTCGATCATACTGTATCGGAAAACATTGATTGTTTTCCATTGATCGGACGGAAAATCGGGGCGTGTATGGGGGCCTTAACTAGCCTCCCTGTGGACATCATTGAGTCCCATGACCCTGCTATACGTTCAGGTTGTATATATGTGGCTTGCAAAATTGTATTGCGAATATCGGTGAAGAATTTGCGAAGATCTTAAATATAGTGCTATATCTTCGTAATGGCGAATATTTGAGATTTTTTTTTAATCAGTACCCAGAATTAAGTTTCAATTTGCCAATGAAGGTAATAATGACTGGAGATTCAAATTTACAAAGCTATTGTGAATATAAGGCGAAATTGCGACATTTTACAAATATTACCTATGCTTCTATTTTTGAAGACCCTGTGGCTTATGATGAGATGGTTACCACTGCTCAAGTCATGTAATAAGGATTTTTAGTGAATTTAAATAATGTCTACACGTTTGAATAAAGGCTGATCATTTTGACCATTGTGTCTCCTGCAGCTTTCTTTACTCTGCATGTCCTTCTGCCAGATCTTCCTTTCTAGTTGTAAGCATTCATGTTGGTATAGACAACTTATTCAGCCTGGCTGCAAAGATGAATAAGTTATTCACAAAACTAGGTTGAAGAATGAGTCCTTCATTCCAAAATCAATACTTCCAACTCGTCAGAATGATCACGCAGACAGAGGCTGTACAGGAGAACTGGCAGCTGCACAAGAAGCTGCAAGTAGGCTATCTCCCTCTATTGACTGTAAATTGAGCCCCAAGTTTATAGTTGTCAACTATTTTTGCAAGAAGTGTGTGGTTATCTTATACACCATAGTAACTATATTCAAGCATATAAAGTATAGAATTGTAAACTGTGCCAAGACCATTTTAAGTGGGAAGAATATAGCAGGCCATAGATGGTCCGATTTTTAGCATGACTGATGTTAGATGTCCGATCTAGTAATCTAGTAAGTTTGAAAAAAAAATACACATACATACAGTGACATCACTTCCAGTATACTGACCTTGGTTCTTCCGTGTTCCACATACCGGGAGGGACGTCACTCCTAGGACCGGGCTTACCGTACTTCTTGGCTGATCTAGCACACGTGTGCGAGGTGGGATATTAGCAGGGAGAATAACGTCCTCTCCCTGCTAGATCAGCGTGATTTTAAGCATCCGGGAAAAATCCTGGATTTCTTGAAATCAGGATTTTGGCAGGGTAAGCCACCCAAAAAAAACGTCACTTTCCCTGCCAAAACTGGAAGGTTTACAGGTCTGATCATAAGTACACTAAACAAAGTGTTCGATTGAAACACAATATCCACGAAAATGCCACAATTGCAGCACGATCTTTGTACAATAGACAAAAAATTTCTATCATATCTGATCAATTTTTGATTTTGATTTTTTTTGTCTAAATCAATCAATTTTTATCGAACTAACCAGGTGTGCTTTATACGATGTACGCTTAATTGATGTTAACATTGATCATTTTACATGGATCAAGCATAATAATGGAAACGTGTATGGCCAGCGTTAGTTCCATCAATATGGCCTAACATCATGGTGATGGCACATAATCCTGAGAAATTGATAAAATTAACCCTAGATATTCTCACCAAAAGCCTTCTGTACTGTACAAGAGACAGATACATCAAGATCCTGCTCCAATACAGAAAGCGAGTCACTCCTCTGATCATTAAATGGGCTTTTAAATACCAGTATCTGACTTGTAATAAATGCAGAGCCTTCAATAAGATCAGTGCAACATTAAGCCTAAGCCAGCAGAACAGACCTTTCTTTTTTTCCTCACCTTGCTCCTTATAGAACGGATTCCATTGTTAATTACAGTTACAGCATGCTGAGATATTGAAGGGCTCGGATTGCCTACATTTGCAGACTTTTTCCCCCCTATCTCAGGTAATGAAATGTCAGCACAGTTCTTTTTCTGGTTTTGTAGCATGTTGATCAAAATGACCTTTATTTTTTATACCAGACACAGATCAATAAGCAACTGTGCAGTGTTTGACAGAAGAAAGGTACAATATACAAGAGATGACAGGACAGACAGCCGGGGAAATCTGGCTGCTTCATTTTTGCTGGTTTTATTTTCAGACAATGCAGCATGTTTCCTCTTAAAATGAAAATTCATTTTGTCCATTTAATAGGAGGTGAGGATATTAAAAGACTTCATTTTGTTTAACGTAATGTTTCAGGTTTGTGAGAATAATTTACACACCAGTCACTGGCTGCTCTGATGTTAAATTTATTACATTTTGCCAAGACATTGGAACATTCAGACAGCGAATAAAGGGAATAATAATATTTTCCCTTTTTCTATTTCTTTGTGTAAGTCAACTGTACAATATCTCATTTCCTTTTCATTGTGTTTTTTCCGTTATCAGTTAGTGTAGTATTTCCTTGGCAAAACGTAAGATGAATGTAAAGATGGGCAGGTCAGTTAAAACCAATTATTATTATGTATTCATTTAAAAAATATCTTTATTATTATAACACTTTTTTCCCATGTTCCCCATTCTTTTGAAATGCAGAAAAGGCAACGGGGCAAACTCTGTTGCACATTCGCCATTGGGAAGTGTACCATCAAGAGACAGCAAAGTGAGCTGAGTAATACATTACCATACGTAACTTGTTGGAAATAAAGGGGACTACAAGTTGTGGTGCATTGCCATGCATTGACCTATTCAAATGAATGGGTTGCATTACCACAATGCACTGTTGTAAACACATTAGGAACTCTGCATGTATACATTGTACATCTAACCTTAAAGCACACCTAAAGTAAAAGAAAACAAAAAAATTATTAAATCTTTTTTTACTCATCTCTGAATTGTCACATTGGTAAAGAAGCTCTCCAAAAATCCCCAAAAAATATATACTTGCCTCTCCTGCTTGTTGCGACAGTGCCCATGTTTGATCCTCTGTAGATGCCAGTCTTCTAGAGCAGTGTTTTTCAACCACTGTTCCTGGATGTTGCCTGGTGTGCCGTGGGTTTTTGACCCCACCCTCGGCCCTCCTATCTAGCTGCCTCTTATAGTATAAGTCTTATACTATAAGAGGCAGCTAGATAGGAGGGCTAAGCAACCGCATCCTCACAGAGCCGGTCCGTGTATAACACGGATCGTCTGTATAAGTCTTATACTATAAGACTTATACAGCTGATCCGTGTTATACACGAACGGCTCTGTGAGGATGCGGTTGCTTAGCAACACGGATCCCCACAGACCAGGGGCGGTGTTTTTGCTCTGCTGGTACGCATCTGCGTTCCAGCGGGGCACCTGATGATGACGTACTTCCGGCGGGGACCGGAAGTGCACCGCGATTATGCATATCGTCGGTGCCCTCCGATTTTTTTCATGAAACAAGTATGCCTTTGCCCAAAAAAGGTTGAAAAACACTGTTCTAGAGGTTATGAAAAGTGATGGCCGAACTTCATCCACGGGTGTTCACAAACAGGCAGATTGGACTTTAGGAAAAGTCTGGCTTCTGTTTAATTGTGGTGACCTGCCAACTCCAGCGGCACGTCTGTGTCCCTTGACACATGATCTTGACAGGCCTTAACAAAATGATCTTGACAGGTGTCTGCGATGTGGATATTTTTCCGCCAAACTGATCTTTTTTTGATCCCTGAGTGGCTGATCCAGCCGGCTGAAGAATACCCACACTTTATGCAGTGAACATGCAGTGTTCGCTGCTGACTGTTTGCCAGGTGAACACTGTGGCCATCCCTATTAATGAACTTCAGTATAGGCCTGACTGCATAGGCTTGTGAAGGAGACGTAAGAATAAACAAACAGAGGGAATGAGTGAAAAAAGACATTTAGGACAATCAAATAACAGGTATAGATTTTTCCAGATTATCCCAATGATAGGGTGTTAGCTAGTGAGGCACAAATATTTGTCCAAATAAGCCCACTGGCCCACTGTGAGAAGTATTTAGCTAAACTCACCTCATGTACTTTCCCTCCAGGCCACAAAATATGGAATACTCTAGTTATTCCTACTGCTAAGATTTGTACTAAGATTTGTACTGCTTCCTACTGCTAAGATTTGTACTAAGAATGGATGAAGTCTCAATATGACTGAATGAAATGCATTCAAATGGTGTTTTGAGTGCAGTCCCAACCTAGTTAGCAGTATTACCAAAGGGTGTCCTGGGGTAAATTTTAAATACCCAAGCCATACTTGGGAAAGCTCATCTGTAGCTAAAAACAAATAATTTGTATACTTTGTATATAGCTTAAGCTGGGCATTCCTGCACGACCCGACAGCCGATCGGATGCCGTGCACATTCCTGCATCCTTTTGGGATCAGGTCGGCAGGGAATCTTGTGTGGCAACTAGCAAGATTGGACTAAAATCAGCCGTCATGTCGGAGCGCACATTGATCCGACATGACGGATAATTTTGCTCCGATCCCATTAGTTCGGCTGGGGACATCTGCCCCCAGCCGAAGTAATGAGCGTGCCGCGACCTTCCAGGCCATATTTTGTGGCCTGGAAGGTGTGCCACAAAGGGTGCCGGACGATTCTTGGCACTAGCGTGCGGGTGTGATGACATCGTCACACCCGCTTCTAGTGCCGAAATCGGGTCAGGAGTCAACGGGAAATCATCCCGTCTATTCCCAGCTTTACCCATTAAAAGATGTTGTTTTTCAGAAGCTTGGGATGAATGTTTTTAAGGAATTTTAATGGTTAGGGGTTACAAACTCTTTAACGAAGATGTTCAGTTTTTCTTATTGGAAGGCAATATACTGAATTATCCATCCACCTAGACCACTACACAGTTGCTTCACTTGGTTCCAATACATTTCATCAAATACACTCCAAAAAAGACTCCCTTCTATTCCCTCATGGGACTTTAATTGGAGTAGTGGCCCAAAT
>CM070041.1:24807075-24844753 GCA_036250615.1 Ptychadena robeensis
AGACTCAACTAAAATAGGTGAGGGCTGCCAGAGAAGATCTTGTGGTGGCGTCGTGGGCGGCACGTTTGTCTCAACAGACTGGCAAGCAGATCCCGGCCAGGGCCCTCGCGGAGAGACCAAAGGGATGTATGGTCTGATGTGGGTCCGCTGTGTTTAAAATATTGTAGAGTTTTAGTGTGGTATGTATATACGCGCTGCGAACTTAATGTTGACAAGGTCTATGGTTCACTATATCGTAACACTTTGTAGGAAAGAGATGACTGTAATGATATATCAATTCAAATATTTAAATATAATTAGAGTACATAGGGTTTATCTAATCATTGGCAAAGAGCCTATATATAAATAATCAACTGAGATCTCTACATAAGGTCAGATGATTCGACACTGATAATGAGGATTATATCGCTTAAGGTTGCTATGGGAAACAGAGGAGAGACATGAGTGGTACCATGGTGTGGTTAGGGTTTGTACCTTGAGCAGATGAGAGTGGGACCGACCAAACACAGGCACTTCCCGCGATAGGTCCGCCCGCCCCCAGATCACCGGGATGTGGAGCGGCTCCCGGTATAGCCGCGGATGAGGATGCCACCCAAATCCCCGGCTTTCCCCCGCCTCTAGAGCGGGGAAGCCGTGAGCAGTACCACCACTGGGACTGCAGTCAGATGACTAAGACACGGTCGCCAGGCTACACGCCCACACATTGAGATCAAAACAAAGCGCCGCCCTAGACAACCACCACCTACATGGCAACTAAGTAGCAACAATAGAATGGAGATGGAGAATCTATGTAAAAAGTTAGCCGATAAAGATACATATGTATGCGTGTCTCCCATCTCCTCCCCACCTGACATTTGCTGTAACCGCAGAATATCCTGCAGGGCATCACAGTAGCCGGGAGTATCCGGTATATACGTAATATTCTGTCTCAGATTTGACATGACAAGCATTTAACATTGGCCCATTATTGTAGTGGATATGAATTCTTATATGTAGTAATAGAGCAAGTAAGTTTTAATTGGTATAAAAGAGTAAGAGAGCTGTACATAAAAATTTGCGTTAAATAAAGATGTATAAATATCGAGTAAGTGTATATAGTTGATACTTATTAGTTAAAGGTGTATCATATAAATAATTGAAGCTAATTCATCAAATACACAAGTATCATTAACAGAAGACATAGCATTTATAAACACACGATATGAACTTTATAAATACTTTTTTTCTAAATGGTATTTGTAGCTATACCAACATGATGAATGTGGCACATCTCTTTATAACAGGTAAGAGCAACTTCTTTTAATCAGTGTAGGTATATGGAGATGATTCACTGCTAAAAAAATTAATTGTGGGCAGCGGCCACAATGTTATCTGAAGGCCACAGCAGCAGTTAATTGTCTGAAACAGACTTTATTACTTGGTACAAGACAAACATTTTATGGATGTTTTTGCAGATAGGCAAATAGCTTTTCAGTTATATTTATATGTGGATACCATCTTCTGCTTGGAGTTATCCTCTGAGGACAAACATCTTACATTAAGCAGGCCATACAATACATTATACTTCCTATATTTCTGATGATACATTAGATAACGTCTTGACATGAAGGCAATTCTTGATCAATGTTTTTTTGTATTGGTAAAAAAAATTCATATACCATTCTGTAGAAAGCACCTTGTGTAAAGCACCTTGGATCGAATCAGATCCCTGCCCCTCCCCCAGGCGTCCTGAGGTTCCCCTCTTTCGCTAAGGCAGTAGTTCCCAAAACTGTCCTTGCCGGGCCCCCCTTTTCTATTTAAGAACGTTATCGAGCCCACTCCCCATTCAAACATGTTCAGAATGAGGGTCAGCATGGCCATGGAATAACTTTGTGCCCCCCAGTTTAGAAAGTCCCTCATATTACATGGTGATCTAAAGGAAATCTGACAGAGAAAGGTCTATGGGGACCCTTAAGGTAGCCATACACGGGTTGATTTGTCACCGATCGATTCCCGATCCGATCATTCCAGGCGATCATGGAATGGAGATTGATCGGAATCGATGGAACAGCACCGTGGGAATTTGTGGTCGATCTGGACACGAGCTGATCTCCAAAATGGCTGATTCCGCAAAATCCCATCCATCGGAAAAGCTGCTGCAAAGGGAGCTATGGGTCCACCAACATACTTCGATTGCCAAACAATCGACCAAAAAGAACCAAAATGTCGGTTCAATGTCCGATCCGATTTTTAGTCAATTCCGATTTTGTTTGGTGGATCGTTCAGGGTGCGCAGAACTCGATCGCTGATCGATCTCGTGAACGGTGATCGATCGGTCAAAAATTGGGTGAAAAATCGACCCGTGTATGGGAGCCTTTAGATTGGCTGAATCAGGATACCACAGCAGATAATGTTATTTTCTTGGATTATAAACATATGAATTGTTTGTCTCTGAGATATACAGAATGGTATATGAATGTATTTATTAATGCATTTGTTTGTGCAATAATTAATTGGCAGGCTTACATTTGGATTGTCATCCTTTTAGATGTTATAATCTGATCCACTTGAAAAAGTTATCAGCAAAACGCGTTGTGGATAGATTGGGAATATTCCCATGAACATTTACACTGGTTGTTCCAGTACAATACATGATTAACATATATCTTAAATTGTTACAATATGCAGTGTCCAAACCATTTTCACTCACCTTGCTACCTCATTCGCTAGGAAGGAAAATAATCCAGACAATCTATGGAAACAAAATTGCACTGCTATGGTATGGAGTACATAAAAACCACATGTATTGAAACGCAAAAAAAAAAAAAAAATACTCACATAGGACAGTAAGCAAATAAGTAAATTACTTTTTCTGTTTATAGCTAGGGAGCATGGGAAGAAAATACACTGAGCAAAAATATAAACTCAGCACTTTCGGTTTTGCTCCCATTTTGTATGAGCTGAACACAAAGATCTGAAACATTACTCTAAAAAAGTTTACACAAATCTGTTTCCTTTTGGGAGCGTGCAATTGGCATGCTGACAGCAGAAATGTCTACCAGAGCTGTTGCCTGTGAAATTTAGATATTTTTTTTTTTTTTACCATAAGCCGTCTCCAAAGGGGTTTCAGAGAATCTGGCAGTACATGCACACAACCACAGACCACGTGTAACCACACCAGCCCAGGACATCCACATCCAGCATGTTCACCATCTGAGACCAGCCACCCAGACCACTACAGCAACAATCAATTTGCATAACCAAAGAATTTCTGCACGGAAGCTCATCTGCATACTTGTTTTCCTCATCGGGTCCAGACCTGACTGCAGTTCATCATAACCGACTTGAGTGGGTAAATGTTCACATTCAGAGGCGTCTGGCATGTTGAGAGGAGAGGTTCATGTATGAGTCACAGTTTTCACTGCTCAGGGCACATGGCAGACAGCGTGTGGTTTGCGGATGTCAATGCTGTGGATTGAGTGGCCCATGGTGGGGTTATGGTATGGGTAGGTGTATGTTATGAACAACAAACACAGGTGCATTTTATTGATGGCATTTTGAATGCGCAGAGATACTGTGATACGATCCTCAGGCCCATTGTTGTGCCATTCATCCAGGATCATCAACTCATGTTGCAGCATGATAATGCATATTGCAAGGATCTGTACACAATTCCTGGAAGCTTTGAACATCCCAGTTCTTGCATGGCCAGCATACTTACCAGGCATGTCACCCATTGAGCATATTTGGGATGCTCTGGTTCGATGTATACGACAGCGTTCCAGTTCCTGCCAACATTCAGCAACTTCGCACAGCAATTGAAGAGGAGTGGACCAACATTCCACAGGCCACAATCAACAACCTGATTAACTCTGCAACGGAGATGTGTTGCACTGCATGAGGCAAATGGTGACCACACCAGATACGGACTGATTTTCTGACCCCCCCCCAGTAAGGCAAAACTGTGCACATTTCAGAGTGGCCTTTTATTGTGGGCAGTCTCTAAAGCACACCTGTGCAATATTCATGCTGTCTAATCTGCACCTTGATATGCCACACCTGTGAGGTGGGAAGGATTATCTTGGCAAAGGAAAAATGCTCACCAACACAGATGTGGACAAATTTGTGAACAATATTTGAGTGTAATGGGTCTTTTGTGTATGAAGAAAATGTTTCAGATCTTTGGAGTTCAGCTCATGAAAATGTGAGCAATCTGAAAATGTATTTATATATTTTTGGTCAGAGTACATGCTATAGTGCATTATACTACATTATGACTAGAGATGCTTATATCACACCTTAACTCACCTAATGTATGTTATGTTCTTCACTGGCAAACACCCTATTATGTGGATGATCTGTCCTTACCTGCATTAAGATAATCCTGAATTTTCCTCATTGCGCCTTTCCTTTGTAACTGTAAGAACCTTTCGCCCATACAATTGGGAAGTACAGATCAGTCCCGTTAACACATCTCTTTAGAACAAACAATATGTCTGGCGACCTCTAGTGGTCATACACCTGTTGCTGCAGTTTATTAACCCCTGGAATACTGGCATCTAGAGAGGAATAAATATGAAAACTGTCACAAATAAGAGCACCACATGTTAGTATTTTGTTTTCGAATTCTGGAGCTTCTCCATCATTGTGACAGCTTTGAAATGGAATTAATTTGTTTTTTTTTTATTTAGGTGCATTTCAATAGGATGGCAAACATTGACATTAACATGCAAAAAGAGTGAATCAAACTTTACAGATGCTGTGCTTGACTACATTTTTGATATCCTTTTGGCATTATGACATACCTGCCTTTTATATAACATGTTGCAAGGATTATTTTTATGTTTTACATCTTTAGAACAAATTCTTGCCACTATCATCTTTGATGCTATGTCTGCTCGTTCTCATTCCCTCCCTGAGGAGTCCACTGAAGGGCAAAATGTGTCGGGGTAAAATCTGGACACACAGCACATGGATATGGACTTTTTAGTGACATTTAGGCTTGCTTTGCTATTTTTTTTTATTTTTTTAATGTATTTGATGTAGCGTATGGTCTTTTTATTACCTAGTCCTGGTTTATTAAAGACTTTTTTTTTTATACAAGCAATGTCCTAATAGTAATGCTGAATGCCAAAGTAAAGCTCCGTTAGATTCAAGAGACCGCTAACGCGGTCGTTCGCAGGAACTGTACCGATAAAGGGGTGTGGCACATTGTTTTGACATTAGACTCAATGTTTTAATTCAGTTTTATATAACATTATCGAATGTTCTCGTTCTAACAATGGATTCAGTAGAGAAATCCAAAAGCAACTGTGAAACAAAAAGTCAATAAGAATAAATGGCCTAGTAAAAAAGAGGAGAGGCAACCTGGCAAGTTTCTCGGAAAATCTTTAGGTTTTGGTATATACAGGGATTTACCTCTGGTCAGATAACTGTAATTCTCCACAGTGCCATTTTTATAAAGCAACCCTTTCCACACTGACAGGTTCCATGCAATCATACATGGAGTGAAGGAAATTCCACTCTGCCTCCCTGGTGTGTAGTAAATGTAAAGAGATAGATCAATGTCTGCGAATGCCTGCTGTATCTCCACAGTCAAATATTGGGACACTAAGCAGACGCAAGCCATTAGCCAGTGAAACTGCGGTGTCGTTATTGTTGGAGATTTTTAGTCAAACAAATTGAGCTGAACTGTTGTCCATGGGGATCAAGGGTTCATTTACATGATCATACACCCACCAAGGTTTGATAAACTTTTAGAAGACTTAAATCAATACGCTTGGTCTCTTTTAATGGTAACACGCTCCAATGTGAATGAAAGCTTAAACAAGTAAACAAATGGTTTATTTGGTCTGATTCCAGATACAGAAGACTGTGAAAATGTTAAAGTATGAATACTTTTAATAAGAATTTTTTTTTTCAAACAGGTATGCTTGTCAACTACAACTGTATAAATGTATTGTTATTATAAGATAAATCTTATGTGCAGACACAAAGATGGCAAGGTACACTGTGTCACCTACAAGGTCTAGGTACCCTTAGGGTTTATTTCCATTATGTCTTTTTCCCCGTGTTTAACATGTACCGACCACTAGGAAAAAGACATGAACAGACCCGTCCCATATACTATTGCGTCAACAAAGAGGCACGACGTGACGAGGCTGTGGGTCAGTGGCAATGACAAGTGGTGTGTCAAATGAACATCAATGTGCGTGGGAAAAAAAAAAAAAAGAGTAAATTTTTCTAAACCATGCCCAATCCACCAAAACTGCATAGAGTGGGCAATCTGGACTGCATAGTTATATGAATATGATGGATGCAAATTTAATACTTGAGTAGAGGAGGGTTTTGTTTTTTTTCAGATAAGTATGTGCTTGAGGTTTAATTTATGTGATTAGGTTCACTTTAAGCATTTCTGGGCTTCTCCTTACTGATTAGGGACGTGCTTTGGTAGAGGGTGCAGATATCTGGTTGCCTCCTGTTTAAAGGGTGCTTCCAGAATCCATTTTAGGCCCCCATATGCTTTTTAGGGATGTAGATGTGAGAAAGACAACCCCTTCTCCTGAGTCTAGGGAAAGTGTGGTGCCTGGCCTGTACTAGACAGGGTTGGGTAAACCCTTTTGGGAGACGGAGTTTCATAATTCTTACTAAGTGACGTAGAAAAATATACTAGCCTTTTACATGACATCCATGGGAAATACTCTTAACCTTTTAACTACCAGTATTCATGGAAGTATCCGGGTGTGAGCATAAAGCAAAACTAGCTCTATAAGTTCAGCAACATCATTGATCCAGGTAATTTTAAAATGCAAATAATGCTGCTCACTGAAGTCCCCCATACACCTTACAATCTTTCCATACAATTTCTTTACAATCAAATTTTGTTCTACCAAAACCATGTAATATGAGGACCTCTCTAATCCTTCCAATCACTGTGTATTCTATCAGGAAGGCCACTATACTACATAGTTGTTGGTAGATCTAATGGAGATTGTATGGACCGATCTTAAGGTGTATGGGGGGCTTAACCCTGTCTGACCTGGTGATTGATGGAGCCAGGAGATACCATGTGGATCCTTTGAGAAACTGTTACCTGTAGTGGACCAGTCAGTAGTAAAAACTAGGGACACTTGGTTTCCACTCAGAAATTAGAGACTACTATTGGGTGCATTTTTGATTTTAAAAACTATTTGGACAGCTCTTTACACATGCATTCTACCCTCCTTTCATTTAAATCCTCAATTAAGAAACAGTTAACAGCGCGGAACGGCACCACCACCTGACATAACTAATTGCTGAAATAGTGACATTTCCGATATAGAGTTATAGACAATAGTGAATTATGGGCTGAGCTGCCCTTCTCAGCTCTTTGATAAATGTGTTCGCTGGAGGTCAGCCTGGCAACATCTATTAGAAATATTGTTTTTTTTTTAAGCATTACATTGATTTGATTTAACCCCAATCAATTTAAAATGGTTCTGACAATTAGCAAAAGCTTCAAATTTGACCTTAAGGTAATAGGATTCATTAGCTATGTTTAGGATTAAATTTAGTCTAATAAGGTGATTTTTCTTTCCCTGTACATGAAAATGGTGGTCAGTGAAACACGGATCAATTATTATAAATTATACAATTTGAGTTGATTATGTAGAGTCTGCTAATTTGTATAATTAATGACTTCAGACAATGGAAGCCATTTATTAATAACTATCTGTACACTCAGTCTGTATGACACTTTATTTTACAGCTGCCGGCTCATCTGTTAAACAGGAGGTATTATATACTAGGATGCCAGACATGTATGCTAATTAAACCCATAATTAATTGAAACAGTTATAGTTAAAGTCAGAATGCTGACAGGCTCTGTGTCTTATTGTTCATGGTAATCAACTAATTCAAAAGGCAAATTCAATCAGCAATTCATAACCAAACCAGAGGTTTGTAATATGCCCTGTGAAGCTCTGACAGCTGCCGACTGCAGGTCTATTCATACAATAAAAGTATAACCTCCCCTTAGACATTCAGTGCTGCTATTTGATATGATCCCTTTGTAAAAGAGCTGGGGGACATGGCTTATAATTTACTCAGACAGTGTTGCTGATACAGCTTACACATTGCAGTCACAAAACATGGTAACCTTCTAATGAAGAGGCCTTTTCTCCTTGTATACACCATATGCACTGCATTGCACCGCAGTCAGAATACATTCAATGGAATTATGGGGTTTGCATTACAGATTACTAGAGGACTAAAGGTTGACATGATGGAGATCTCACCAAAATATTGTGATTGTGAAAAAAAGGTTGACAAGAATGGAGATCTCACCAAAATATTGTGATTGTGAAAAAAAGGTTGTTTTTGTGATTTGCTAGTGAGCTTTAATGTCTTTGTAATCTGGATGCATGTGTAGACTACCTAGATCTATTAAACCCAAAAGGCCCCTATACACTTTACAATCTTACCATACAATTTCTGGACAATCAAATTTTGTTCTACCAATACCAGGTAATATGAGGACCTTTCTAAACCTTCCAATAACTATTTATTGTATCAGGGCACCCGGCACTACATAGTTGTTGGTAGATCTAAAGGAGATTGTATGGAGTGATCTAAAGGTGGGCTATAGACATATAGCAGATGTCCTAAATTCATCCAGATCCCAAACTAAACAAAATATTAGGCTTACTTAACTGGTAGGAGCAAGGAGCTGCCAAACACTGCTTCCTGTAGCTGAGCTCTACACCAATCTGAGAGCCACACCTCTCTGCTCTGGACATAGCGGTCTGGTGGGGAAGAAAACCCAACTTGTACTCTAGTAGGATAAGAGGGGTCAGCCAAAATGGACCCTCTATGTCAGAGTCCATGGTCATGTAAAAAAGAACAAAACTGCATTGGTTGACCACCATAACATCCCAAACCCGCCAGATACTTGTACAATCAATTGAAATGAAAAAATCTAACAGATTATGGCTCTTTTCATTTTTATGTTCCATTTCCATTACATTTGGCCAATCAAATCCAGAAGGGAATTGATGTTGCAACAATCCAATTCAACAATCAATTTTACTGCTCAATTGAGCAAAAATATTAACCTGTGTATGGCCAGCTTGCAGCAGATCATTCATATAATATATTTATGAACTTCTACTTACCTCTGAGCCAACATGATATGTTGGTGAGCACCCACTGGAGGGTCAATAAGGAAAATGTATCTCCATAGTTTTGTACACAGAGCATGATTATATCTTTCCTGACTAAAGCCCCCCATACACGCTGCGATCCTCCCTCGATTCTTGAGGGACCTCTGCAGCGTGATGACATCATCACGTTACAGCCGGTAAAAAACAGACATGCCTGTTCCCTGGACAATCAAGATTTTTGCCCACATGGATCAGTTGGTCCATGTGGGCACCTGCGATTTTTGTGGCGTGGCTACAAAACTGCCAGTGGTTAAAAGCGAAGGCAATCACTACAATTGCTGCTGCAATGTTATCAGAGAGAAGGCACCAAAGGTAACATTTACTCATTACAGGTTAGATTTTGTTTTTCCCAGTTTGTCCCTGTAATTCGGGGTGTGGCTGCAAGGAACATGAAGTACAAAAGGTAGATATAGGTTTGCTTGTCAAGGTAAAAATTGTATATGCAGAGGTAAAAATAGATTCCACTAAACATCAGTATATTCAAGATCCTCAAAGAAAAATCCTACTTGAAGAAAAGCAAGCTTAAAGAAGATGTATCAAAAAGAAAGAAATGTATTTATTTTGACTTACTTCTGAGACAGCATGATGGTTGAGAATTGTTTCACAATTTTTTAAACAATATATACATACCTGTAGTTCTTTTAAGCCCCCAGAGTTGCCATTTCTAGTCTTCTATACCTTAAGGTAGCCATACACGTGGCGATTCTGTCTTGATAGATGAGGAATCGACTTCAACCAGTTGATCGGCGGGCACCCTTTGTGCTGTCCCCATTCAAAGTAAAGGGATCAGAAGTAATTTACCAGCATGTGGGATCACCGTGCGATCCAACATGCCGAAGATTTCTGGTCTATCTCACCAGGTGGGCCACCGAATTTTTGGCCAAGTGACTGCTCTGTGATAGATGGGAGCAAGCAAGTTGTGCCATGTATGGCTGCATTTACAGTTAAGGGGGGTTCATGAGCTGCAGTATCACAAATGCACACTAGATGAAGCTAAAGGCCCCCATACACCTTACAATCTTTCCATACAATTTCTGTACAATCAACTTTTCTTCTACCAAAACCATGTAATATAAGGACTTTTCTAAGCCTTCCAATCACTATGTATTCTATCAGGGAGGCCACTATACTACACAGTTGTTGGTAGATCTAATGGAAATTGTATGGAGCGATCTAAAGGTGTATGGGGGGCTTAAGTCTGGTTTTCAACTCTGAATCTGTATCTCTGTAGGCTTATAGAGGAAGTGTGATTACATTTCTACTGTAAGAAGCTTCATCTGCTGTGGTGCAACATCATCAGATGAGAGGAGCGTTGCAGGACAATCAGGATTTATTGAATACAGGTAAAGTACCCCATACACCTTCAGATTCCTCCATACAACTTTCATGAGACCTACCAACAACTGTGTAGTATAGTGACCTCCCTGATAGAATACATAGTGATTGGAAGGTGTAGAAAGGTCCTCCTATTACATGGTTTTGGTAGAAGAAAAGTTGGTTGTACAGAAGTTGCATGGTAATTGTATGTGGTGTATGGGGGGCTTAAGTTTTTTTTTTACAGATTGTCCCCATAATAGCGGGCTTAACTGCAAGGGACATTGAGAACAACAGACTCTATTGGTAACTTTCTCCAAGGACAAGATTTTCCTCAACACAGACATAATGTTTGATCACTTCTTTTCAATGTAGGCAATGGACTGTATTTATTTTCTTTACTTTTTAGTACGCAGATAAGGTCATCCTGAAATTCCACTCTTCTCTCCAGGCAAACAGGTACCAGTCCTCACCTGAAGCCTAAAAACCAAAAAGGATTTTTTCATTGTAGGCAACTGACCAGGGAAGATTTGGTATTTATTTAAGTTAAAGCGGACCTACCACCTGGGAGGTCATTCAGCATTATTGGCTGCAGCTCAGCCGATATTGCTGACGTCCTTTATTGCTACTGCCTTAAGTAGCGCCTAGGCAGCGAAGTGGTGTCTGGGACATCTCTCCCAGGCAGGAAATCATCAGCAGCTGATCCCCCCCCCCCCCCCCCCCCCCCTCCACGGAGCTCTGCAGCTCTGACAGAGAAGAGACAGGAGGGGGAGGTGGAGTAAAGGGGGGAGGGGGCAGTGAGGGCGGAAGTGGCTGCAGGTCTCCAGGATCTAAGATGCCAGCATGAGAACTGCAAGGTTTTTTTCTGTAGCAGTTTTCCAGCATCTGAACTGCTGACAGGTGAGTATTGTGTCTGTTTAATGTATGTGTGTTTTTTTTTATTTGAGTTTAAAACTGCTTTAAGGTACGTTCCAGTTGAATGCTTGGTCTACTGTAAAAGCATAGTTGGTCCTCTTTCCCATGGGGCAACAATTACCAGTTTCCACCAGAAGAAAACCAAATGTTGGACCTATAAATGTAAGTTGACATGGCCTATTATAATCATGACCAGCTATCCAGAGCACTGCAATAGAATAACACCAGGTATAGCAAACATGATTGTTTCTCTACTGCCATCAACTTGCAGGATCCCCCCCCCCCCCATTCTCAACCTGTGACTGGACAGTAAATGGTAGAACACCAATTAACTGATCACTGGCACCCATTGAGCTTTGCTCTACAGACTGTGTGGGGGACTGCAAGAGGCTAAAGGTAGGCATACATGCCTCGATTCTCCCTTGAAAGATGAGGGACAGATTAAAGTGGCCAGGCAATTGGCGGGTGATTTATCAGTCGAAATATAGTTTTCAGTTGAAATCAGAATTCTGCCCTTGTATGGGTACCTTTTATACTACATTCAGGTGCTGACATAAAAAAAAAACTATAATTGTGTATTAAAGACCGTATGTGACTTTTATATGCATGCTTTATAGTTGTGCTGTATGTATTTATGTTTAACTTAAACTGCAGAAGGGAATAAAAAAGGCAATTTACAGGTGTGTGGTGCTTAGCAGAGGCATCATTTGATGCCATTGCTGAAATAAACTTCTCTGGGCACCCAGTACCAGTCATTCTCCGGGGTGGGGATTGTCTCTGTTCCAGGCAGATCACTGGCAGACATTGCCACAGCTACAAAAATCAACATTATTTTTTCTCCCTGTTTTGCCGTTTCCCAGAAGCCATCAAGCTGAAGTTAATGACAGGCTAAAAAGTATTAGTTACTCAACAGCTGGCAAACAACACTTCCCTGTAGCTTTATGTCACAGCATATGCCAACCACTCCGAATATGATATAATTCATACTCCATCTCCTACCACAAAAGCAGATGGGTTGAAGTATTGTTATTCTCACTCCAGTTCCCAGCCCTTGAGGGATCACTAAATAAAATAAAGCAGATGGGCCATTACAGACTCATTTGTGCTTGTTACAATGTAATGCACCCGGATATCAAACGGCATAAAGCACAACAAAGGGAAGGCTTAGTAGATACTGCGAGTAGGGGAATCCAGTGTAGACCTATTTATCATGGTATTAGCTCCTTGAAAAGAGTTATTCTTCATTTGCCGGTTATATGATCCCTGTACGCTGCTTGGTGAGCATTGAAGCCTAACAAGTGTCTTCCTCGGTACAAATAGAAGATGTCATATCCTACTTAGTGGCAGATTAAACGCTGGTACAGAGAGCTGGTGTATTGGCAAGAATGCATCCATGCCCGCTTATTACGTCTGCCAAAGAACAAATTGCTCTGCATACTAAAGAATGAAGACGCACTGAGGCTTGTGCTCCCACAGACAATTTCCCTTCAAATTGTTCCAGCTGAATTCTTTCAAAACTTATGAATCCTCCACACAATACAGTCTGGGTCCAATCCAATCTCAATAACAATCCCAAGCAGAAAATGACACATGTAACTTTGGCAGGAAGGCAAATGCGCACTAAGTCACTGCATACAGTTGGGAGAAACAAGTTTGTGAACCAGTCCAGAGTTACTGTACCATATCTTCGGGGGGGGGGGGGCCTTATTTTCGAGGGATGCCTTATATTTCAGCGTGAGGCAAAAATGTAAGGGTGCCTTATTTTCGGGGAAACAGGGTAACATTTAAGGTGCATTTATATATTGGAGGGTTCAGTGGATGCATTCGTCAGGGTTTATCATTTTTGGTTTTAACTTTGTGATTCTCTCAGTAAAGACGTATACATGAATACATTCCTACTCGATTCTCGAGTGACATCACACTGCTTGCCGCCACTGGCAAAATGAACGGGAATCACGATGTGCGCAACTGACACATCGATTCCCACTCGATACTTTGATATGGTCCCCATACAAAGTGTTCAGATCGAAAAGGGATCTACCATTTTGGCGGAAATCTGTTTGATTTGTTCCTAGCGCAATATTAACCTTTTTGGGTCCATTGCTCTATATGCTATGCCATCGATTCTCCAAAGATTGATCAATAATCTATCGGGAATTTCACACAAATTGATCTTTGGGGAATCGATGGCATACCTATACGTGTATGGGGGGGGTTTACACATTTTATATATATATATATATAATTACCTTTGAGCTGTCAAATATCACCACAATCATAAAAAAAAAATCTGGCAACTTGCTGTTACCTGAGGCTATTTGAGAGATTCCATATTTAGTTGTTAAGCTTCCAGGGTGTAATTAACTGCAGTATCACGAGTGACCACTGGAGGGTGCCAGATAATGATTTTCAATGTAAAAAATGCATCTTATCAATATTATAATTTATTTATATAGCGCCAACATCTTATATAGCACTGTACAATAAATTACAGTTAAGGTGTGATTACGTCTTTCCCAGTCTGTCACTGGACTTGCAGATATCAGACGTGCTGAGCAATCTTTTTTTTATTTGGACTGACCCCAAGTCTGTAAGGTTTTTTCAGCCCAAGCTGGATAACTAGACCTTGCCTATATCATAACATATCCTGTATATTTCCACATCTTCAAACAATTCAAATCATTGGGTTTTTCTTTTAAGATTTAGATTTGAATACAAAAACTGAAATCGTCTGCCCTTGAAATACTACAGGAATGCAGAGGTTCTAACCTCCCCCGATTCCACGAAAAGAAAAATAAACACTTTACAAAAATTCTTAAGCTAACGGATCTTGCTGAAAACGTCCCAACCATGTAACCTAAATCTATAGCACACCTATACTGAACTGTACACCATGTTCCTCTCTGTCAAATGTCGCAACGCTGCAATATCAGCTACTGAGTGCCCAGGCACTTTTCAGCAATGAAAGCTATTATCTAGCACCATCTGGTGGTCATTTGTTTGAATGCAGTTAATTAACTACTGCAATGCTGGCAGCTAGAGAGGACTAGAAATATACTTTACCTGCTGTGATCAAGGGCTGGCAGTGGCCATCTTTAGTAAGGGTTTAATGAACTACAGTGATGCGTATGGCCACTAGATTGTGGTTTTCAATAGTGAAAACGCATCTCCTAAAGGAACATGATGTCTCCACTGACTTATACTTTATTGAAGGTCACTGTGTCAAGTGTTCCTGATCTGAAGGAAGGAGCAACAATGAATAGTGATGATCACGAATATTCGGATTCCGAATATTAATCGCGAATATCGGCAATTCGGAAATTCGCGAAGATGGTGAATATATTGCCGAATATTCTCAATTCCGGATATTCGGTATTTTTTTCCATTACACACACCTCTCAATGCAAGTGGACGAATGGGAAGGCTGCAACAAGAGCTTAGCAACACTCCCTGCAACCATCAACAGTTTTTAAATCCAATATTGGGGTGATGCGTATATTCGGAATATTGCGAAAATCTGCACGTTTGAAAATTCGTGAAAATCACTTAGATGGCTATAGATCCGCGAATACGAATGTTGCCTATGCCGCTCATCACTAACAATGAACAGTCCAGGTTCATTCATTACAGGGAAGTCCCTATAATAGGGGGGTATGACAGTGGGGGAAAGAAGTACTTTGGATGAGTTTAGGTGCTCAAAGTGCTGTATAAAGCCCCCCATACACCTTATAATCTTACCATGCAATTTCTGTACAATCAATTTTCTTCTACCAAAACCATATAATATGAGGACCTTTCTAAACCTTTCAATCACTATGTATTCTATCAGGGAGGACCCGGCACTACATAGCAGTGATATATACCTTCCAATCACTATGTATTGTATCAGGGAGGACCCAACACTACATAGCAGTGATATATACCTTCCAATCACTATGTATTCCATAAGGGAGGACCCGACACTACATAGCAGTAATATATACCTTCCAATCACTATGTATTCTATCAGGGAGTACCAGGCACTACATAGCAGTGATATATACCTTCCAATCACTATGTATTCTATCAGGGAGGACCCGGCACTACATAGTTGTTGGTAGATCTAATGGAAATTGTATGGAGTGATCTAAAGGTGTATGGGGGGCTTAATGAATATAGATATAATATACAGCTCTTTACATGTTTTGTTCCCCCACATATCTAGCACCACTGCTGTCTACCTATTATAATACCATAACAATACATTCTCTTCTTTGCTCCCTAAACTCTGATGAATTAACTATTAGAAGATCTGGTTGCATCTTCCAGAAATGCAGGAAACTTCAGCTCAGGAGGGGGGTTTTGAAGTCTGGACTGTATGAAGATGACAAAATGAGGCCTTGTGTCCACTGTGGCAAAATCGCCGGATGAGGGGATTTTGCAGCGAATACAACACGTCCCATTCATCTAAATGGGATGATATCCACTATTGCATTGTCAAAGCAGTGTGCCCACACTGCTTGCTCACAATGTGGGGTACCATGTTGACATTGCACCACCATTGATTATGTGCCATGTGTTTACTGTACTTCAATGGGCATGTCTGCATGGCAAAAAAAAAACACCCTGCGTCTTGTTCCATGAAGGACATGTGTCCACTGAGCCATGAAGAGTGGATTTCCCGTGTTTTAAAACCCCTTGTGGTATTCATTTCAATGGAAAAGATGCAGGAAAGCTGCAACCCTACTGGCTTTTCTGCGCCATGCAGACGCCTATTGAAATACAATGGACACAGACATGGGATAGATAGATATGGGATAGATAGATATGGGATAGATAGATAGATAGATAGATAGATAGATATTAGATAGATAGATAGATAGATAGATAGATAGATAGATAGATAGATAGATAGATAGATAGATAGATAGATAGATAGATAGATAGATAGATAGATAGATATGGGATAGATAGATAGATAGATAGATAGATAGATAGATAGATAGATAGATAGATAGTGTGCGCCTTCGACAAGGGGTTGGCAGAATATTAAACTAACGAGCTCATTAAAGCACTGGTAGACACAATGTATTATATTTTTGATGAACTTCAAAAAAGGCTTGGACGGGAAATGATGGGAGGAGCCTGTGTTATATAGGTTCTTCTGCCACCTATATCACATGTTCCTTTGGATGCTATACACTCATCCTGGGTACCAGGACAGCTCCCACTCATGGAACCTGCACTCCTCATGCTCACACCACCATATCAGCATATCCGTACTCTCTTTATTCTTCTATAATCTTTATCTTTATTCTTAGATGTTTCTCTGGATCTCTGCACCCATTTCCTTAATCACTGTGATTACAATGCTGTCACAAGGCAGCTTCTCTGCCTCATTGTCAGCCATTTATTTTCTTTTTCAAGTGCATGTGTTCCTGCCAGTTAACGCATTATTTTCCCATGTTGTGTCTCCCCAACCAACTTGCATTGATTTACTCTTCCCCTTGCTTGTTTCATGCATCATTACCAGGGAGAGCCAGAGAATACTACGGCAATACCACTTTTTTTTTTACAGTTCTATATTCAAGAACTATATTCAAGGATAAATATTAAAACTGATGTTTACAAAAAATCTAACATTTATATGAATGTAAAATGATCCTTTCACTCACCTCTGGCACTGGCACGATGATGGCATAGGGCTTCACAACCCTACAAAGATGCCCCTTTTCAGTATTTATCTGCCAGGCTTCTAGGAATTCATTCTAGGGGTAATTCAGTGTGCAATATTGCAAGCAGCCACTGGGGGCGCCTTATAGTGGTTATCAATTGAAAAATTGTCTGTGTAGTTTTCAATACAAAGCCATGATCAGGTACTTTTCTGGCTGCCATGCCCTCAGAGAAGTTGGCTCCGCCATGGCACTGTGTCATCAGAAAGGAGGGGCTGCGAAGGGCAGTTTGGATTTTGCTATTTACAGATAGTTTGGGGTTTTTTCACACAAGGGTTAATTGCTCTTTAGAACAGCAGGAAAGAATGTTATTTAATGTTTTAACCTCTTTGGGGGCACAACATTTATTTACCTGATATAAATGATATAAACTACCATATATAAGATTATACACATTAAAGGAGACATAAAATATATACTCCAGGCGAATGACTCTATGTGTTGCTCCCCTGTTATACATCACCCTCTATGTGTGGGGTGACAAGGGATCGGTCCTGTCTTGCTCAAAGCCAAATTTTATTCATTATTGAATGTATAAGTATACACTATTGATGACCATTGCTGAGTAATATAGTGCTATGAGCTCATCTTCAAACTTTATTCTGCAGTTAGGTTGGTTTAGGCTAAATAGTGAAACGCATTGGAGATAAACCAACTTTGAGGATCTCTTTTACCGTGCCTAGAGGTCAACCTGTACCGCGTTTTTTGCCCGGTATGGGCAATCAAAGTTACATAGTCATCTGCTCTGATTTTCTGCCTTCCCTCCTTCGCCCTTCATCAATGATCCTGGGGATGTGAGGAGGAAAAGCAACATTGCCTGCATAACACACACACCTTGACATTGATGTCCACAAAACCGCTGATGCTGAGAAATGCTGCATGCTTTTCTGAGATTCCACTAATGCCGACAGAAAAACACATGCAGCATTTTCTTTTGTTTGTACATTGCTGTCAATGGACTAATAACTGCAGCATTACTGCGTCTGATCCACGTCCATTGATTTCAATGGACTTGTCCAGAGCGCTCGCGCGTTTGGAATGCGGATTGCAGTGTGGTGCGTTTTTTCCAAGGCCGTGGAGACAGACACACTGGGGACAATGGCAGCGTTGTGGGCGAGTCTAAAAAAAACGTGTTGCCGCCGCTAACAAATCGCTCTAGTGGAGCCTCAGCCTGAGAACAGGCAACACCAAACTCAACCTGAGCTACACTTGGGGTACGTTTTGTGTGTAAAACAACCCTTCTCCGAGGTACACAGCAAAGTTTTGTAAGGACAGTATCTGTCCCAGCGTTGGGTCATTTATAAAGTAATTGTTTAATTGTAATTTTTTATCTGTTTAATAATGATGCTATGGTATGGTATTATGCGTGTTTAGCGCTTACACTGTAGCAAATGTAGTTACCATTGTGAAACGTGGTGGGCTTCACCATTCCCAGTTTTTACCTGAAAATAGTGATATTTTTTCAGCGGATTCTTTGACTATTTATAATATAAACGGCATATAATTGGATGGTCTGAGGTTGTACCCACTATACCCATTATAGATGTAAGTGTGAGTTAGGCCAGCCTGCAGGAGAAAGGTATCATATATTGGATATGATGATAACTGGTATATTGCATTTGTGGTGTTATTCTTGCTGAGGAAGCCCCAAAGGTGAAACAAGTCAGAGGAACGAACATTCAGAGCAATAAATCTGTAAAGCCCCCCTATACCTTTAGATCCCTCCGTACAATTTCCATTAGATCTACCAAGAACTATGTAGTGCCAGGTCCTCCCTGACTGAATACATAGTGATTGGAAGGTTTATATCACTGCTATGTAGTGCCAGGTCCTCCCTGATAGAATACATAGTGATCGGAAAGTATATATCACTGCTATGTAGTGCCGGGTCCTCCCTGATAGAATACATAGTGATTGGAAGGTTTATATGACTGCTATGTAGTGCCGGGTCCTCCCTGATAGAATACATAGTAATTGGAAGGTATATTTCACTGCTATGTAGTGCCGGGTCCTCCCTGATAGAATACATAGTGATTGGAAGGTTTAGGAAGGTCCTCATATTATATGGTTGTGGTAGAAGGAAAGTTGATTGTACAGAAATTGTATGGTAAAATTGTAAGGTGTATGGGGGCCTTAAAGCATATGTTTCAGGACCACTTAATATTTGTAAAATAAATGTCTTATGTATGAAGGTGATTATGTTTTTAATACGTATAAATATTGTATTTTTTTATATACAGTATGTTGAAACATGGTCCCTTGTCACTGTATTAAAATGACCTTTTAATATATTTAACAATGAGTCTGCCTTATATTCTCTTATTTTTTGGTTCAGGTATATTATCAGGGTGTGTGTGGCACTGGATAACACAGGATCCTGCAATGCAGGTTCTCATTTTAGTTTTGGTATATTAAAAAATTATATAATGACAATGTGTTTACTAAATGTTACGTCTATGCAGTCAGTGCATATTCTGAATATTTTCCGTCTCATTTGTCAATGTTTGTTGTAAATGTAGATATGTAAATTGGCCACTAGATGGCGCAAACACTCAATCCTGCTTACCTTCCCCAAAAGGATTGAGGCTGATGTACAAAAGAAGTTGAGAATCGTCACTGAATAAAGCTGGGCATAGACGTACCAATTCCCGCACGATCCGATCCCCGATCTGATGCCGCGCGCGCTCCCGCATCCCTTAGGGATTGGGTCGTGCAAGAATCGGATGCAGCAACTAACGAGGATTGGGCTAAAATTAGCCGTCCTGTCGGATCGCACAGTTATCCGACAGGATGGTAAATTTTAACCCGATCCCATTAGTTCGGCTGGGGACGGCTGCCCCCAGCCGAACTAATAAGCTGCAGATGCAGAATGCCGTCCGATTCTCGGCACTAGTGGGCGGGCGTGATGACGTCATCACGCCCGCTCCTAGTGCTGAGAATTGGATAGGGAATTGACTGTAAATCTTACCGTCTATTCCCAGCTTAAAGGCCCCCATACACCTTACATTATTACCATACAATTTCTGTACAATCAACTTTTGCTCTACCAAAACCATGTAATATGAGGATCTTTCTAAACCTTTCAATCACTAAGTATTCTATCAGGGAAGACCCTGCACTACATAGTTGTTGGTAGATCTAAAGGAAATTGTATGGAGTGATCTAAAGGTGTATGGGGGGCTTAAGTGATAGTTGTGTTTCCTTTGAATAGCCCATCATATGCTGACTTAATAAATTAACAGACATTTGCCTTTCATATATGTGGATAATAGAAGTACATTTCCAGTCACACATACCTTAATATATCACCCATGTTGGGATTACATTATTTAATCTTTTTTAGCTGAATATGTGCATGACTCATGAAAGTAAATAAATAGTTTAATTATACATACCAATGTGTTTATATTAACACACAGATTGGGTTTGATTAACAAAAACAAATTCAAGAAAATGTGCACCAGACAGTCAATAGGTTAGAAATCGCTGATCAAACTGTGCCCGTGTCGGGATCGGGCAAAACCGCAATCTCTCTGTGTGCCGGCGGCTCTGTAGAAGCCGCTCTCCTCTCCACACGCCGCCGGCGTCTATTTGATGTCGGAGGTGTGTAGAGGGCTGGGCGGAGAGCCGGCAAGCGATTGCCGGTAAAACAGCTTTTCGTGCCATACGAAAACAGCATACCGATTCCTCCATGGGGAAGGTTGGCCAGTTCCCGGACCCCCAGACACCAGCACCACAGTCTGAAGTGCCGAGCTCCCCTCATATCCCGGAGTTCCCAGAAGCGCGAGCAGAGTCAGCCCACGCTGCCCAAAATGGCGGCCTCCCCGACACAGGGCTGCGAGACATCCGATAGGCGGTCCACAATTCCCTATCGTACCCTGAAATTTCTCCATAAGACCTTAGCGAGACTTAACCTGTTTGACTCCTGGAGGACTCTGCAGCCAGATACCAGGGACTATACCTTTTATTCCAACGTGCACGATTAGTACACTAGAATAGATTACATCTTCGTACAACAACAGGACCTCCCTAGACTGGCAGACGCCGGGATTGGTTTGATTACTTATTTGGACCATGCCACGGTTTCCCTCACCCTGACCACAGACACCCATTTGTTGAAACAGTGCAGTTGGCGCTTGAACCCAGCGCTACTGTCGGACAAGAATATCCTGAAAGACATAGAACAACTACTACGCACATACAGTATTTTCCCTTGAATGCTGAGGGTGACACAGCGGCCCCGATTGTGTAGGAGGCCCACAAATGCGTGATCAAGGGTTCCCTGATCGGTATTGCATCCGCCCTCAAGAAAGATAGATTGGCTAGGATAGACTCCCTTCGGCAGACCGTTTCTGTCCTGGAGGCCCACCACAAGGAATCCCTGGCCCAATCCGCTCTGACACGTCTGACTGAGGCCCATAAGGAGCTATTGAAGGAACTGTCCTATTCGGTGCATCGAACGTTTACGCTCCGCAATAGATGCTACTATGCGGAAGGTAACAAATGCGGGAAGTTGTTGGCCAGGGCAACCAAGACCCAACGCGCAATGGGGGCTATCGCCGGTATCTGTACGGAGGGAGGCCAGGTGAGCTCCCGTTATGCAGACATAGCAGATGCCTTCTGATCCTACTATCGGGATCTCTATACTGTAAGCCAGCGTCCGCTGGACGACAGGGCACGGGCAATCAAGATGCGACGGATAGACTGATATTTACAGGAGGCTGGGATGCCGCGACTGACAGCTGACATGATTGACTCACTAGACAGCCCCATTATGGAAGAGGCGTTTTTCCTCGCACTGAAGTCCACCATGGCCGGTAAGAGCCCGGGCCCTGATGGGTTTAGTTCCCTGTACTATCGGTCCTTCCGGCATGTCCTGGCCAGGCACTTTATGGCAGCTTTCAATGCCTTTGCCGGCACGCATCTAATCCCACCTCAGGCACTAGAGGCCATAATTGTGGCGATTCCTAAACTGGGAAAGGATCCCCAGCTCTGCCCTAGCTATCGGCCTATCTCCTTATTGAATGTGGATGTGAAGCAAAGATCATCGCATTGAGGCTCTCCCCCTTTCTGCCATACCTGATCTCCCCTTCGCAGGTAGGGTTTGTGGCTGGCAGAGAGGCAAGAGAAAACACGTCGCTGGCCATCATTGCTATCCATTGGGCCCAGACGCATGGCCAATCTCTGCTCCTTCTCTCCACGGACGCAGAGAAGGCCTTTGATAGGGTGGACTGGGGAGTCCTGGATGGGGTGCTTGGGTATATGGGCATGCCGGAGAGACTGATGCGGTGGATTGGGGCTTTATACTCGAAGCCGATGGCCAGAGTTCGTGCCAATGGTACGCTTCGGCCACTTTAGCAATTTCCAATGGGACAAGACAGGGGTGTCCCCTATCCTTGACCATCTTTCTGCTGACTTGAAACAGTATCCTGGACTGGTTTCGCCATAAGCGGACCAAGTCTCGGTGGTTCTGGAACAGTTGGCATCGCCAACACCACTGTATGCCATCCTGGGGTTTCGCCACCAGTCTAGGACTCCTCAGACTCCCCCTCACCCCCTGACGGTTGCGACTTTGACGGTTCACGCCCACTTGGCCCGGAAGACTGACCTTACGTCCATCCCCAATCCCCATAACCACTCTGGCTCTGAACCTGGAGTTTCCCCTGGGAGTTCTCCGGCTTTTTATGGGAACTGGAAGGTGGACAAGGACCTGGAATTTCGGAAATTTTTTACCTCTTCTGGATTTATTGATAGGGCCTTCTTGACCCCAAGAGTGCACGGGGAGTCGATGCTCTGGCACTACTTACAGATTCGTAGTTTCCTTTCCTCCCATGTACCCCACACGGACTTTACCAGACCCCTAACTGACTTTGAAGTGACATGCTTGGGCACAGCACTGGACGCACACTTGGTCTCCTGGCTCTACTCACTCCTTCAGGCGGTCGAGCCGGATAGGTCTAGGTGCTTGAGGGGCCACTGGGAGTATGCACTGGGATGGCCGTTTACGTCAGTGCAATGGCAACAACTATGTCTTAAAGTACATAAGAGCTCGCTGGATACGAAAATGCAAGAGACAAATTATAAGTTGCTAACGATTTGGTACCTCACATCCGGAGCACCTTCATAGGATGGGCCTGCTGTTGCAACTGTCCTGCTGGAGGTATTCCAGGGATTCTGGGTCCCTGTACCACATTTTTTGGAAGTGCCCGGTCTTACAACCCTTCTGGAAAGAGATCCACGGCCTAATGGAAAAGATTTTACGCTCCGAGATTCCCTTTATGCCTGTGTATTTTCTTTTACACGCCTCTAAGGGCACCGCTAAGCCCAAGTTCAAATCCCTTGAGAGACACATGGTCAATGCTGCCAGGGCGCTCATTCCTAGACTTTGGAAGTCGACGGCTGTACCCTCAGTCTGAGATTGGCTCTGGCAGCTCTGCTATGTGTATGAGATGGAAGAGTTGCTTCATATTAAAAACGATAGAGTGTCGCGTTTCAACAAAATGTGGCGTTGCCGGAATAATTTCTCTGTCTCGGCTGACTATGATGAGCTGACTTAGCCTTGACAGGCCTGCTTCACACCATGTACCTTTGGTTTAACTGTATTTCTCTGTGTGCCGGAGTGCTCCCGGCCCACCCTGACCCTTCTTCCCTAATATCCCCCCCTGGTTGCCCTCCCCTCCCCCCCCCCACCATTGTATTTGTATATGTTTTTGTGCTATCTGTGCGAGTTATTGTACTTGATGTATGCGCTTGTTTTTTGCAAATATGTACAGTCTATGGCACACTTTTGTATTCTGTTGTGACGATTTTCAAAACTTTAATAAAACGTTTATTGGAAAAAAAATTGAATACTAATAAGAAAACATTTAAAGGCCAGAGAAGGAAAGGGTCAGACAACAAATAGAAATATTGGCAAAAAAATAGAGACAAAAAAAATGAGGTCTTTCAACTTACCTTAACCAACACCAAAGTAAGAAGACAAAAGTATATAAACACTTACAGTGGTGCTTACAGTTATCAACTTTTATTTATACACTTAAAACCTTCATCTCAAAAGGAAACAAACAGCTTTTTAACGGTTAAAAAATAGCAGAAGTTAAACTTGTTAGTGATTTAAGGTTCGCCGAAATCTGTAAGTAGATTTTACAGTGCCGTCCTTACTAGTTGACAATGGTGCCTTTAGGGGTGGCTGTGTTTCTCCTCCAAAGACACAACGCAGCAGATATATATAGTATGTGGATTACTGGTAGAGATCATCTCATTTATTCTACAAGCTGACTTTTGTGAATTGATTGCAAAGCCCCTGAACATGGCATCATCACTAAAATTGTTGGAGATGTAGAGAAGGGTTGTGGGAACACAAACCGTTTTTGCATAAATTAAGTTGCAATACTTTCTTTTTTGTAGTAGAACCACATGCCTTCTCTACATGTCCAGCTAGTTTAGTGATGATATCATGTTCAGGGGCTTTGCCCATCACAAATTCAAATTATTGACTGGATCCCCAGGTGAAAATAAATTAAGAAAAACTTCAGACACAACATCTCAGGCCACTTTTCTTCTTGTGTTTAGATTGGTTTATCCTCCTGGGCGTTGCACCCTCCCGCCCACCTCCTTCACATGGGCATGTGATTGACCTCCCTAGGGGTTAAGACAAACCCAATTCGTCTGGAGTTTGGGTTGTCCCAACTGCAACTGGCAGCGGGATAGACCTCCATTATAATGGAGGGGCGTCAGTTTCCCAGCACACATCACCGGCAACATTGATGACACTGGCAACGTGGACAGGAGGAGAAGGAAATTTAAGCAGAGTACATTGTACTCAGCTGCGATGGCCCATACCGGTAGGGGCTGACCACTAAAGAGGTTATAACACCCGACATTGCCTCCTTAATATGAAGGTCAACGGCACTGCCACCACCCCCCTTCGAGTCTCTTCAGCATCGCCAGAGAGGCATACCCAGAAAGATCGTCAGAGATGCAAAAAAAAAGGGATCCCTCGGGACAGGCGAGTATGCGTACCTTGGGGTGAGTATTGGTAGTAAACAAACTCACCCCAGACTACCTCAGGCTAAACCCATGTGACCAACCAAGAGCTGTCATCTGCCTGCTATGTTAAAGTTTAGTTTTGACATTTGTTTTAAAAACCAAACACTCCAAAAATGAAATGTAAACAGAAAACATATATATATATATAAATAAAAAAATAAAACCAGAAACATTCTAGATACAGATCATTTCATTGGTGCCATGTAATGTATTTATTTCAAACAGAAAGAAAAAAATCCCATTCAAATCCTGTTATGACTTAAAGCTTCAGTGAACGTTCCTTCCTGTTACTTACATTCAGTGGATATTAAAAGACAAAAGAGGAAAATAAAAGTAACTGAAGTGCAAAGAAATACTGCGGATGCAGCTATACTTTAAGTTATGTTGTTTGTTCAGAGGAAATGGATTAAGAGAGAAATGAGAAGGATTTTACTGTATGAATGAGAAATGCTTTGCCAGCTGCTTTAGTAGGTAAGAAACCAGAACAAGCTCAGGCAGTCTGTGGCTCTCTAGTCATTGAACTGTATTCTCCTTCCACTCAGGGTGACCAGAAAGTGTGGGAGTAGCAGTCTGCCCCCACTAGGCGTATCCTTTACACTGGTATAGGACAACAGAGCAGTCTTATTTGTACAAACTCATAGTGGGGCTCTGGTACATGCACATGTAGGCATCACACAGGAGTCGCCTTGCACAGCCCTGAATGTTTCGAGAGTCTAAGGCGTGAAGCTCCTCTAAGGACATTTTCAGGTACTCCCCAACCTCCGGACATGGGGTCACTTGTGGAATGTTAAACCCATTTTGTCCGCCTGCAGAAAGACAAAAGATATTTAAATCAGAAGCAAAGTAGGAAAAGTTTAGATGTATATAAAATAGTAGAATGAAATAATTTAGGAATAGTTTAGAGTCAAGACTTTTTCGCTTCCATTGAGCATCTGTCCACTTGGATTAAACGGAGGGAGGAAATGGCAGGCAGTGTACTCCGTCAATGGACAGTGCGCTAGGGAGGTTAATGGACAGAAACTTTAAGCAGAATTTTTACACATCTACAAATGTCCGGGACATTTCTTTGGCATTTGGCAGTGTTAGGGGAGTAATGGCCCCCATACACCTTTAGATTTCTCTGTCAGATTTCCTTTAGATCTCTTTTTGTTTTACCGAAACCATGTTATATGAGGGACTTTCTAAACCATCAAGTCTACCTGTGTTCAATCACAGAGGACCCGGCACTACATAGTTATTGGTAGATCTAAAGGATATCTGACAGAGAGATCTAAAGGTGTATGGCCAGCTTTACAGGGAGATATTTTTAAATTTAGCTAAACCGGTCACTTAAGGCTTTATGTAGTTGGTGTCCGTGTCGGAAAATGGAAGGTAAAATAAAGACTGTATATCATTTCTTATGGTTACGCCAGCAAAACTATTCCACAAATTGAGTGACAGAATGGAAAGTAAGCCTTATATCATTTTGGTCATAGATAATAGAAATTAGCATCAGCAATACATTTGTTGGCAATACCTAACGGCATATTTTACAAGCTTTTGTAATGCATAGTTCTGGTCAAAGAGGCATACTCAAAGAATAAATATGAATTTAAAATTTTGTGTGTGAATCAATCACTGTATTATAAAAAAACATGCACTAGGATCATAAAGCAACAGTGCATTTTTGGAAAATCTCACGTGTATTTCTTGAAAAATATTCCCCTAGAGGTATGACATCTTTGGGAAGTATCTGAAGTAGAATTATAATATTGTGTCAGGTCTGTCACTCTGTACAGGCACAATATCCAGTGGTAAAAGTGTCAGGTAATGCATGCTGCAAGGAGTCCAGGATAGTACTGGGCAGCTACAGTAGGTTGCTGTAAATTTATAGTATAGCTTCTTTTGTTTCAAGGACCTGGACTCTGGAATGGGAGGGAAGGAACAGGGTGGACCATTAAGGTACACACCAAAATTTACACCTGCTGGAAGTCTACAAGGGAGCGGAGTGTGTCTCTACATAAGGACCTTAGACTATTGTGTCAGGGTTAGTGAGGAGGTTGGAGACACGTTGCTGCTGAAGCAGCACATACCAAGGTCACACAGGGAGAGTGGGGCACAGGCCGGTGACTACTGACAGTCAGGCCAGAAAATGTTTCTCTGCAGTTAAAGTGAAAAAACTTTGCAAGCCATGATAGCCCTAAAGAGAACCTTTTCATGTGGAATGATGTCATTAGGAGCACCCCTTTGAGGCTGAAGCCCCACAACACACATCTGTATACCTACCATCACGGTCTGCCATGCTGTCAAAAAAGACCCAAGAGGAGTCATCCCTGCCATATTTCACAAACGCCACATAATGACTTGTCTCAATACACAACACAGCAAACAAGTCCATCTTCTGATACGGTATACAGCCGCGTCTCCAGTCCCAGTCAGGGAGCTCTTTGGGAAGTGATACTGGGTTGAACTTATGATGTTGCCTTTTTGGATGAAGGTGAACCTATATAAACCAAAATCAAGATTCATTCAAAAAAATTGTAAACTTGTTGCAAAAAAAATCAGTTGAAATAATGAAATTCAAGGTGATTGCAGTCTGTGGCAGATATATGCAAAATCTCTTTTAAGTCCCCCCCCCCCATACACGTTTAGATTGTGACCTGTGATGACACATGGTCATTCGGCCGAAAAATTAGGTCACAATTGGCCGGGCACCCTTTGTGTGCTAGCACTGTCCATTGTGTCCCCCTAGCTGCTTGTGCCGCCGTAAGGGAACAAGCATCTAGGGACCCAGCCATGAAAAGAGCCTCACTGCTGCACGATGGGAGAAGCTGCTAGACCCTCCTTCCCCTGCTCACAGCTTCTGAGGGAGAGCGATCGGATTAGACCGATCTAATTTCGGCCCTTCAAGCTTTAGATCGGCACCCGATTTTTCGGCCGACTGACCACCACAAGTGCGCAGTTGATTGGCAGGAAAATCAGGTGGAAATCTAAGCGTGTATGGGGGGCTTTACTAAAAAAACCTATTGCCTTATAATTCAGACCTGTTTATTTGTAGTTTCAGTGTACATCCTCCTCATCTTTCTTAATTCAGAGAATTGTCTGCACACATGAGCAGAAATAATACATGAAGCAGTGATATGGGACCCAATATAAGTAGTTGGGAAGATAACAGTGGTAGAAGACCAAGTTGGGACTTAAGTTTGGACCTGTCAACTCATAGTACACCAGAAATAAGTGTGCAGGTAAAAATGTTTAGGTTGTTATGCTCTATACACATAACCTAAGAATATTCTCTATAATTACTGAAGCTGGAAAGGTTGCTAATATTTAGCTGATCTCCTACAGCAGAACATTTCCAAACCACACCGTCCTTAGGATAATTGTGAGTCTTTAGAGACAATGTTTGTGCATGCATGTCTGTCCCACCATTCAAAACTGTAGATCATTGACAGGTAATGAGCATTCATGAATATGATTTTTCCTTTCCTGTGTGGGACTATTAGTGCTATAGTTACTTACATAAGAAGTACATCCATCCACTTATACATACTTAATATTTTCACCCACAAACTCAAAAGTCTCTTTAGAAACACAAATTCATAGTGCCTTACAATGATTTAATGAGATACTTTACTGAACATTCAATGTTCCTTATTAACCTCCCTAGCGATATGCCCGAACCCAGTTCGGGCAAAGGGACGCAGCAACTATCGATACGCCCGAACTGGGTTCGGGCACAGCGTTGGAGCTCACCTGGTCCGGCTGCCGCCTCCATCGGCGTCCTCGCCGGCTTCTTCCGGGTCCCCGAGTGACGTCACGGAGGCGGGACCCGGTCTAAAAGAAAACATTTTTTTTTTCGTTTTTTAAATATTCTTACTCTAATCCAGTTCAAAAGTGGATACAGCTAGCAGAAACGCTCCCGCTGAGCGTTTCTGCTAGCTGGATCTACCTCCTGCTGCACACGAGTGTCTCCGGAAATATCTGATCTCTCCGGCTATTTCTGTGATCGGCACTCGTGTCCTGATGACGTCACAGCCCGGGCAGGACATTTGAAATTTAAAAAGGTACAGAAAATTTTATTTTTTCTAAGATTTTTTTTTTCCATTAGTTCCCATGTGTTTTTTATTTTGATTGGTGTATTTCGAACGATTGACCATGGCATGATGATGTCATCATGCTGCGGACGATTGTTTGATAAACGCCCGCCAAGCATAGCATCTATGGCCGGTTTAACCTCCCTAGCGGTACTGGCGCAGTCTGATCATGAATCAAACTGCGTCCGTGCCGGAATCAGGCGCAACCGCTGGCTCTCTGTGTGCCTGCAGCATTTCTACAGAGCTGCAGGCACACATAGCCTTTCTACCATCACTGATGACGCCGATGGGGGCGGAAAGGCAAAACACTGTCTCACTTTTGGTACAGAAATCTGGACCTCAGTGAACCACCAGGGAGGTTAAAGAAATGTTCATTATACAGTATGTGCTTTTTAAAACAGAATGTTTAGCAAACCCATATATTTCTTTATAATTACTCATTTGAAAAGTTTTCAAGAAGATGGCTGCACTGAAGGACTTAGGTCAGTCTACTTGCTGGATGCTTCACATAGCTGCATTTTATGTTTGTCTATATTAAAATTAGAGAATATGGCATAGGAACAGGAATGCATTGAGCAAAACTAGGAATCCCAACAAGTTAAAAAAACATAAAGTAAGGCAAAGGGTAATTCAGCTTCCCATCATCCACCTAATACTGAAACAATTTGGGGTTAGGTATTCCTCAGAACCTCCGCAGCAATAATGGATTGCATTGTGGGGGAGGCGTAATATTGCAGCAAACCGTTAACATAAAGATGTATTTTTATATAGTGTGCTGGATGTTTCATACATTGCTAAAGATAAAAGTGCTCATATGAAACAAGAAAACGCTATTCATTGTAAACCTGAACTACAGTTGCAAGAAAAAATATGTGAACCCTTTGGGATTACGTGGAGTTTTGCATGAATTGGTCATAAAACGTGCTCTGTTCTTCATCTAAGTCCAGCCAAAAGAAAAGCAGTCTGCTTTAAATAATACTACACAAACATTGTTTTCATGTTTTTATTGAACATAACATGTAAACTTTCACAATGCAGGGTGGAGAAAGTTAGTGAACCTTTGGACTTAATAACTGGTTGACCCCCCTTTGGCAGCAATAACCTCAATCAAACGTTTCCTGTAGTTGCAGATCAGACATACACAACTATCTGGAGTAATTTCGGACCACTCCTCTTCACAAAACCGTTTCAGTGTAACAATCTTGGGATGTCTGGTGTGAATCGCTCTCTTAAGGTCATGCCACAGCATTATAGTCAGGTTGAAGCCAGGACTCAAACTGGGGCACTCCAGAAGGTGTATTTTTTTCTGTTGAAGCCATTCTATTGTTGAATGACTTGTATGCTTTGGGTCATTGTCCTGTTGCATCACTCATCCTCTGCGGAGCTTCAGCTGCAAAATGTCTTGATAAATTGAATACATTTTTTTTATCAATGACCACAATCCCCCGAGGCAGCAAAGCAAACCATGATGCTCCGTCCTGGTTTACAGTGGGGATGAGGTTTTCATGTTGGTATGCTGTGCCTTTTTTTCTCCACACATTACATTACATGATAATGTTTGCGTAGTATTATTTTAACAGACTGTGTTTTCTATTGGTATGACGTAGATAAAGATCAGAGCACATTGTATGACCAATTCATGCAAAACTACACATAATCCCAAAGGGATCAAATACTTTATCTTGCAACTGTACAGAGAAACTTACACTGGCAGAGAGCATAATGGAAGTGAATGAAGCAAGTAAAAAAAGCTTTATCTATATATGGGGCTAAAATTAAGCTTCAATACATTTGCTTATAAAATAAATAATTCTATATTATTGTATCATACTCGAACGGCAATACAACAATGAAGGTGAAATTGTGGCAAGTACACAGGACAGCATATACAAAGAACTCACCTGGGTGTTGCATGTCTTACAGAACTGCTTTATTTTTCCTGCAGAAATTTCACTGTCATCATAACACTCCCTGCACTCATACATTGCAAGTCCTCCACAGATACGGCACTGGCGTGGGGCTGGGGAGCAAAACGAAAAAAAATTAAATAAACATGGGAAGTTAGAAGCCAGTGACAGGAAAAAACACAGAAAGGCTATAAAAATGACAATTAGACCTAATCTAACCTATAAAGGCTTAACAATCCTTTTTTTTTTTGCTTACATCATGGGTGTCAAACACACAGTGCGCCAAAGTTTAAAACTTGGACTAAGTTGTGGGCAAACCTTGATATGTATTGAAAGATATAATGACACTGCGGGCTATTTTTGGCTCATGGGTAGGAGCTTGGACAACACACGCATACACAGTACACCCAGGGATGGAGCACACATGGACTACAAATAAACTGTATAGTTGATACAGTGTGTGTAGTAGTGTTGACAGTAGTGTGTAGTCCAAGTATGCCCCCATCCCTGTGTGTACAGTGTGTGTGTCTTCTCCAGTTAAAAATTTTACGGTATTCCGTATGATCTGCACGTATATAAACATTATACAAATAGATGAAAGAAATATATGACTGTGGAGCCTGATTTTACCCAACATACCACTAGGTGGCAGCAAAGTACCAAGTCCAGGGACTACACAGATTGTAGATTTATTACAAAACGCTGATGACTGTTCATATCCGATGTAAGGAATATATGATGTATATATAATTGCAAAAGCCTAAATCAAAGGAAAGTTTTTCTAATATCAAACTCACTAATAAAAGGAAAATGTACAAGCCTAGTAGCCTAGTATACATTATATTTACTATACTAAAGTGAAGCTGGGGGTACATGAATAGGAAACAATCAGTGATCTCACCATAGCTTTGACCTGGAAAAGTTTGCAAGACAGAATTGAAGACTTCACTGTTTGCAAGCTTGATCCAGGTCACCAAGGACTCGTTTACATGGTAAATGACCAATTAGCACAACCGACTAGAACACTCCACACGAGGCACCCGCCGGTCAGTTTCCGGGCTTTTGTCTGATATGTTTGGAAGAGCTCGCAGACAGGAGCGCCCAGTCATTTCCCAGGCTGCTGCGGACTGGCAGCAGCACAGCAAATGACTGTAAATGTAGCCTTACTCGCAAGTAGTGATGTCGCCCCGAGATTTCCGCCCCCAAGCCTGTGTTTTGAAAGAATTCAGCAATGGCACCTTCAACACCTCAAAGCTTCACTTCTTTATCTTCACAGGTTTAAAGTTATAATTTGCTTGGAAAGTATCTGTTAGTGTGTTCGCCTGTTACTCACTGTCCTCCAATAAATCTGTGATATTCAGATCCAAGGAAGGAAATATTTTGTTGAACATTTTGAATTCTTTTCCAAATCGAGGCATCTGAACTATAAGGCATGAGGGAGCCTAAGAAAAAAAATAGAGGATTACAGAAACCATTTCAGCTGGAAAGAGAAATATAAGATCAAATAATATTTTTATACAGTGATATGTAAATGTGTTCAATATGCTACGACAAAGGGTGTTTAGGTGAACTTACTTATCATGAATTACAAGTATCCTATAATGTTTAATGTTATGGAAACAAGTTGGTAAGTTCCAATCAGCAACATAAAACATGGTGCTAGGAGTCCGATAATTAGGCAGAGACCTTACTGAACACTCCTTAGAATGTATTAGAGACAGAAAAGGGGAAAGCTACATACATTAAACACATTAAAATCCTTCCAACCCCTGATAGTACCCACACCATAGGAGATTATCACTAGTTCATATGGCTACTTAGTAGTCAGACATATATACACAGCATAGGAAAAGGAGTTTTTGCTAGATCTTCATTTACAATTTCAGAACTTGAAGCAGGAAAAGTGGAACCCTTCTTGTAATTATATTTACTGTTACATTGCATTAATGAGGGAGCATGAACTCCTCCAACCACAAACCAGCACCATAATCAGGTGACATGGTCACTATTGAAATTACGTTCTCTTTTGAAAAAGTTGATAATGACACATGTAACACAAATGCGATTATTGCTTATTTCTTTCACTGAAATACAGCATAGCCAGCTGCTTCTAAATAATTTTCTAATATGGGGTTAGAAGTCATCATCAATGTATACAGCAATGTGTCATTTGTTGTAGGATTAGTTATCATTTAAAACGAATACATTGATGGCGGAATCGCTAATCTTTGGCACTATTAGGACAAAAACATATGACATTTACATGACATTATGCATCCAGCCCTACCACCTCACACTAGCTCCCTAGGACTGCAAACAGGTGATCGGATAACCACTTTTGTCTGCACACATATTGCAGGCCCAATACTTTTATACACAGAAAGTGTCAGTACTAAGAAGGTGTGTTACCTCGGCAAACTTCAGATTGCTGTTTATAAATGACCACTCTAATAGCTGCTGTATGGTGGGAACCCCGACATTCTCATTTTTATCCATGAAGATTTGGTAAAAGTAGCAGTCTTGTACTTTCTGACCTGCTGACCTGAAACAAAAACAAGACCATTCAATATAATAAAAGGAGACAGGGTATTCTATCTTCATATATACACAATCAGAAGGTCAGGGGTCTTGTGCCTATCCACTACCTATTCGCAGGTGAGAAGAAGTGACATGTAAAATGTTTAAATCTGCCGTCTTGTCTGTTGTTGGACAAACCACTAGGTGTCGCATGATCCCCCAATATGAATGTGAAGTGTCTCTAGTATTGCTGTATAATAAATACACTGTATTAGGCAAATGTTACCCAACCCCTAAATATCAGTACGTGTAGAACTGACAGTTGGGTGATTATATTTTTATTTGACTCATATGTTACCTTGGTTTACATAAAACATATTATGTAATCTGTGTGTGGAGAGTTTTAAACAACTTTTTATTCCTTAAGACATTTTCCTGTTGCAGGAACTGTGGTCACTAGAAGTGTAGAGAAATATCCACAACTGTAATGCTAATAATTATTAAATCTTGCAGCGTCTGGTCACAGAGATCAGAAAAGCTGTTTTCTACTATAGAACTGGCTAAATAACAAAAAAAATTCCAGAATTCATAAAACTTTTATTTTGGACAGTTGAAGACTGTACTCAGTGTTGTGATTGCTCCACTCGAGATCCCATGGAACCTCCGTGTTTTTCTCACAGTATTTATAAGCATCCCGAGTGTCTGCTGCATTCTCTGACATAAAGAAGTGTGTTGCAGGAAAATCTCAATGCAGAAGTCAATGTAGGACACACATCTATGTAGTGCCTGGGCCTAACTGACTGCATGTAAACTAAACAGACACACTCATAGACACACTATGCTGTGGCCTTTACATACACAGGAACTTTAATGGCATCTAGTTTTGAATCCATAGGCTTTGGTATAGACTTTGCATCTACATATAATAGCTAAAATTCTTCTTGGAAGGCTCAGGTGGTTTCCTCCCACACTCCAATATGGAGTTTAATTAACTTCCCCCAAAAAGATTCCCCTATGTCAGTTACTCATGACCTAGACTGTGACATATGACTGTTAGGTACATACACATGACTATTGTAGGGACATTAGATTGTGTCGGCGCTATATAAATACAGGATAATAACAACAAGTTTTAGGACTGTTTTTAGGAATTGTTCACCAGGGTTTGTCAGGAACAGATGTTGGGTGAGACGGCCAGACTCTTTGCTCTAGTTCATTGCAAAGGTTTTCAACCAGGCTGAAGTCAGGGCTCTGTACAGGGCAGTCAAGTTTCTAAACAACAAACATTTCTTTATGGACTTTGTTTGTGCATGGATATGCAGCCATATAAGAACGTACACATAACCAAGTGTATTTCCTACTCGCTCTGGCTGTCTGTACACGCCATCACTGACACCAGGGGGTTCTGAGGAACAAGGACACATGAACGGCAAAGGCACTCTCCACCTCCCCCGCATTATAACCGACATCAATGAGGTGGCTCCAGTGACAAGCCTGGTGGACAACGACACAGAAGTATGGTCCGGGTATGGCTTGAGGAGGTAAGCTATCCCGAGGCTCAGGGTGACCCCTATTGGTTATGAAAATCTACCACAAGCCCCACTCAGGAATGCGGCCAGGGGGGTTAAGTTAAAGAAATATATTACCTTATTTTTAGGAGCGGATCCACTCTCAAGATATGATGGAACAAAATGTTTAAAAATTCTTCTGGGTCTGTGAAAAAATAAATAAAAGAAACCACTTGGTGAAAGTTCCAAAATTATCTTTAATGCACAAGTCACAAAATATTGAGTAATATGGTGAAGAAAAGTTCTTTACAACTATAGCTTTGAAAGCAGCTGGGATTCACTAAAGGCCACTTCAATTACATGCAATCTAGACACATTTTACACTCATGTGTCATTAGGAAGATATAATTTTTATGGACCACTGCATCCCTGACTAAAATCCTCCTAACAGAATAAACAAGTGGTGGGTCCTTTTCACTTGCATGTAAACCCAGCTTCTAATCTTATATAGAATGTTCTTCTGCTAAATGAAAAGAAATATATGTGCAGTAGCGTTTTGCAGAAAGATCCTAGCCATGGATACAATAAGCCATGGGGAGTATTGCTTCTAAATGGCACATCCCAGAGATAGTGCGTCCTTTGTACACTGCCTGGCCCCCAAAAAAATACCTGTTCTAGCGTGATGGGGGCATCAGGGTAAGATGAGAGGGAGATGAAGAGATGCAACCATCATGCCTAGTGCCTACTGTACAAGTCTGTGGGGGCCGTGCTACAGTATGATCTGGGGTTGCTGCAGTTGGTCAGGTCTTGGTTCAGCAACAGTATGTGCTCCAAGAATGAAGTCAGCTGACTACCTGAATATACTGAAAGACCAGGTTAATGCATCAATGGGTTTTTTCTTCCCTGATGGCACGGGCATATTGCAAGATGACAATGCCAGGATTCATCAGACTCAAATTGTGAAAGAGTGGCTCAGGGAGCATGAGACATCATTGTCACACATGGATTGGCCACCACAATGAGAATTTGTGGGATTTACTGGAGAAGGTTTTGCACAGCGGCCAGACTTTACCATCATCAATGCAAGATCTTGCAAGAAAAATGAATGCACTAGATGGAAGTGCATTACTGAAACACTAGATGGAAATAAACCTTGTGAAACGTATTTTCGGCCAGTGTAATTTCTTACATACAGATTTCAGCTCTTTCAGGGAAAGCATTCCTATTCTTTAAACAGAAATCTAGCAGAGTAATGCAAAAGAAATACAATTTTTCAAAATGTGAGAAAAAGCGTTTCTTTATTTCTCCTAATAAATAGTTCTTAATCTGCTGATTGGCCAGAGTTGCGTAGATAAAGATGGAAACATAGTAATCTACTGTAATGTTAGTAACAAACCTTTTTCTTCTGATGTAAATCCGGATGCAGCTTCTACTTTCTCTAAAATTTTCCTCAGTTTCATTATTTTCGTTGCACATACATAACCATATCTGAGGTTAAAACAAAATAAATAAAAAAGGTTAAATGTACCCACCAAGGAAGAAAAGCAAATACATTTGAGCCAAAAGTGTTATTTTTTATATGGTGTTAAGAAATAAACATACTGACACTGCTTAGTGAGATGATCATAAAAAGCTATATATAGTACAAAGCAACTTAGTAATGGATGATGAGTGGGACCCACTCATCATCCATTACTAAGTTGCTTTGTACTATTTATTTTGGGATGCCGGCTCAATGCTTATAGAATAGTTGTTTTTTGGTTCTAAAAAGCTATATTTTGTTCCATGTGATGTATCTCTGTACAAACCATTTCTAAATAGAATTATAGTTTTAGCAAATACCAATGGTTAGAGCTTAGAGAACTCTACACTTCACTTTACTCTACACCAATGGTCCCAAACTGGGGGGCGCGAAGGTATTCTGGGGGTTTGCTGGCCCTCATTCTTAACCTGTGTTTAAATGGGGAGGGGGGGGGCTCTATAATGTCTCTAAATAAAAAAGGGGGGCCCTGCAAGGAAAGTTTGGGAACCACTTCTCTACACTGTTTCGCTTTCCAAAGTAAACTTATTAAAGGGCAAAATAACCACTCTCAGTGGAGATGGTTATTATTAATTCCGTGAAGTTCAGACCCCTGTTCCAAATTGAAAACGGATTAAAGGGGGCATAAATGATATGTATTTTTGGGTTAAAATGGGACAGGAGTTATGCCCGAACTCAGTACGGTCTAACTGTGCTCCGTGATTGGCGAGGGGGCTGTCATTGGTGAGGGGGCTGCACCATAGACCTCCATGTGAATGCATTACAATACTGCCTGCATTACAATAGAGCAGTGGTTTTCAACCTGTGGGTCGGGACCCCCCATGGGGTTCGAATGACCGTATCAAGGGGGTCGCCACATTCACTAAAAGCATCAGCTAGCAGCAGATAACAAGCAGCAGCTTGTGATGCCCACAAGCGGGGTGGAAAGTTAGGAAGAAGAGTAACACCCCCTCCCCCCCCCC
>CM070041.1:24844763-24878610 GCA_036250615.1 Ptychadena robeensis
CCCCCCACCCTAACTTTCCACACTGCACATCATTTGCACAAGTAGGGTGGGAAAAGAGAAGGGGAGGAGACATTTCATTTATGTAATCAAGCCAGAATTGACGTTGAGGTGGAAGGCAGAAGTCACACTCCGCACCGGCACTTCCGCAATTCAAAAACAGGGATTGACACTTTGTGATGTCACTTCCAGGGTTGCGGATCTGAAAATGTTGAGAACCACTGCAATAGAAGCATATGGGGAGGCAACCTCTAGGAAGAAGACTCGGGGACGCCGGTGCTTTGGTTACTTATATTAGTCATTTAAATCTTAATTTAAGGCAAGAAAGATACTTACATTCTTAGAGGATTTACTATCTCTGTCCTAAGAAGTGCTTGTGTTTCACTGTAATATTCCACATCAGTTTTCTCCTTCGGCCTTAAAAGTACAGAGTCTAGCACTGAACTGAAGGAAAATAAGCTGTATTGAAACAAGAAGACAAGTTTTAAAATTGCAGCAGTGTACATATATATCTCAATAGTATATAAACAAGGTAAATACAAGAAATACAATACTACATAATTATATACAAGATTTTATCTACTCACCAAAACAAAGTTGAGTCAAGGTAGCAGGAGTTGTAATGGCCCTGGATACCTTTCTTCTTTCCAATCATTACCTCTAAACCTTCTTTTTCCGTTCGTGGAGGGGTATTCCCTTCAACAACTTCACTTAAGTATCCGCCAAATGCTTCAAACAAAAAGAACATGACTTTTTTACTTTTGACATCTTGGCAACAAAATTATCACGTTGACGATATCTTCCCAGCGGATCGGACTAATTAAACTATAACTAGACAGAACTTTGAATGTCATTTCCTGGCAATGCAAAGCCAATAAAAATGATTAAGCAACAGCAGCCGAGCCAGGAACCCTCCTTGTTCCTCCTCGAAGTATGAGTGGCCTCTGTCTACAGTGACAAGAATGTTCAACATACTTGCACTTGTACCTGCCACAGGCATGAGGATTCTTTCTAAAGCTGGACCTAGACGTAATGAAATACTGCCGATCTCCTGGCAGATCGACTCTGCGTGATGACGAGAATCAGGAGGGCACCCTTTGTGTGCCGGCAGTTAATGAAATCGGTCTAAAATTTACAGACATGTCCGTAATTCTTTAGATCGATTTTCAGGCAGGTTTTGCCCGATTCAAGGTTGGTGTATTAGATTTGCGCCCGAGCAGCAAAACGGTCAATCGGTGGAAAAATTGGCCGCAAATCTAAACGTCTATGCCCAGCATAAGTTATAAGAGTAATATTTTATATGGCAATGTTACCTAAGGAGTTACAACGCTCAATCTGATTGGAGACCGGCTGAAGTGATGCAAACCTCGAATCTGGCCTGCAGCTTTTTAATTTAACGAAAAGTGCTTTTTTAGGGGCGCAAGTAAAATATCTTGTCCCCTTGAAAGTGCCGTCAGTGCATCCTGCGCATTCGTCTTCCTGAAGCAAGACAGAAGGAGAACATGAGAAGCAGTCATATTTTTGCATGAGAAAACATCACAGAAGATAGAAGCACAATGGTCATGAAACAGATTTCATTTGTTACAAAAATCCTATTTTGTATTTTCCTGAGACTTCAGTCTGCACACCTTTAATATCTGAAACACACATGTGATACAATATTACAGCTTAGTTGTTGGTAAATGTCTAATTATGTGGTTGCCATGTAAATGAATTGTCAGCTGCCAATTACCACAGACAAATATGTAATGATGAGATGACCTCCATCTGGAAATGCCATGTGTCTGGCCTTGGCACAGTGTAAGTCAGAACTACTGATCTGCATCCTGGTTCATGCCACTAACCGTTTACCTGTAACCCTTTCACCCAATATAATAACCTGGTACACAAATTTAGTAAAGCCTAACTATTGTGACAGATCGGTGGTCTGTCATGGTGTAAGTGGTCTGTGAAGGGAGTGAAGGGGTCTGCTGGTGTGTCCTGGAGGAAGTCCAGAGTAGTGTTGGGGAGCGACAGTTGGTTGCTTCCAGTTTTGATATGTTTTGGTTACATGGATATGGATTCTGGAGTAGAGATGGAAGGAACTGGGTGGGTCTTCCCACTCCACCAAAATACACCTGGTGAACCCTAATGAGATGGCCGGGTGTGTCTCCACAAAAGGATCAGGGCTTCCTGATGAGGTGGGGAGACACTGTTGCTGGAGCAGCAGATACCAGAGGGCACACAAGGAGTGTGTAGCCCAGGCTGGAGATGTCTAGGTGCCAGGCTGTGATAGCTTTTCCCTGAGCTAAAAGGAAGAGCCTGTGTAGGACCTTGTGCAAGCCAGGAGGCTTGGCATTTCCAAAGACATTTGTGTTGTGGATTAACCCCTGTGAGGGTCATTTGTTGGGACTTATTGAATAAACATGGGCAGAAGCCCTAAAGAGAACCTGTCGTATGGTTTGCCGTAGTTGCGAGTACAACTTTGAGGCTGATTCCCCACACTATTCATAGACAGATGTGTCAGTGAAAAACTACAGTCATTTATATAACCATATGGATGAAGTAAAACATACATACATACGTGTATGTCGCATAGAATGAGGAAATTCTTGCTGCCAATAACTATGAAACTGTCTGACCACACATGTGCTTGTTGGCTAGGTTTCCACAGCGTTACGGGCTGCGTCAATACCCCCTGCATTAATTGCATACCTTGACAGGGATGTCAACATAGCCCATCCATATACATACCTAACGCATTTCCTGTTTCCATGGCGTTGTGTCAGTCCACCTGCCAGAGGTTGACGTAGTGCATGTTAGCCTCTCCACTGGAGATTACTGCAGGGGGTATCGGCGCAGCCCATTACATCATGGAAACCCAACCTATGTTTATCAATGAACAATTAATGATACATCTATTCTGGTCAAGATTCATGGAGAGTATTAACAGACAAGTGACCAAAAAGTACAAACTGGACCACACTTCAAGATGTACTGGAGCCTGGAAATAATAAATTGCTGCAAAAAATGCAAATTATGCTCGGTTTACACATCCGCCGATGCAGAGACTCAACGTACTACGTTCAGCCTTGCATCAGCGGAGTGGCTCGGCGCATGGAAGACACAGCATCTGCCGAGCAGGCAATGTCTCTGTGCTACGTCGAGATCCCCACCAAGCAATACGCTTAGCGGAGGGGGTCCCGACGTATAATGGAAACCTAAGAAGTATCGGACCATAAGACGCACCCAAAGTTTTGAAAAGAAAATTAGGGGAAAAAAAATGGACTGGACAGCTATTCAGATATCAAGTAAATATACAGAATGTTCCAGCAACGTAGGCAGGACTGGACCATACAGGATTCACTCTATATTACTTCAGCAAAAAGGCCAGTGCCAGGAGGGGGGTCTTTGCTGCAGCAGTGTGTGTGTGCAGGAACACTTTTCCATTGATTCACCCATTTACTATAAAATACAGTAAATTCATATTTTGTGGGTCCAGCCTTTGCATTAAAATCACATTATTTCTACTTGTTACAGTTGCTCGTTGTTTAGGGGCTTGGAAGGTGAGATGTTCTAAACATCTATGCAAACTAATCACAGTACGGTCGATTTTCTCACCGTTACTATTGCCGCATCATGTTAGCACCAAACGAAGTTGATACCAAAATATTTAATTGAGCACATTTTAAGCAAGGTCCCACTCACATTCACTATCAAAGGCAATACAAAAGTAAATAGATTAAAGTTGCTCTGTATTGAAATGGCAATTTCAACTAATGGCGTAATACACACACAGATCCTAAAAAGGCAATTCTTTCTGAATCAGCTTCCCATGAAAACCTTCCCATGGATGAATCAGCATCAATACCTCTGTCACATGATGAACATGGGCTAATAGGGGAAGCAACAGTAGGTCAGACAGATGAAGGATGACCTGAATGACCAGAATAGCTGAGCAGACCTGCAACCCATTTGCCACCTAAAGAGTAGACATATCATATCAGTTTTTCTCACAATGATATACACAGCCTAATAGGAAGCTTCAAATGCTAATATTGCTGTCCCCGAATTGCTGTGCATTTAGAACTGGTCATGTGACTAAAGGCCTAGACATTTAGCCTAAAAGGACAAAAACAGATCAGAACTAAGTTGATCCCTCTAAGGTCCCTTTGACACCACGTGTGCTGTGTCGCAGGATAAACTGGTTTGCATAGTGTCACACATTGCGGTTTGCCTTAACCCACAAACGCCCTGCAGCACGCATCTTTGTACCATAGTAAAACGTCTCTAAAACACTATGATGGAGGACCTAGTGCAGTGGCATGAGCTAACAGGGGGTTGGGTCATGTGCAGGGTCTGCAATGGATGAGTTGGCATTACTGCGTCCTGGTCTGTAGCTGGTAAACTACCGCACTGCAATAGCAGCGAATGTAGTGTGAAAAGACCCTAATAGTATTTTAAAATGAATAAAAATTACTGCAAATAAAAAAAGAATTTCTAGAATAGCTAAATGTGAGAAGCATACTAAAAGTAAATATTATACAGAAACTTAAAGTTAGCAGACAAAAGAAACACTCACGATTAAAGACAGGGTTAACTTTAAGCTGCAGTAAAATGAGAGAGACCTCTGACTACTACTCTTTTCAGAATGGACATGATTGGTTGGATCATACTGTCAGCAGCCAATCTGTGTCTCAGAGCTTAGATGCTACAAGAATGAAAATGTACCACGAAGTTGTGGGTCTGCTACCTTTTAACTCTTACTCTCCCAAGTATTAACTCCTTTATGAGCTTATTTATTGCTCTTGTATGTTGCGTCTCTGTACATGGTCTCCTTTAATTCTCAGTACTAAATGCATCTTTGCCTCAGCACATATAAATGTAGGTTTCCAGGAATGGAAAATATCAACAATATGATACCTGAACCCATAGGAGAGAGTTACTCACCCTATGAGGTAAAAGGTAAAGCATATGATAAGTGAAGAGGCATTTAGAAAATCTGTGGTTCTTAAACAAGTTTAAAAAGAAAGAAAATCAATTAAAAGCTTTAAGTAAATGGTTGGCAATTACCAGTTCCAATCCAGCAAGCAATTCATTGACTCCTAAAGGCTGACCAATCCAACGTATCACCCCATAGAAAGGCGGGTTTTCTTTAACCTCTGCAAGCGAACCCACCTCAAGGCCATGCATATTAGACAAGTGGGGTAGTTCTGGTGGGCTGTCTTGCAGTGAAGAATGGTTTATCTCTCCAATGACTGACTGCACAGACAATGAGAGAGGAGTATGTCCCATGGTGCCATTGGTGCTGGACATCTTGGAAAGGCTGAAGGGAAGAGAATGGAACCTGTTCTCTCCAGGTGAACAGCTGCTTGCTAAAGGCTGCAAAGGGGGAGAGCAATGTCCATATGATGATGGGGAAGTCTCTGTCAGAGATTTTGCAGAATCTTCAACAACTAGAAAAAAAAAGACAGATACCAATCAATATAAAAATATTATTTTATACGTGTATTTACCAAACATGGATAAAAACTTAGTAGCAATCAATATATACAAACAGTCAGGAAGACAAAGATAAAACAAAGCTCTGAAAGAAAATAATAGACGCATCACATTTCAGGGGTCAAGAACAGACTTTTCAACTTTTCTTCTACCAAAACCATGAGGAACTTTCTAAAATTTCCAATCACTATGTACTGTATTTTTCGAACCATAAGACGCACCCAGTTTTTAGAGCACAAAATCAGAAAAAAAATATTTCAAGTGTTAAAATCAATTGGAGAAAAAAATCACCAATAGGACTGATGATAATATATTGTGACAGGAAGCCTGTCAAATCCTCTGGATGTATCCAGTATGGTATATATGTGTGTCTCAGGTACCGGCAATATGCCGAGTACTTTGCTATCTGACCAGCAGAGGGAGCTGGAGATGCTGGGCCTGGTTCAGGGTAGTTACAGCTGTGTGCTGTTTTCTCATTAGAGCTTGTTACGGCTCTATATAATCTCCTCACCTGCTCTATCAGATGCTCCACCCTGGAACCAGTACTGTGTGTGACTGGGGAGCAGCTTGTACCTGTGTGTTGAGCTACCAAACCTATGTTTCTGTGGACTGTTTCCCTTGGATGTTATTTCCTTGCTTGTACATATTGTATATAGGACTTTGCACAATAAACCAACCGTGTGTTTTCACCTGAAAACTTGTTTGCTGTGCCTCCTTCACCTGCTGGGGACCTATCCAGAGTACCGCACCTTGCCGCTCTACCGCTAATCCCTCACAATATTTATTACAATATCATTTGACATTGTTTGTTTAGACAAAGTAACATTGAAAAAAAAAATCTAAAAGGCCCCCATACACGTGTCGGATTCCCACTGGATTCCGGCACGATCGATTCCGGGCGCGTGCACGCCAAACGATCGTGCCGGAATCGCATGCAGCCCACCTGGTCCGATCGTTCGCGTCCGATTGATCAGGGGCTCAGATTCTGCCCAGATCAGGGGGAATTGCCATTTGTGAGGTGGACAATCGGACACGGAATCGTCCCGGAATCCGTTGGACAAGGTGGTATGCTGCGATGGATACTCTTAATTGGCCGATTGATCACACCTGCGATTCCCTACAGAATCGCCGGAATCGATCGGGTGAGTGATCAATTGCCCATGGAATCCGACACGTGTATGGCTAGCTTAAGACAAACAAATCTGTTCACAATTGTTTGCCACAATGTTTGGTGCAATCTATGCAATAGTAATAGAGACACCTTTCTACCTTCACAGCGGCTGCTGTCTTGCATAGCAGAGCTTCCTCCTCGTAATGATCTTTCGCGAGCTGTAATGACACCAATTGTAGATATAATTAGAGACTTGTAAAATATGCAGTTTTTTTTTTTTTAATAAGAGGGAAATCTTCTGTCTATTGATCAGGGGATAAAATACACAGAACTTGAGTTTTCCTTCTTAACCCTCCTAGTGGTCTGCCCATACCACACAATTTTTAACGGTGCAGTAACGGCAATCGCAGCATATTACAATGTGCTCTGCTCGAAATTCCAGCACTCCCCCTGCCTCTGTCCACGCCGACATCAATGACGCCGGTGACGTGGGCATAGAAGAATTAACATTGAGGTCTATGGAGCGTCCCACCGCTTTGGCGTCACCGCGTCGCAATCGGGGTGGTGCCAGCAACCCAGAAATGCTGCGGCAATATAGGGAATCATTGCAGCTTTCCAGGGTTGTAAGGCGGTTGTGCGAACTGGGTCCCTTATGACCGGTAGGGAGGGTAAAGTACTTGGGGTCCTGTTGTGCTCATAACTGAGGGGGGTGAAGCACTTTGGGGAATTTAGCCAGGTCATCTGACTGCTGAGAAACATGTGACCTATTGTGTTCATAGTGAGATCAACAGCACCCACAAAATGGCCACAACTGCAGGAAAGGAGAAACTTTTAGCTGTTAGTTTTCTTAAAAGTGAAACCTTTCACAGATTCTATTGTGGAGCCACACATGGAGGTAATTGAACAGGTTTACCATAGGAGATTATAGATTCATGCAATTTCTCCAACTGCAACCAACAAGAGCTACCATTTGTTGTATTGGGGGTTTCCTTTGTTTTCTATTTAACCATCAGTAACATTACATGTCTACAGACTTGCTCTCTTATCACCTTACCTAACTATTGCTTTGACAAATGAGGTCTACTGTGACTTCTTGTGCTGGGTGTGTAGTTTTGGTTATTATTATTATTGCAGATCTGAAATCCTAAAATACATGCAAATCTGTAAATATTGTAATTGTTCCTAACGACAACAGTGTAAGCTTGGTATGGACCTCTTGCAGTCTAGTGTACAGCAAATTATAGAACGAAAGTTAGAGAACAATCAAAAGAACACATTAACCATATATATTTCATTTCAAAAATTTAAGTAAAAAAAGCCACAGACACAGCAAATCACATATAAAGTGTATATACAGTTGGTACGGAAAGTATTTACTTAGTATACATAGGACCATGTGATATTTCAGGTTTTTTTTGTTTTTTGTTCAGGAGGAAAAACAAAGAACTTGGCAAATGGCTGCAATATAACAAAGAGTGAAACATTTAAGGGGGGTGTGAATACTTTCCATACCCACTGTATAGCATGTGTCTCGTCCGGCTGCTTATTTTGGACAACAGGAATAATGAACACCAAGACTGGTAGGATCACTAGGTATTTGCCCTTTACAGGAAGGGCTTCAAACAAAAAAAAAACAGCATATAGTAACACATTATATTGTCTAGAAATCTGTAATGACAAAGTACATTTAGGGGTTTCTTACACTTGAAAACTAACTAAAGCCCCCCATACACGTTCCGATTTTTCGTACAAATTTTGCTCGACCGACCAATGTGGTCGGGAGATTAATCGATCGGGAGATTAATTGGATTCGGAATTATGTACTCGACCGATCCCGATTTCTCAAAATCGGCCGAAAAATCGGTCGGGACCGCTCCGGACCTGTCCGTAAATTTTTGGTCGATCTGCTGTTAATAAATAGGGTCGGGCTGATGGATCGGTGATAATCTGAATTCCGATTTTTCGTGCCAGCCGACCGACCATAACATTTTAGGTGAAAATCGGGTGACAGGATCGGACAAAAAATCGGTCGGGAGAATAATCGGAACGTGTATGGGGGGCTTAAGACTGCAGAGTAATCTAGTAGAGCTGTTCTCTAAAGTACAGACATGATGTGGATAGTCAAATAGACAAGGCCATTACCAAGTTCCAGAGGTGGCACAAATACAAAGCCTGTACACTCTCCGCAGAGGAGATACAAGCACTCACAGTCCAATTCCAGGATTTAACATGGTATTTTAAGTGGTATGGTATGGAGGGAACTGTCACATAGATTGGGTCCTCTCAAAACATCCTCATAAGGCAGTGGTTCCCAAACTGGGGGGGGGGGGGGGGCGCTGAGGTATTCTAGGGTGGGCACAGCTAGGGGGGCAGCTGAGGTGGCACTTGGAGCCCTCTATGTGAGAATCACACTGTCAGCCAAAAAAAGGGGAGAGAGAGAACTGAGAGATGGACAAACAGGAAGAAACTAGGTGCATGTAATGTGTGTGTCTCTGTATGTGAATGATGAATGTTTCTGTATATTTGGCGTGTGTATATATGATGCATGTCTTTGCCTGATTGGTGTGTGTGAAAAGGGAAGTTGTATTTAAAATAAAGTTTGCAGTTACAGACGTGGTAGCGGTAATGCTAGCTTGTCTGTTACTTTTCATAGAATCCTGTGTTTCCGCATTTCGCTGCCACTCATTCTGAACCCGTGTAGTTTGAATAGGGGGCTTGATAATGTTCCTATATAGAAAAGGGGGAGGCCCTGCAAGGAAAGTTAGGGAACCACTGTGATAAGGTAACCTGCCCTACCACTTGGACTTTTATGGCATGTGACTACTCATATCACATATTTCCAGGGTGTTTATACCTGCTCAACTCTTCTGGTGACCATAACTATTGTGTTTTTCTTTTCCCCCTTTCCTAGTTTGTTGTTTCGATTTATGTAATTTCATTTGGTCTTCCTGATATTGTTTACATTCCCCTGGTTGAGTTATAACCGCTACCAAAGAATACAGCGATCTGTATGCATAGAAATCAGACTTGACATTTCTATACAATTACAGTTGGTTGTTTTGTTGTTACGGATGTATATTTTGTTTTCTGTTTGTAAACAATTGCGTTTAACGCAGAGATTTTAGCGCATGCGGAGCCCTAGCCTTACATGTAACTACTAGACAGACTGCATCACACGTTATTTTTTTATTTTGACTTTAGTTCTGCTTCTACTACTATATCAGAGGATCTCTCCTATAAAAAGAAAAATATATATAAACCCCAGATGAAGTAACATACCTTCCTCCAAATACCAGTTAGATTTGCTTTTCGACTGATGTGAAGATTCAATCGAGCTACCATTTAAAGTGTAAAAAAATTCAGAGCGGTTCCTGCTTCCAGGTTCAGAGGTAGATCCTGATACAGAAAAAGTTAGAAGGTTAAACATATTAATACGAGTCACTTACTACAAACATTATATTTGCCTTTCCATGGCCTAGTAATAAAATGAACCCGTACTAAGGAAAATATGTGGGCAGTCCTAGCGGGTATATATCACTGAAAATGGAAGCAGATTGGTTGTCATGCCGGTGGCTTCAATCATTTCCAAGTTATTGTCATTCTCCAGTGGTCAGGAGATCTTAATTTACTATCCCTCTAGTAATTACATGCTTGTCTGGGTCAGTGACTTAGTGCTAACACCAGAGATTTCCAGGAAACGAGCACTCGTTTATGACCTCGCTCATAGACAAAGACAGTGGTACATGAAATTAGTATGGTAACTGTTACTGTTATATAAATATAGGAAATAGATATCACAGATAAATTCTTGGGTTTCTATCATATATCTAAACACTAGCTATTAAGATAACAGCATTATAGTAAAACACTCTATGAACATCTAAGGCACATTAGCTCAACTGGTAAACCTCTTTTGCGTCTAAGGCATGAAATACGGTCAGCCAGAAATAGGAAGACTGAACAAATATTAACCTTGTAACACACAAACTCATTGAAAGCAGCCAAAGACTTTCCTCTTCAAGGAAAACCTCCAATGCAGACCCCCCCCCCCCCCCATACATATCGTGTCTGTCATTGTATACTGTATTGTATACTGTCATTGTACTACTGTTATTACAGCTTTGACCTGCTTGTCCTCTTGGTTTCTCTGATTGAGTGCAGGAAAATAAAATCTATGCCAGGTTACTTCTGGCTTTCAATACATTCCCATTTCCATCCTGCCCACAAAGTGAAGGAATTCATGTATTCGTTGCTGAGCAACTTGTATCCAACATAAGAATACCCATATACTCTCCCGGAGATAACCCTATAACTTTAGTTTTAATGGTCAATAGACAATGTAGCCCAATGATGGGGCGTGAAGGTGATTTGCCCTTGTGCCACATTACTTTAACAGGGTCATAATGCGCCCCCCTGCAGGGCTCTCATACTAGCCGCATCTGCAATGTCCCTACAAAATCCTGTAGACAATAGTGTTTAAGGTAGGCGAACAAAGTTCCTATCCTCGAACTAAGCACCCTGAGTCATTGCTGGGCAACCAGCTAATGGCCCAATTATGGGAGTTTAACGGCACCTACAAAAACCTGTGTACCTTTCACACTCTAACGCCCTGCAGTCTGCATCTTTACAGGTGCGGCACAAGCATCTCCCATACACTTGTATGGGAGACACAAGCGATGAACGTGGACGCATTGCTCTTAGTGTGAAAGGGCCCTTTAACCTATGGGAATGATGCAGACAATATGAGCCTTAAAAACAACTTTAAACATAACAAGGAGACACGTCGTGGGGTATGACGCTTGCATAGACATAGGAACGCCATAGCTTATTGTTTACAATCAGCCGCGTCTGTGGGGATGTTGATGCAGTGGAGACAAGGCCTTACAGGGAACCTTGAAATTGCTAGATGGACAGCTTCTGTTCTTTTGGTAAATAAACTGCCAGATTTCCAGAAGTTTTTAACAACAGTACACTTTAAACAATGATTGTGTTACAAAACATTTCAATTATATTTACAAAGGAAATAAAGTATTTTTTTTCAGATTTGCAGTAATAAATAGAATAAAATGACAAACAAATACAGAACAACCAAAACAAGTTTATATTTTAATGCTTAGAAGAGATGAAGAAAACTTAGCAAGAAAAAAGCAGCTAAGAGAACAAGGGTAAAAGGACTTATTGTTGGGCCCGTTAAGATAAACTTTAACTTTATAGCCAATTAAAAATGTTTAGACTGGCAGGTGAATAAAAGAGAATAGATATAAACTGTAACATAGAACCTCCATTGTATCCGATAAGGGAATGTTGGGACATTGGCAAAAATCTATTTGTTGATTTTCTGAGCATTTCCAGGTTCGGAGTTGTAAACTCCAGACGGTTATGGTCAAAATAGAAGCTGATTGAACATAGTGTGTGCATGATTGGCTTCAGTAGAGGCGATACTAATGATCTAACAGATCTCTGATGTTTCCTGAGCTATGCTATCATATAGGGGGCTCCTTAGCTTTGTAAGCAATAAAGTGAAATTAAAGCTGAAAAAATAAGCCTCAAGACATCTGAATGCATAACACATCTTCACAGAGATGGAAAGCAAAGCCATAGTATATAGGTACACACCATTATCTAGTTTAGTAAGGATACACTCCAGATACCTGTAACCTTTGGTTTGCTATGATTGGATAAGCTTTTTTCACTTCCACATCTTGAAGTAAAGGCAAGTTTTAAAGGCCTCCTTTCTTGGGATACAGATTCTGCCATAAAGAGAAAGAAAGAATAGGAGTGTTGGACAATCACATCATAAGGAAGTCACTGTGTAATAAAAAAAAATAACAAAATACAGCTACAAATAAACGTTGGTGTCAAGAAGAAGCAACTAGAGCTCAATGTGCAATTGTAAAACCCACCAGTGTGCAAGGTAGCCGTGGTAGGACAGTAGTTAGGCTATACTCTTGCATTCTAAGTAAGGCCCTTTCGCACTAGCTGCCATGCTTTTACAGAGATACAGCACAGTAGCATTAACACAAGGACACAAGTTTACATAGGAAACCTCTTGTACCCTTTAAACTGCCCCCACGTTGTGTTATGCGTTAAAGCACAACACATTACTTTAATCTGAATGCAGTGCAGTGCATATTTTTTGGTCCACAGCACAAGCATCTCCCATAGCACAGCGGAAAGTGGTAATACAGGGTTTTATTGCTGGCAATGACCCGTGTGTGAAATAGTCCTAAATTTTATTTTCTAGTTGGCTTGTTGATTTCATATTTAAAAACCTCAGGAGCAACTGGATAAGCTGAGGTTTTCCTGAAGATGTTATGCCAATCATCCATTAAAACTTTGATCTAAACATGTTTAGCCTAAAAGGTAGCTTGAGACAACAGTTTCAATAGATTGCATTCAAAACACTAAAACTAATGTAAATCTATTGGAAAAAGGAAACTTTTGATTGATATACATGAATTAAGCCTGCCATACACACACCGATCAGCAAAATTGGCCGCCAATCGGGGGTCCCCACATGGGGCGACAGATCCCTGTCACCCCACAGCTCGGCCAGCCAGAGAACGGACATGTCCGATGTTCTCTGGCCGATGCCATTAACTTCAATGAAAACCGGCGTCTTCATTGAAGGTAATGGCCGGAACACAAAGGGTGCCCGCCGATGCTTCCAGCTGGGATAGCAGCGTGATGACGTCATCACACTGCTATTGCGAACTAATCTGAACAGCTCTGTCGGCACCCACTCGGTGGGTGTATGGCAGGCTTTAGAAAGGCCCCCAGACCATTCATAAGCAAGGGGAAGTACCTCATAATAACCCCTATCCCATCTGAGTGTCCCCATTTCCTGAATAGTAAATGGGGAGTGCTGGAGCAATCTTGCTGCTGTTTATGAATAATATTGCTTGATGGGTGAATGGCAATAATCTATGTCATATGTGCCCACCTTAAGTTAAATATTTTAATGAAGAAAAAAAATAATTAACAAGCTACAAAATGAAACATAATAACGGTCAGTTGAAAAACTAAAATTTCATATTTAAGAAAATTGGCATATTACACATGAGGAAAAAAAGTTTTATGAAACCTATAACAAAACTGAACATAACCTAAGATAAGCAGAATAGAAAGGGGGTAAGACCATTACCTACCCGGAATGATGTCATTAATGTGTAGAAGGAGAGTGCTTTCCACACTGGCAAAGCTACACAGCTGGATTCCATTATATCTTCCATCCCAATTTCCTATAGGATTGTCCTTTAAAATAAAAAAACAAACATTATTTCTACTTCTTGATGAAATACTTTGCCCTATTCAAGCGAAAGCATCCAGCAAAAGAAACGAAACAAATAATCCAACATCTGACAGTCACTCTTTGAAGAGAAATGTGAGTGTACAGTAGTGTATTTTAGGGCTGGGCACCGAGAAAAAAAAAAAGTTAAATTACAAACTTCCATTTCTGAAACCGTTTATTTTGAGTTAACCTCATGTTTGCTTACATCACATGGTGTACCGTCCATCCAAAAGTAAAATTTCCACTGCTAGATGTAGAAGACACATCAAGGCAACTATACATTTCTTTAAAAAGGCTATATAATTAGCTCAAAAAGCCCAACGAAGGACAAATCGATGACAATATCCATTTCTCTTTTTGTTAAAAATGTAACAACATTCGGTTTTAGAAAATAAAACACAAAAGAAAGAACTGCTAATACAAATACTAATATTATACACAGTTGTACAATAATAGATCACAAACTATTATTAGTGCTGGGGTCCTCACACTTTTTAAATGGGTGGGCGAACTATACATTCCTACAAATCCCTCAAAAAAACGGCGTTGGGCGGAGTAATAGTTTGTACAACAAAATAAAAAACAAGAACAAATTCCCATGCGCATTGCACATGTAAAAAATAATTGTTGCCAAGTATATATATATATATATATATATATATATATATATATAAATGTACACACACACACACCTTCTCTGACTTTGAACCCCCAGATCTCCGACACCCTTAGAAACCCAAGATTTTTGGGGGGTTAGCAAATTACCACTGACCTGCAATTCCTATATCCCTAACTGCAACCTTTCATAATTATATTACATGTTGCACTTCAATGTTATTCAATAGACTTAAACTGTATACACAATAAAAACTGGAACAATTTATTTAGGTATTTTAAAAAAAGGATAACCCGTAGTGTATACATACATACATTTAACAGTTTTGAAAAAATACCTTCTTTCGTCTCAAGATGCCCTCGGTGCACCCTTACTATCACTGTAAATCACAGCTCTGGCTTTCTCAGTGCCGGCGTTCTGTCAGATTGAACCTCCCTCCGCCATCAAAATAAGCCTCCCCTGCTGCCGGATCTATGAAGGAGTTCACTCCTCTATGCTGTGCTGCTGCTACGTACAGGGGATCCGTCAAGATCAGCCTCCCAGTGTCACTGACAGTACATTCTATGGACAGGGGACATGTCGAGATTAGCCTCCCACTCTCCATAGCAGAATGAACGTAAGTGACAGAATGTCAGTGACACTGGGAGGCTGATCTCGATGGCTCTCTAGTTATGAGTCAGCTGCCTAGATCACTGCGCCCGCACATGTGCTGTACCAGGGGGGGCCGATCTTAACAGGGAGGCACAACAACTGCAAGGGGAACACAACCAACAGTTACTCAACTGTAACCAGATCAAGTTTAGAAAAACAAAATTATTAATACATTAGTGAACAAAAGACTGGGACACATTGATCTGTAAATAGTGTGTCAGAGTTAAATGACTTAAAATGTATTTTACTGAAAACGTCTTGTTCTATGGTGTGCCCATTTGCTGTGTATATGAGCATTAAGAGGAAACACAAGTAAGTAGCTATATTGCTTCCTTGGAGTGCATTTGGATCCCTGTCTTGTGGGTGCGCAGCAGTGGCCTAGGGTGAATTAAGCGGTGCCTTTGACCGACTCAAATCAGTCTTTACCTTGAGCATATATTTAGGATTCATTGTTTCTTCATGCAGTTTACATTTAACAGTTTTAGAGATATTTAAGATCTATAGTAATTATAAAATGAAAATTAACTAATGCGACATTAAAATTCAAAACACTTACCATATCTACTCCAACAAAATATCCAAGGCTCTCTTTCCCAGGCAAAACATCGCAGAAAATCACAGTCCCAAATTCCATTCCTTCCCCGATTTTCAGAGACACCCTGGAGTTTATCTCTAGAGGAGGGATTTCTGTCTGGCTATTATCCACTGGTGATGCATAGTCACTTTCTAGTTCCTCATCATCTTCCTCACACAGCTCCAATTTATCAAGAGCAACAAACACTCCGCACTCATCATCGCATCGGAACAACTGTTTTCCCTGGTAGGAACCATCTGTAAATCCCTGGCCACGACCATCTTCCTGGTAGGTGGGAAGAGAATAAGATGTTAAGTATTGGTTTTAGTTTTGATAAATAGACCGTCTCTGTTTTTCTTGTTGACCATTCTTGAGGCGACAGATAAAGGGGGGTGGAGTTAGAAGAACAAAAGGTAAGGGCAGAATTTTTCGCACAGGGGTGCTTGCATTCAAATTTAGGGCCCTTTCACACTAGCTATGTTGTGTTGTGAATCTATTGTGAACACGATGTGGGTACAGAAAACACGGTGTGACCACATTATGCTCTTTGATGTCTTTAATACTACTGCATAAGAGACACTGCACTGGTAAGGGAGCTGCAAGCTGGGAGAAGGGAACTACAGATCCCAGAATACTCCAGGCAGCGGATGCTCACTGTGGCATCACTGGAACACACCACTAAGCAGCCAGGACTTGTAGTCCCAAGAGTGGGAGGATGGAGAGACAGTGAGTGTAGCTGTTGGGGGTGCGAGAAGGCAGATCTAGCTTTGCCTCAAGCCAAAAATATTTTCTCAATGAGCTAAATTTGTCCCCTGGACCAGAGTGGACACCTATGTTCTAAAGTAAATATAACATGTGTTACAAAAACTTACCAACAATTCCACTCCAAACCATATACCAGTGACCGTCCTTTCTGGCAACAATGGTCCCCTATATCGCACAACTCCCGGAAAGTGCCCATCTCCTGGCCTCATATACACCCTCACAGCAGAGCCAGTCTCAATCTGTAAAGCTTTAGAAAGTCTCACTTTATTCTTGAATAAGCTGTATCTTTCTTCACCATTTGTAATGGCCAAGAGCAATTCAGCCAACTTCTCTGTAATCTCGATAACATCCTTCTCATCCACAAGCAGAAGGGTGTGAGGCTGTTCTAAGATTTTTAGTGCAATCTGGACTTTTTTGCTCTTGGAAGGGATGCTCCGGCTATGTGCAGAACGCTCTTGGACAAACTGGCCAATGCTTCCTCTTGGGATCTTAATTTGCTTCTGGGTTTGTTTGTCAACCAAACTGCATTCCTGGACCAACAAGTAAAAGATGCGCTCTTCCCAGTAGGTGGAGCTACTTTTTTCTTGTCCCCAGAGGTTCGAACTCATTGTGACAAGGCAAGCTTTGACCTAGTCTTTGTTAGCAAGTCTGTGGATCAGACGATTCTTCTATACCCAACAATGCAGAAAGTGCAGGTCCATGGCTAGGACTGTTAATCCTAAAAGAAAAATAACATGGTAACTTTAGACGGACAAAAAACATTCCCCAGGTACACAAACTTCATTTCCAAGTATAGCAAGGAAGTCCGAACCCCTCCAATAGTGGCTGGCTACTTGAGAAATGTCTCTAGCACATTTCAATTTTTGTCTGCAACCGAATTAGCTCAAAATGAAATTGTGGTATGGTAGGGAACAATAATAACATTTGTGTTTCATCACCCCTTTTCTTTTTGGGTGGGGGTTCACCAGTCTTTTTAGCACAATCTTCTGTGTTTGTATGTTTTCCAAAAGCAGATTACAAGTGAAAGCTCTATACGCTCTGACAAATCATGAAAAACAAATGGAATCTGAGGATTTAAAAATCTATTAAATCTTATAGCTCATGGATGACAGCAGAGACATATGGTCAGGTCCAGAAATATATAGACTTTTTTCTCATTTTGATTCTTTACATCAGTGGTTCCTAAACTGGGGTGTGGGGAGGGGGGTGTAGCTAGGGGGCTGAGGGAGAGACCAGCAGGATGCCAACCATGTAGGAACTAGCTGCTGACGGCAAGTAGAGTGCATGTTATGTGTATGTCCCTGTGTTTCTCTGTCTGTGTGTGTTTGTCTCTATATGAGTGTAGTATGCATTTGTCTCTATGTGAATGATTTATGTCTCTGCATAAATGTAATGTGTGTGTCTCTATGTGAATGATTTAGGTCTCTGCATGAGTGTAGTGTGTGTGTGTGTCTATGTGATTGATAAATATATCTGCATAAGTGTAGTGTGTGTCTCTATGTGAATGATTCATGTCTCTGTATGATTGTAGTGTGTGTGTCTCTATGTGAATGATTCATGTCTCTGTATGAGTGTAGAGTGTGTCTCTATGATTGAAGTGAAACCCAAATAAAGTTATTTACTGCAACGCAAACACGGCTAGTGTAAAATGTGAAATGGCCCTCAATCTGAAACTGCATAGTTTGAATGGGGGGCAGGATAAAGTTCCTTTGTAGAAAAGGGGGGGCCCTGCATGGAAAGTTTGGGAATCTCTGCTAAGATGCAGTTGAATTGCAGACTTTCAGCTTTAATTCCGAGGGCAAACAATAAGAATGCATAGAAATGAGAGGAACTGAACACCTTTTGTTGTATACAACTTCTTATCAGGGGATCAAAAGTAATTGGACAAATTAAAAAGCGGAATATAAAATGTAAATTCCTAATACTTGATAAAAAACCCTCTTCTGGCAATAACAGTCTTACATTCATGGACGGTTACTTCCTTTTTAATGCCCTGCCAGGACCTTACTGCAGTGATTGTCAGTTGCTGTTTGTTTGTGGGCCTTTATTTCCAACAGTCTTCAACATGTCAAAAGCAGCTCATTTGGGTTCAGATCAAGTGACTGACTTGGCCATTCAAGAATTTTCCACTTTTGTTATAAACTTCTGGGTTGCTTTGGCTGTGTGTTTTGGGTCACTGTTTATCTACATAATGTAACACCTCCCAATTAATGTGATGGCATTTAGCTGGATGAACATCTCAGAATTCATTTGCATCTGTCCTGTGTCACATCAATGATAAACACTAGTGTCCCAGAGCCACTGGCAGCTATGCATCACACTGCTCCATCACACTGCCTCCACCAAATTTTACAGATGATAGATACCGTGCTATGGCTTGGATCATGAGCTGTTCCAAGTCTTCTCCATACTGTTTTGTTGTCATCTTTCTGGCAAAGATTGATTTTGGTTTCTGTCCAAAGCATGTTTTTTTCAGAACTGTACTGGCTTTTGACACTTAATTTTTTGGTAAAGTCCAATTTAGCCTTTATAATTTAGACTTATGAGTAGCTTGCACCTTGCACAATCTGAATTAACATTCATGCAGTGTGCTCTTTATGGGAGACTTGGATATCAACATAATTAATACCTGCATACCTTGTCCAATTGATGGAAAATGGCCAAAATCGGATATGAAATTGATCTAGCCTCAATTGATCATATCATTTAGACAGGTATTTACGTTTTAGCAATGAAAAATGCAAGCAGGCAGCTTCGGAAACACTGAAAAGCAAGTGTGACCATTTCTTTTGAAACAATTAAGATAAAAAGAAATATCACACATTTGAATATTTTTTTTAAGCAAAAAAAAATATTATTATTAAGGAAAAATGCCAGCGGACTTACACTGACATACAAAGACAACATTTCATATGCCTAAAATATTATTTTACTATTATTATTGTAAAAAACCCAATTGCTGTAGTTTGCCACAAAAATTCAGATCTCCACAGATCTCGACCTGAAGTTCAATGCAGAAAACATTCACCTTTTGACATTCCCTTGAAAACAAAACTGCTGTTCACGATCAGGTTTCCATCATCTCCGCCTGCTCTGCAACATTGATGCCTTTGTTTTCACTTACCTGCAGTCAATGAATATATCTTCAGCAATCTGGGATAAGTCCTCCGGATATTTATCACCCTAATAGCATAGAGTTCTACAAGTTGAATATTGGTCATAATTGAATACGTAGTAAGTTTTTATTATTAAACATACCTTAGTAGTTCTCATCCGTTAGGTAAAATGATCCATTGGAGTAGAACCCTCAATAGTCATCCATACTGTAGCTTGTTTGAAGTGGAAGAATCCAGATTAGCGGGCTTTTAATACTTAAAGGTATATGTGCATATGCTTTCAGTGCAATTCATCAGTGGTTTTATATCTGGTAAGAGAAAAATGTATCTAGTTGTAAAATGGTGATGACAACATTGGTTAAAAGAAACATTGTGTATGTAAAGGCCACTCTCCGACCACTGTACACAGTCCTCTCCTGTGCATCCATCCCAATGGTGCATTTCTCAGACCTCAGAAAATCATACACTCTACACATACCCAAAATGGCATTCATTTTGCAGGGACAACTAGTGTATAGAATTAATTTCTTGTCCTGATGTATCTTTAATTGTAGAGGAATTATCTAGTGTACCAGCCTGCTTTAAAAAGATCAAAGATGCCGTGTTATGCTGTGTGTAACCTCCCTGGCGGTACTGTTAAATCAGTTATGTTTTCCATTCTGTACATCAGCATGGTGGCTCCCGGCCTGGGCACTATCTGTAATGAGTTTTAATGTTCTTCCTGTGTCTTTGTGGGTTTCCTCTGGGTCCTCCGATTTCCTCCCACACTCCAAAGACATGCTGATAGGTTCATTGGCTTCCCCCCAAAAAATTATCTCATGTTAGTAACATATGACTTACACCAGTATTCCGCAAACTGGGGAGCGGGCTCCCCTGGAGGGGGGGTGTGAAGGTATGCCAGGGGGGCGCGGGCTCTTATTCTTAACCTGTGTTTGAATAGGATAGAAATAGAATAGAAAAGGGTGGCATGCAAATAAAGTTTGGGAACCACTGACTTACACTGTGACATATGACTGTGTTACATATACATGGCATGGCACTGGTAGGGACAGGAGTGTGAGATAATAATAACATCCCCAGCCCACTGATGTGAGTGCCCGGGATGCAAGGGCAACCCCCCACCTTCCCAGTGTTATTACTGATGTCAAGGAGGTGGACAAAGTGACAAGAACACTTGACATCATGGCTAGAGGACAGCGCAGGCTCAGCTGGAGCAGGTAACCAATTCCGAGAGTGTGGCCCAGGGTTGCCGATATTGGTCATTAAAATCTTCCCTGAGCCACACTTAGGGGATTAATCACCCGAGGACAATTCCTTTTATAACAATACTGTTACACACTTTCTGTCATAAGGTAACAATGTCTATTTTACTATGTCATATAAATAAAAGCAGCACTGCCACCCCAAGCTGCTCTCCTGATTAGGGTTACAAACACCCACATTATTTCATGCTGGGAAGCCAGAAAATGTTTTTAGATTTAAGTTCAAGGTAAAAGCAGCACATGCAGGCGGCTAAATATTACTTTTGATTTGGGGTTTAGACTTGGTGTAGAAGAAGCAGACAGACATGGCTCCGCAGCAATGACCTGGGAGAAGTAAGGGCCACTAGTCACCTCCAGCTCACAAAGCCTTCTAATTGTGCAGCCTAGGCTGTCAGCGCTGGAACAATGGGAAGTTATTCTTTCCTTAGAAAAGATGGTGATTATGTTGGGTTATAATTACCATCTCACGGTCAGCACGTGGTATATTCCACCCTTGTTACATGAAGCATGATTAAAATAGAAAGCAGCTTGATTTTAACTCATTGCATGAAAAGTTACAGTCTGGTTACATTACATCTACAATCCGCAGCTAAATGAGTAAAAGATGGATGAAGAAACCATCCCAAATCAATCACATTGCAGATTATTCAATACAAGTGGAGGGAGAAAAACAATAGAGGAACTACAGTACCAGTAAGGGCTCTGCGCCAAAATGCGGTAAAATCATATTGGTCACGGCGGTCTTGGTACGCATTCATTTTGAAAGTGTGCCCGCTATGAGCACACGTCTCTGCGACACAATTTCTAGAGCATGGTGGAACGTGAATACAAGACGCTACGATTGTGCCGCTTTTTGGCAACTCACAGTCCCACAGAATGATCACATCACTACAAAGGATCATGTACACGAGGCAAATGTCATTTTTACATATCTATGACCCACCAAGTTGGGAATTGACTTCTGTGGGAGAGTGACCACGAGCACCATTTGCTTATTTTGATGCCAGTAATGCATTTCAAAAATGTTCTTTAATAACACAGTAAAGCTAGGCACACACAGGGAGATTCCCGTACAATCAACCCCCGATCAATCACAGCTGGGATCAATTGAACGGAAATCAATGTGCACCACATGGGCACATCGATTCCCGTTCAATGGGGACTCCGGGGACCCACTCTCCCCAGCTTGCAGGGTGTAAATCAGAACACGCTACAAGCTGGGGAGAACCAGCCTGCCTCCCACACAGCAGCAGCTTCCGAGTGGGGAGTGCTGGCTCCCACCCCTCCACACTGACAACTGACGGCTGTGCAGGAAGAAGGCAGGAGCCGGTGACATTCAATACTTAAAGATTCACATCTCAATGCAAAGTAATGGAGATTAAACAGGGTTTCCAACATGTTGGAAATCTGTTCAATTAAAGCGGACCTACCACCAGAAATCTATGTTTTTATGAATGGCACTAGAAGTGCCAATAATAGGGAGTAATGCAGTAAAAAAACTCTAAAACGTTCCTGTAATGAGCAATTTAACAAGATTACCACTCAGCACCCCTCACTTCCTGGTTCGTGGAGCCAACACATGAAACACATGGGGGTGCAATATCGCGGATGGCCACTGGGGGCGTTCAGTGATCTTCTATGGAAATTTTCAAAGCAGGTCACTGAAATCTAAGCTTCCTGTGACGTGCTGTTGATTTCTGCAGACCATGAACCAGGAAGTGAGGAGAGCTGCCGGATTATATTCTTAAATTGCTCATTACAGGTAAGTTTTTGGGTTTTTTCACTGCATTCCTCCCTATTATTGGTACTTCTAGTGCCATTCATGAAAACATAGATTTCTGGTGGTAGGTCCGCTTTAAGTTTCTTCGAGCGGGATCAATAGAGGAAGGCTCACAAATTAGTTGTGAATGCATGTGTATTTAGATTAAAGGTGATTTTCCGTAGGCATAACCGAAGGCATCAAAAATATCACTGAAAGTTTTAACCTCACGAAAAAAACAGCGCGGTACATGCAATTGCAGCAATTTACACTGCATAAATGATGTACGTCAGACGGAGGGATTGTGACGTCACGTAGCCCATTATATCAAATGAGCCTGTCCAGACATCCATCAGTGCAATCCGTTGGTCTCCGTTGCGTAAAAATTCATGTAGATCACTACGTCTATTTTGATGTAACGGAGGGGTGCAATCTGTAACCGACAGATGCACTGAAGTAAAACATTTCCTGTATGTCCTGACGGATGCACTGACGGATGGACCTTGACAGATTGAAAAACGCATGAGGGCTTGGGCTTGTTTCCATTATACGTCGGGCCCCTACGCTAAATGTATACGCTTAGCAGGGGTCCCGACGTATCTCACAGACTTTGCCTGCCGGCGGATGGTCTGTTTACACATCCGTCGGTGTAAAGGCTGAACGTACTCGTCTACGTTCAGCCTTACACCGGCGGATCGGCTCAGCGCAATGAAGACAGACTTACCTGCTCGGCGAACGGGTCTATCTGTTACGTTGGGACCTCCCACTAAGCATGTACGCTTAGCGGAGGGGTCCCAACGCAATGGAAACAAAGCCTAAGACTCATTTTTCACCTACTGCATCTTATGGTCTGAATGGCGACCATAAGACGCGCCTTGGATTCCCGCCAGCTCTCTCAGCAAGGAGCTGGAAGAGCTGTCAGTTGAGAGATGCCGACCGGTGACCGGCTCTCCCATCTGTAGTGTATAATTGGCTATGCCAACTGAGCCCAAAGCCCTGCTGACATAAGCAATGAAGAGAGGAATAGATGAACTGGCATCTATCCCTCTCTCCTGTCCGTGGAAACTGCAATCACTCTGCAGCTCCCACGGACACAGGAACAGCAAGATCGGCAGAGGAAGAGCAGAAGTCTGGGCAGCCTCCTGCCCCCCTCCTTCTGATCAGTGAAGAGCTGACGTCATGTGGTGTGTGTGTACTGCTGCTAGTGACATCTACTGGCTGAATTGATTCATTCATTAAATCCATTGCATTAACCCAATTGATGTGAAAACTTAATAAATCTTTTTCTGGTTTTCTGCTCTACAAACTGGGTGCGTCTTATGATCTTATAGTCTGAAAAATACAACACAAAATACAACATTAAAAGTGGAGAGGTTATAGATTCGCACAAAGAACATAAACCTTGCATACATAATACACAGTGTAGACCTTATAACTGTATATAATGTATTTTTCGGACTAGAAGACAGATGTACCATCCACTAAGAATAAAGGCCCCCATACACGGGTCGGATTCCGACCGGACTCCGGCACGATCGATTCCGGGCACGTGCACGCGAATCGATCGTGCCAGAATCGTGTGCAGCCCACCTTGTCCGATCGATCGCATACGATTGTTCAGGGGCTCAGAATCGGATCCGACAGAGAACCAACATGTTGGTCTTTTTGATACGATTCTGCACAGATCAGGGGGAGTTGCCATTTGTGAGGTGGAGTCGGAGATGGAATCGGACACGGAATCGTCCCGGAATCCGTTGGACAAGGTGGTATGCTGCGATCGGATTCTCTTAATTGGCCGATCGATCACACCTCTGATTCCCGGCAGAATCGTCGGAATCGATCGGATGGGTGATCGAGCGGCCATGGAATCCGACTGTGTATGGCTGGCTTAAGAGTCTTATCTGGGGTTGGACAAAAAAAATAAACTGACTGTGCGGTCACCTTCCTTGTCCCCTTTCTGCCATTCAGAGCGGTCTATGGCAGAGCACGGAGCACTGATCTTTGTCTATGTACAGGCAGAGATTTGTATGTGAGCTCAAGCACTGACCGGATTCTGTCCAGCGCAGCTGGGACAGACATGCACACAAGCTGGCTGGGTGGGTGGATTCCTTCCTTCCTTGATCGGATGACAGTAGGGGAAGAATCAGGTGGATCTTTTTGCTATAAGTTTCCCTGCCTCCGCAGCCAAGCTCATATAATGCGCAACCACCTGTGGCTAAATAGTCTTTTGGCCACGGTTGATCGAGCATTCACCATATAAATCCCATGCACTTTCGCCCCCAATTTATTTTCTTTTGGGGGGGGGGGGGGGGGTCTTATAAAGGTGAAAATGCAATAACGAATATATATCTCAATAGCTGGTACAAGACAAATAACACATTCACTGCTACAACACAGCCCCAGTCATTGAACAGATCGCCCTCCATACTGACATTTACACTAAAAAACGTAATTTCTCAAATCCAAACTTTGTAATAAGCTGTGAGGGTATTAGTACCAACATAATAACTTGTTCTCCAATGACCACGAAGGTACAATCACTACAGATGTGTATGTCCCATAAATGATTCATCGTCTATTTTCTTTTCTTCTTCATCTCCCATTTCACTGAGTAATGAAATATAAATGGCAATGCTTGTGTTAAGATCTAAATATGACATGAGAGGCTTTATCTCAAGGCAGAGCTGGCTCCTGTATTAGGCACGGCTCAATTAAAGCAGAACTCCGCTCAAATAGATAAAGATTTAGTTGAATATAAATGATCATACCTGACCACGGTGTCAATGCCCAGTAAGAGAGTATAAGCCCATCTGTGATACATGGAGATATTTACACAGTTTATCCATGTTGAAGTACAGTTGTGCCTAGACCAGGAATGGGCAAACTAAGGCCTGGGGGCCAGAACCAGCTTGTTTAGTCTTCTAATCCGGCCCTTTGTCACCTTGGTATCAAGACGCTCTGGCTCCCTTCCACTCGTTCCCTGCAATATAGGGAGATAATGCCTAGAGAAGGATTGTTTAAGTTCCTCTTACAGGCCGTATTTTTCCTACAATAAAATGTTTAAGGGCCCTTTCACACTACAGTACCTGACAAAAGTCTTGTCGCTTGTGTACAAATTGACCTGAAGTGCCAAAATATATTTTCTAATCAAGATTTTGTTACAAGAAATTGGTCATTTTAATCCCAACAGCTTTTGTAATAATGTTTCGGTGCAAAACGAAACTGACAAAAAGTATTCTAATATTCACAGCTTGGTAAAGCCCATTGAGTACATTTTTGCCAAGACATAAGGTCGTCACGTTTAAATCTTCCTAGACGCCCTCCGGTGGCAGAAAGGCTTTAACCTCCCTGGCGGTTCACTGAGGTCCAGATTTCTGTACCAAAAGTGATACAGTGTTTCGCCTTTCCGCCCCCATCGGCGTCACCGATGATGGCGATTGGGGCGGAAAGGCTCTGTGTGCCTGCAGCTCTGTAGAAATGCTGCAGGCACACAGAGAGCCAGCGATTGCGCCTGATTCCGGCACGGGCGCAGTTTGATTCACGATCAGACTGCGCCAGTACTTGCTTCAGGCGCAACGCTAGGGAGGTTAAACCAGCCATAGACGCTATGCTTGGCTGGCGTTTATCGAGCAATCGTCCGCAGCATGATGACATTACCATGCCATGGTCAATTGTTCGAAATACACCATTTGCGATTCGACAACCGATACTTTGGATGGGGACCCTTGTCCCCATTCAAAGTACTGGCGATCGACCAGAGAAAAAAGTTTGTTCTCTGGCAGATCAAAGTTGTGTGCGACTATGAGCGGTTGCTCCAGGTGGGCGCGTTCATTTTGCGATTGATCACCAAGCGATCACCCTGAATGCGCATGGTGATCATTTGCTAAATCGGCCACAGATTGAAGTGCTATGGCGGCTTTAGAGGTACATAAAATTTTTTTTTTTTTTTTTATAAGTTTACATTTCTTTTCTTTTGATTTGGATTGGATAAAACATTTATTAAACATTTATTCAATCCAATCAAAAAAAAAAAAATGTAAACTAATAAGAAAACAAAAAAAAGAAAAATTTTCATGTAGCTTTAACTTTTAAAACTCCCGCCCGGGCTATGACGTCATCGGGCACACGAGTGCCAATACGGAAATAGCCGGAGAGATCGGCTATTTCGGGTGACACTCGGGTCTCTGTCCCAGAGGTGTATCCAGCTGCAAAAACGCTCCTGCTGAGCGTTTCTGCTAGCTGGATCCACCTTTGAACTAGATCAGATAAAGGCATTCATCTGATCCAGTTCAAAAGAAAAAAATTAAATAAAAAAAAAAAGAAAAAAAAAATGTTTTTCCTTTAAGTCCGGGTCCAGGTAAGCTCCTGCGTTGTGCCCGAAGCCAGTTTGGGGCACATCGCTAATTGCAGCGTTCCTTTGGCTTCGGGCGTATCGCTAAGGAGGTTAAAGAAGCTTTAAAGCAAAGACCTTTGTACAAAATGTACGCTAGCTTTAAAGACTGAAAAACGTCCAGGGGAGCAGGGGGTGAGCTTCAAACTGCCACAGGAGGTCGCCTGACCCTGCAGGGTGCCTGGAAAGAAGGGATAGCCACTCCCAGGTCGTTTTTTTAAGGACTGAAAAAAGCTCTTCAAACTTGCTGCAGTCGCTTTCAGAGCTTCCCCATTGAAGTCAATGGAATCGTTTAACGACCAAACGAGCCTCTGAACGCGACAGAAGGCGTTCAAAAAACAAACAGAAAACGTACTGCTTGATTAACGACAGTACATTTTCTGTCCTTTAACGACCTCATTGACTTCCATTTCAAACCTAAAGCAAGGTCGTTTTCTGGTCACTTAAAAGACCAGAAAACGACCTTACAAGAGACAGTGTAAACTTAGCCTAAGGCTAAGTTTACACTGGCGATTCCCGAGCTGCTTGCAGCTCGGAAACCGCCAGTGCGCTCCCGCAGCCGCGGGATAAACGTTCCCTGTGGTTGTCTGCAAAACAGTGCAGGCGATTACAGGGCGTCTAATTAAAGACCCCATAGAGGTCCTATGGCACGGCCGCCCGAAAAGCACATTAGGCGTCCGCCGGTCGGTCACGCTTAACGGTAAAAAACCGCCAGTGTAAACTTGACCTAAGTGTTGTCGCCTTGTTGTCATAGGAGTTTCACCTGTGACTAATAATGGATCAATTAGGTCTCAGGTGAGTAAAAAAAGAAGAACATCAGTACATGAGACCTTCACATCAACTGCAACTAGACCTCTGCAAACATGCCTAATTCACCCTGAGATTATCTAGAGGCTGAAGACCAGATCCACTGCTAATGTGGCAGACACCTTCAATGTGTCTCAGCGTCAAGTTAAGAGGATAAAAAAAAAGATTTGAAAAAACTGAAGACGTTTTTGACAAGCCCAGGTCAGGCAGAACCCGCAAGACAACAGCTCGAGAGGACCATTTGTTGGCTTGAAATTCCAAGGCCAGCCCTTTTTCCACTGCAGCAGAGCTCCACGAGACATGGTCACCTGAAGTCCCTGTGTCAACCAGAACAGTTTGTCTGATTTTGTCTTGAAATGGCCTCCATGGTGGAATCAGTGCCAATAAGCCAGCACTAAACAAAAGACAATTGAAAAAAGTTGGCCACCCCTGGCCTAGACCAAGATTAAATTTCTTACATACTGAGGAGGCTCCAGGGGCTATAGCTGTTGTCTTCATCTTGCCTGCCTGCCGATCAGTGAAAAGGTGCTGGCAGAACACTAAATGGTTACATTGGGGACCCCATGGGGGTGATCCTGATGGTCAGGCACTGACTGTTTCGTTTGTAGCTGGAAAAGCAGATAGGCCTTTATTCTATAAACCTAACCTAACGATCTCCTTGGTTTCCCATTTTGCTGAATAAAAAGTTCTCCCTGGACTCTTTTTGGGTGTCAAGTACCAATACCAATTATGTCTTACAATATGCATAAAAAGCAGTAAAGGATAACAACCTATCACTATCCTCTCATTTAACAAAGAAGAAGGTTATGCAAGAAACAGTATCACTCAGTCTCTGTATGTGTAAACTGAAATTCTCAAATATAATAATACCAAAAAGTATAAAGTTCAGTAATATTCAGTTTTCACCTTTTGTAGGATCCTGGAAAGGTTGGGCCCATGGAGGATGTCAGATTCGTCCATGACCTGACATTATTTTTCAATTGATCAAACTGTCTAAAGTCTGTGTCACTCAGAACTGCAAGCTTACTCTATAGAGCTGAAGAACTGGAAATCTCCAGGGCACCTGCAAAGATATGTACCAACCTACACAAACCAGACCCTGAAAACACTATCTGGTAAGAGCTGGCAATGTAACTCTGGAAAGATGGTAAGGGTTAAAAGTCTTGTTTACAAACGGCAGAACAATAACCGGGTTATTTCAGGCCTCCGAATCTACCAATGTATGTAGGCGGGTAAAGTCATGCAGAAAACGCAAAACAATTCAAACACTTTATTGTCCTTATTTTCGTATTTCATACACTCAGTCGAAATGACTGCACAGTCTCCGGCCACAAACTTACTGGAAAAGAATGTCACAGAAACACGAATGTAATGTAATGTATTCCGATATCGTATCCATATAAACTCATAGCGCTGCAAAACAGGAACTTTCCTGGTCACTGAACACAGCAAAGGATATTCCTTATACTTTTTAAGGTAGTCATGCACAGGCCGATTTGTCACCCATCAATTCCTGATCCGATCATTTAAGGCGATCATGGAATCGGCGATTGATCGGTCCGTAATCAACACACCATGGCACACCACCTGGGGAATCCGATTTGTGGTCAACTTGCACATGGGCCGATTCCACAAAATCCATCGATCGGAAAAGCTGCTACATAGGGAGCTATGGGTTCACCAACGTACTTCAATTCAAATGATCGACCAAAAAAAAAAAACATGTCAGTTCAATGTCAGATCCGATTTTTAGTCGATTCCGATTTTGTTTGGTCGATCGTTCAAGGTGAGAAGAACCGATCGATCTTCTGAACGTGCGTGGTGATCGATCGGGTCAAAAATCGAGTGAAAAATCGACCTGTGTATGGGAGCCTTTAGGTTGATGCTTCACCAATATGAGTGTGCTGGATACGCGGGGTAACAAGACAATACAAGAGGAAACAGAGGAAATTTACACTGACAACACCAGACAACGGTGGGTTTTCACAGGTCAGAAGGCAACATTCTATTTATATGAATTCATGATGAATTATTAACAGCGCTGCAAATCTTTACAGGAGAACTTCCTGGTGATCAGGTCTCCATAAAGTCTATCCCTAGACAAAAATCGATACATCTCCAGCAAGTTTGGTGATTTCAGGGGCTTTGCAATTGAACTGGTCGAATCTGCCCTCAAAATACTAGACCACCTCCACTTACTGCAGAGACGTGTGTACCTGAAGATCTGCAGCGCATCTCCGTATGATCTACCCGGTGCTTCCGTCTATCGGCTCTCTCCTGTTGCCTCTTTGGCAATGTTCTTTCCTGTCCTAGCAATGAGGACTTAGGACCCCTATGCCAAGTTATGTCACATTTAAAAACCCACTTTGGCTCATATCAAAATGTTTGCCACCCCTGATCTAGAATAATATCTCTTTATGCTTTCACTTCTATGTTACACATGAAATGTAATATAAAGACCTACCAATAAGTTGATAAAATAAAACATCACATAAAATGTAACATCACAAAGCCACATATCAAGGTCTCACGATGAGAATAGATGTCTAGAATAGGTGATGCTCTAATAGAATATCCTGACTCATAGAATAACACATTTATAATAAAGTTGTGTGCTCATCATACTACTAGAAGAACTCATTACCTGCTTTATCAACCATCTTTAGGAAGTGATCCAACACAAACCCCAATTCCCACTTTCCATACTGCTCCAGAGTAATAAACGGCCATATTGTTCTGTTATTAAACAATCGTCATTCTTTATAAAACGGATGCATTGTAGATCCAAAAACTTCTAGAGATGAAATGTAGGCGGCCCATGCTGCAGCTGCATATCTAAGAATACAGTCATGGTTTTCTGTATTATATGTTTGTTTTTAGTCATCTTTCACAAATGATCAACAGGACAACTACAGGCAGTGAATATTTAAAGTTGGCAAAAAGATGACAATAAAGAACCTCTGCGTTAAGGAAAGTGGCTTTCTACTGTACAAGGCAGCGGTTCTCAGAAGAGCTCAGGAGCATTCTAAGGAATGAAAGGTGCAACATGTACACGAGGGCTGAGTCTACACTTACCAGGACGGGCGTTATGGACACTTCACCATGATTTATCTATGGCACCTGTTCGTGGTTTGGGACTATTAAACTTTTGTCCATGACAATATAATTTACCAATTGTTTATCCATGAAGGCGTTACATGACTTTGTGTATCACACCTGACACCGACAGACACACCATGCCCTCTGGGGCGCGGTTAGTGATTTGCGTTTAGCGAGATGTGCCAGGGATAACGATGTGCCAGTCTAGACTGAGACGTCATTACCTATAAGGCAAAGCCAGGAGTGTATACACTGCGCAACAATAAAAAAAACATAGAGTAGACAACCCTTAGTTTAGGGAACCACTAATATAACACCATTTTGCTGTGCGTTCCTGTGACTAAGCTGCAACATATTTCACCCTTGGCTAATACTAAAGGCCCCCATACACCTTATAATCTTTATATACAACGTACAGCTTTTCTTCTACCAAAACCAAGTAATATGAGGAGCTTTCTAAACCTTCCAATCACTATGTGTTCTATCAGGGAGGACCCGGCACTACATAGTTGATAATAGATATAAAGGAAATTGTATGGAGTGATCCTACACGGGTTGATGCACGTGAAATGACTCAGCCTTAGAGCTCGTGCTGAGCCTGATATCAAAAGAGCTGAAGGCGCAGCACTGCTGTGTCATCCAGCTCAGCAGATGCTTTGCATGGGGACCCACGTTCCCCTTCCAAAGCAATGAACATCGACTGTGTTTTGCAGTCATGTCCAATATCCCTGAAGACAGGGATGGCCGCATAAGATATGAGCTAGATAGATGGCCGTAAGCACGCATGGCGCTTAAAAGGGACCATCTTGTGCACATCTATGCGTGTATGGGCACCTTAAGGTGTATGGGGGGCTTAAGTCATTTCCTTTTCAATGTTTCAGGTAAAATTAGGTACCTCTGCTTATTTTAGGATCAGCTTATACAAAAGTATAATCGGCGCTTCAACACAATAAACTAGGATTTCCCCAGAGGTCACAAGACATGTGATGTCTAATTACACCTACTATCTGCCAATGGTGATGCCTCATTCTGTCTCTGCTTTCCTAGAACATCCAATCCAACAGGGAGAGAGGAGGCTGCAGCAAGAGGAAACACCTGAGAGCTTTGGTACAAGGAAAGAAAATGTAGATTATGTATGACTGTTACTAAAAGTTATTTTAGGTAGAATCACAAAGATAAACTTCAGCAAACTAAATGTTTTCACTAGAACCTGAAAATCAACGGAGCAGCAAAGCACACATAGGGGGATAGAAGAAACTGTGCACACTGATGCTGTGGTCATACATTGAGGCTATATTTACACGGTCGCTTTCTGAGCTGCTGTCAGTCATTTTAATAAAGTCTCCATGACAAGTCTATCAAGCTAAAGCCTGAAAACTGACTGGCGGATGGCTCATGTGGCATTTATTGGTAGGCTGCGCTAATCGCCCGTTTACGGAGTGATTTTGAAATGTTCCCGTAACAATGCACTGCTGATAAGAAGAGAAAGCAGACAGATGACTTTATGGGTCTGCATCTTGCCCTGCACTGTCCAATACAAGGCTGAGGATGTACAAGACTGAATTGTGTTATTTAAAATGACGCTGTAATGTCTCTAAATATATGAACACACTCAGCTCTGTTTACAGAAGACACTGTACACTCACCTCTCCAGCATCCTGCCGCCTTCATAATAACAACTATGATTGGTCATGAGGATAGCATCAATTGGTCTGGACCCAAACAGGGCACGTATGTGTGATGGGGCACCATAGTATGGATTCCAGGATGGTGACTAGCTTACAATAACAGATGCTCCTCATCATAGGACCTCATTATTATTCTGACATCCACATCCCTTGTACAGAAACCCAGGAGGAAGAAAGCCCTGGCACATGGTGGAGGTACAGGCATCTGATGCTCCAGGAAGTATGAGAGGTGTATGGAGGCTGCAGACATGTAACAGAGGAGAGTGTCCTGCACAGTATACAGAGTACTGTCAGCTGATCATGTGACCAGAGACCACACACAGCCTCTCTAACATGAGAAGAGAGAAGTCAGGTCTCTGCGCCTCCTGTCCTTGTCTGTTATAAATAAAGATATGGATGATTTGACAGGTAACACAGTCACTATATACACAGGTGTGAGGTGAGCTTACCTGGGGCTCAGCATCCCTCACCACAACCTGATACAGAGTGCTGACCATCCCCTGCACACCCTGCTGACAGCACGTCCACTGCTGGGTACCACAGCGCCTATCCATGGAGCGCACAGCCACCATCCTGTGTCTCCATGTCTCCCCCACCATACCTGTACTGCTCACCTCATACAGAAGGTCATAGCGACATTCCACTCTCCACAGCTGAACAAGTCTTCCCATGAATACTGCCAGGCTGGGCGACACACACCGCTCCGTCTATAGCGCTTCCCGGAGAGCGGCCCTCACCCGACGTTCCCCGGCACTCACCTCACGGCGCTGTGCCTCGCAATCAATAATTAACCTGTTACTATAAATAAACAACTACCTCATATACACAGCGCTATACTGCTCACTGCCACAACCGAACCCTACAGCCCCGCAGACCCCGCCTTCTTTCCCTTAGGGTACACAGAATGCTCGAGATAAGTCGCTGCCCACTTTTGCCAAGCCTCGCTTCTATTGGTCGGTGGTGACGTCTGTCTTTCGGCACGCCTCCTTTAAGGGAATTTCCAGACTTGCTTGGAGTTTGGTAGCGTCGCACAGGTAGGCGGGGTGAGGCGAAGAAAGAGGCTATTATGGTGTGCCTTGATTGGGTGCACTGGCTACCTTGGTGTGTGCTGATTAGCTCAAAAACCTGCTTGTCACACCCTGCCTGTCACAGGCTTGTCTTTAACCTGAAGTCTGAAGACTATAGTGACAGTGCAGACGCAGTGTGTGAAATATAGTATATGTTATATAGTGATAGTATA
>CM070041.1:24886101-24907438 GCA_036250615.1 Ptychadena robeensis
TAGGGAGGTTAAACTAACATGATCTAGGTGAGGTTAAGATACAATTATTCTAGGGTGTCCAGTCCAGGCATAAAAATTTACATTTGAAACAAATACATTCAAGTGTTAATTGATGTCAGGGTATTGTGTTTAAAATGAATAAAAATAACTTGATGTTGGAAAATTAGAATTCTTAGGTTTAATGTTAAGCGCATCCACATGGGCTCAGACTGTATCCATTGTTCATCCTTTTAGAAACAAGCAATCCAGTCGGTCAAATGTTTCCAAGTCTTCTTTTGAAAGTCGAGTTCCTTTGAGCCTAAAGTATAAAATACAAAAACAGACAAACAGGTAGAGATGGAACTATAATACACTTTATGTATACATAGAATGTTGCAAATAATTACTTAGACAACATTGCTCAACCAAAACTAAAATTAAACAAAATATTGATACGGATATATAATGCAAGTAAGTTGATTTCTTCCAACTTCCAATCTGAGGAATCTATCAATGGTGATCTGTAAAATGAGATTTTGTTACCGTATTCTTCGGACCATAAGACGGCCATAATGGCTGGAGATTAGAGATGGTCGAATTTTTCGACTTGCTAATTTTAAGAGCTGATTGCAAAGCCTCTGAAAATAGTATCATCACCAAACTTACTGGAGATGTAGAGAATGGTTGTGGGAACATTTGAACAAAAACGTTTTCTCTCTAGCACATGTCATTTTGCATAAATAAGTTCAAAATCAAAGTCGAAATTCCGATTTTCCGAAAACTATTTGTGTTACAGACATTTTTTGTTGTTGTTGTGTACTCCCAACCCATCTCTACATCTCTAGCAACTGATGATGATAACATGTTCAGGGCTTTGCAATTAACTCGAAATTGTCAAAATGATCGAATGTTTGAAAAAAAATTTGACCATCTCTACTGGTGATCAGGAATTCTCAAATTTACTAATTTATTGAGAATATTAGGTGAAGTATTTGATAATACTTATGCTGCTCATCACTATTTATGAAGCTAAAACTGGAACTGAAGTTCAGTAAGAAAACTCCACTTGCAGTGGGGCTAGCATATTTATTTTTGTCTGGTGGAATCAAAAGTTTTACATGCCCAGTTCTTTGCTCCCTGACAACCTCAATATCTCTGCAGCTGGTGCCCATATACTCTTTCTTCTACTCTCAGTTACTTAGGGCTTAAGTTATTCTTCACAAATCAGGATGAATGTACCTGCATTGAATTAAAGGACTCCTGCCCATAGTCCAGATTGAAGTGGAGAGGGATGGAGGTAAAAGAAAAGTGTATAGAACATGTACGTTTTATCTACATATCCCTATATGAAGAACAAGAAATTAACCCACTACGCTTGGGACTAGCCCCAGTGCCTTTCTGCAGAATCTTAAAGCGGACCTACCACCTCACTAGGCACTTTACACTATCAGCAGCAGCACTGCTGATAATTAGGCAATCACTGCTCAAAATGTAAAAAAAAATGTTCCTTACAGCAGGAGAGGTGATTTTCTGGCTATTCCTTCCCACTGTGTAAAGTACCCGCCACAGCAAGCTTGTAAAACAATCATGGCAGGGACAGCTGGGATGAAGTCCATAGCCTTGTGTGAATTGGAATGTACCATCACAACTGCAGAATCTAACGTGATGTAATTGAAGTGGCCGTTTTATATAATTACAGCCACAAAGTCAGAATGAAGTATCCCTGAAGTGTGGGCGGAATTGCTTCTGTCTGCCCTTAATAAATATGATTTCCCTGGGAATGAAGAAGTGAGTTGTTTTTTTTTATCCTGTAGAAGTTTTCAAAGATGTATTAAGTCAATGTAATATATGTGTTTTTTTTTTATTTTGAGTATAGAACCGCTTTAAGTTTCAGCTTTAAAACAAATCTTAAGTAGCATAATTGTTACAACTGGTCTAAAATTCCAACCTGAGGGGATAATTAGACAAAATATTTTCTAAATATATATTTGTGTTCAATGCTAAATATTGACTCTCCAGCAAGTTTGCAGAGAGCTACCAGCATTTGACGCAAAATTTGTCTCTTTAGATCTGAAACATTAATTCCTGTTGTTCATCATTATAATATCGATGCCAAGCCAGGCTGCCTAAGCGCAGGGGTGCCTGACTGGACGGATGTAACAGAGAGTAAAAGGTGGTGATAGATGTAATGGCGGCCATTTCGACTAGGTCTGGTTATGCTAATTGTTGTTATTGTTTTATATGTTATGACATTTTTTGCAATTCTTTTATATTGGGGTTTTCTGTTGTATTTCCTTATCTGTTACAGCAGGGCAGATCCTTGACAGTGTCCAGGAACTACATATCCCATGAACACTTGTGGAAATTATGTTCTGGAGATAGGCAGACTGTAATTTTTATGAATCCAAATTTAATACTACACAATACCTAATGTATACGTAACACATAATAATAATTTTTAAACAAAAGATTTGTAATTACCAGATTTCAGTGATGGTGTTGTTGTATTTCAAAGCTTCAGCGAATGCAACTACACCCATTTTACTGAAATTATTATTAGAAATCCTGTAAGATAAAAATACAATGAAAAGTCTTGGCATTGAGTTTTCGACACATAAATTCAAAATATTCCAAAATATGTTTTCCCCTGAAGGCAATGGACTGTAAAACATTGTATCTGCCTTAAACATAGTTATTGTATCAAGCAGCTGTTGTGTGTCCTTATTAATATATGAAGCTTACACTGTGACCACCAGTGGTTCAGGATGACCCCAGCCTGGGGTCCAAGTAATTGCCAGCATAGGCTCATAGGAGGTCATAATAAAAAGGAAGGCATCAATGGAAGTAGAGAAACAAGGTGGGTAGGAGGAGGATATGAAGGACAGCCCTTGATGCAAGAAGGTAGAGTAGATCAACATGTTCCCAAGTGGCCTTTCTACTCTTAAATATGGACTCATGTATAACATGATGATACACAAGACATACACAAGAAACAAACATTGTATTGAATGTATGATCTAATATGCTTTTATACACACTTTAAAACCTTCATGGCACAGTTGTCTTTAAGACTCTCTGCTATTGAGATGGCATCACTGTCTTCAAGTTGGTTTTCATCAAGCCTGCAGAGTACAATACAATGGTCAGCAATTAGTGTCTGTACGTCTTACAAATACCGTACTTAGTATGTATAACATAAACAGCTATTAATGCATAGTGTTGAGCTTGAATATTCGAATATATTCAATAAATATCGGCGAATTTGAGAATTTGTGAGTTTCGCAAGTATAGTGCCGGATATTTGCAATTTTCTAATATTCAAGATATTATGCACTGACTAGCTTATAGCCATGCATTGCGATAATATATTCGCAATGCTATAATATATATAACCATTCATTTTGAAGATAATCACAATGTGAATATAACTATCATCATTGTGATTATATCATCGCAATGGCCGTAGTGTGAACTTCACAAATATTGTATCGATAATTCACGAAATATTGTGAATTTGAATAGTGCCTATGCCGCTTATCACTGTTAATGCATATTAACAAACAAAAAATGGCCGAAATTAAGAAATAAAGGGAGAAATTTTTTTTTTTCAAAACCTAGCTAGCAGAAAGAGCCAGACAGGAGGGACTAGAGAACCAAATATGGCTCGTGCACTGCACTTTACCGACCCCTGCCCTAAGTGATGAGTAGAAGTGGTGGATTTTTTTTAAAAATTCGACCAGGTCAACTTTGTTAGTTGATTGCAAAGCCCCTGAGAATGATTTCTTTACCAAACTTGCTGGAGATATAGAGAAGAGTTCAGGATATACTACAGCAAAGAAAGTGTTGCTTTAACACAAAAGTTTTTTGCATAAATTAAGTTCAAAGTCAAGTCAAAGTTTAAAAAGTCAAAATGTTGACAATGATATGTTAATTTAAACCTGAACTAGACATGCTAGAGCAAAACTTTTTTTTCAAATGTTTTCACAACCCTTCTCTACATCTCCAGCACGTTTTGTGAGGATACCATGTTCAGAGGCTTTCCAATAAAATACAAAGTTTTTTTGGGGGCAGCATGTGAATTTTTCACATGCTAATTGTTTTTCAAATAATATTCTAATGCACATTTTCAAATCATTTCAAAACATTGCGAATATTTAAAATAACATTTGTGATGCTGATATTCGCAAGCGAATATTGGCTTGTCAAATCAAAATCAAAGGTTTTTTTTAAGTCGAAATTTCGATTTCAGTATCTTTTTTTCTCTTTATTTCAAACTTAAATGTTAGATATTCTTAAGCATTACAATACAAGACATAAACCTACCAGAGTTCTTCTAGTACTGTGTTTTTCTTCAGCATGGTAGCTATAGCTTGTCCTCCACTACTTCCTATGTTGTTGCCAACCAAGCTACGATAAATAAAGCAACAAGGGTTATACTTTGGAAAAGACCTGAAGGTACATGGTCAATAAACATATTTCATTGCCCAAAGGATTTCATCCGTCGCCTTTATAATATCTTCAAAGAAGATGGACAGCTTAGGTATTTGGAGAAATGTGCATTTCGGTTTAGAACAGGAGACACACAACAATTGTAAATGTTATTTATAGATTCAGAGCTCACTGGTCATTCCTACTTTAAAATGTATTTTGAGTGAAAGATCCCTGTCACATAAATAAATTATAATTGGTTGAATTAAGATATGCAGGAGTTTATTTCTCACCTGACCCATATCAAGCTCTTGTTATTCTGCAAAGCATCTGCAATAGACTTTGCTCCATCATCGCCCACTTGATTTCCCCAAAGTCTGAAGTGACAAAGGTAACCATCAACAAATTAGTCACTCTTATAAAATACAGATTCAAATTCAGGAATATTTCTTCTCACTCACCCCAGGTATTTTAGTGATTGATTTTCGGATAGCCCTTCTGCTAGTATTTGCCCTCCAACCTCAGTTATACAGTTATTTCCCAATCTAATGAGGAATACAATATTTTACAGTTGAATAGAAGTCATCTAAACGAACTGAATGAATGCACAGAGTTGCCAGTCAAACTTTTGGTATTGGGCCCTTTGTGGCCAGTATGTTTCCCATTGATATTGGGAACATATTTAACATATTCAGCTTACCTTAGGGACAGAAAATTCTGCTTCTTTTTTAGGAGATTTGCTATGGAACTCATGCAGATGTCAGTCAATCCGTTGTTAAACAATCTGGAATGATTAGATACAGCATTTGGGAAAGATAAACAGCTGGCTGGTACATTTAAATTCAAATATACATTTTTAAATAAAAAGATGACTTACTGTATATACTGGAGTATAAGCCCAGTTATTAATCCCAAAGAATGTGCTGAAAAAGCCCCCCTCTGCTTATAATCGAGTCAGGGTCCCACTTACCTGTCCTGGTGGTCGCTGGTTCGCAGGTGCTGGCAGACTCTGTGGATGGTCCAAAGCATTCCAACCTCAGCTGGTGAAATGTAAGCAAACTTGGGCGACAGTACCATCTAGTGGACTGTTTGATCATTTTAGAGTAGAAAACTCCACTACTTATAATTCAAACATGAAGAAGAAAAAACTTTTTTAATGGGAGCTTATTTTCATTTAAATCATAAAAAGTGCCTAAAAAAAAGTGCATAAAAAATCATAAAAAAACCAATCCTATAATAACAAAAAACCTGTGTTCTTGTAAATTTATTCAGGTTGGGGCACTAAGATTCACCTGTTTGATTCATTCCTATGGGAAATGGTGCTTTCTCTATATTTTTCACATTTAGAAAAATCCACTATCTAACTCTACATTTCCCACCCTCAGCTTATACTCAAGTCAATACGTTTTACTAGCTTTTGTAGATTAAATTAGGTACCTCTGCTTATAATTGCGTCAGCTTATACTCGAGTATGTATAGTATCTAGTTCTACCTCTGACCCCTAATCAACATGAGGATGAGTAGATACAGTATTTAACAAACAACACCATTTTCATTACAAGCCATATTTTAGGCACAGTGACATCTGCATGAGTTTGTTCTACAGAAGAATCATTGTCGCTTACCATGTCAGGGTCGTCCACATAGCCTTATTTTAGGAGGTGTTCGATTTTTAAAAAATTTAATTTCCACTTGCTGACTTTGCAAGTTAATTGCCCCTGAACATGATATCATCACCAAAATAGCTGGAGATGTAGAGAAGGGTTGCAGAAACATAAAAAAAGTATTGCTCTAGCAAAGGGGTCAGCAAACTCTGGCTCTTGAACCATATGCGGCTTTGAACCACCTTGCTGTGGCTCTGCTCACAAACCTCTTTTTTTTCACATTCTAGTACATGGAAAGGAGAGGGGGGAGTAAGTTGCAATGAGAGTTACAAGGTAGAGTGCAACAAGATTGTTGTCTTGGGCAACAATCTTGCATCTGTAGAGCTTGCAATGCTAAATGACAACCACTGTTTCCTGCAAGGGAGCGGTGCAATGGGTGCTACTTACTCCACCCTCTCCTTTCCATGTCCATAAATGAGTGCCACATCTTAAGTTCCCTTATTGATAGAAATGATCGCGATTGGAAAAAAAAAAGAAATGATCACAAGACAGTATTTGGACATCTCTAAAAGACTTTGCTATTGTTCTACTTCCCTTGCAGCTCTCATCCCTGTCTCAGTTTCTCCATAGCAAACCTTTATTAAATATAGCAATTAAAAGAAAAGGCTTTTAAAATAAATTACCAAATCTCAAATAGATTAAAATATATGTAAAATGAACTTGCTTGCTTTGATGACAACTGCCTAGGATGGGATTTCCAATTAAATTAAAAATATAAAAAGGGCAAATGCAGTCTCCTCAAAGGGAAATACTCAAAAATAAATACATTCAATGCAGGCCAATGCAACAATATATTTTCACGTCTAATGCCTAGTATGTAACTCTATGGTTTATGTGAATTTTCTTGACCACTAAAATATGCTTTGTATGTACTCCAAATTGCAATAGTTATAAATGTTGGTATATGTACTTACGCAATCTTCTGGAAATTCGGCCATTCTAATGCATTGTCTAAAAGGTTGCAGAGTCCCTTGTCAGTGATATTATTGTCTCTAAGACTTAAAGCAAAAATAATTTGTTGTCAGTTAATGTTAAATTAAAGTCTGACATAAGGATCATAATTAACTAAACTTAACTAAATAGGGACATTCACTTCCACATAATTGCCATATTTTGGTCATTGTGTCATTTGTGTAGCATTTTGTTAATATGGTTTTCTGGAGGAATTGCAATCTATGAATAATATAATTCAACAACAACAACAATCCAACAATCAATGTCCTAAAACAGGAAGGGTATTTAAAAGGTAAACCCAAGAGTTGCTACAGAAAATATGTTCCATTGTAGACACCCATTCCCGCAAAAACGTTGACGATTATATTTATAGTAGATTGGGTTACAACCCCTATAAATGTATTTTTTGCTGTTTGTCTACCATTGGGACAATTCCTTTTATGTCATCTCCAGGAGATACAACATAAGGCAAAGGAAAACTCCCAATGCCCAGAACATTTGTTCTATTTTTACTAGATCTGGAACTTAATTTTAGATGCGGGGGACTTTGCGTTAATGCTAGACGCAGTTGAGGTAATGCAACGCAGCTGCAGCAAGGCTGGTGTTAAATGGCCCTAAAAGTGGTTAAGTAAGATACTTTAGGCTATACTCTAATAAAAATAAAGACTTACTATAATGCATGGCAGATATGAAGGCAAGGGATTAACTGTTCAATTCCAGTGTCACCAACAGAATTGTAGTCCAACTGTATCCCAACTGGGCTTTTTAAATGCTTTAGCACATAAGCCAATGCAGTACACTCAGCAGGTCCAATTCCGCAATAGGTAATTTTCAGATGATCAACTGCAAGACCTTGCACTGCTCTCTCAGCCAAAGTGATGTCCTGCATTTCGTAAATACACTTTATAAGCCAGACAAACTCAGGCATGGCATGCATGGCTTTCTTCTCATCTGGCAAAGCTGGCGGTATTGACTTAAAATGTTTCTGGATTGCTTTAGCCAAACATTTTTTGACTGTTTTACATTTCTTGGTCAGTTTTTCTGGATGCCAGGAATCAAACAACATATTCTTGAGCACAGCAGAAAAGAGCCCAGCTACAAATGTTGCGGTGATCTGAAGATTAAGTTTACTTTGCCTTTGAAAAACAGGCTGTAAACAGGGTATCTGAACCCTTTGAGGAAGCAAGTTCCTTGTTTGTCTTTTGTTCCACTTATATAATTGTTGTAGTATAGCGGAATCCATATCATCACTTATGACAACATACAGAGCAGCAAAGAAACACTGAAATGTGATGTGGAGGAACTCATAGTACTGTGAAGATGTGTTTCCTTCACCTAACAAGTTTTTGGAGACAACAAGAAAACCTAAAGAGAGATCATCTTCTGTAATTCCTACTTTGGCAATATCTTGAGGAGAAAACACATACAAACCATTGCAGAGACCATTCAGAGCAATTTTACCAAGGTGTTTAACAGATTTACTTTTCTCTGATAGAATAGTTGGTGTTCTCTTCAGGTTGGATGAAGAATGTAGAAGAAAATGCTTTAGAGTTAGCATGTACATATCAGTCATAGTCTGTGGGGTTTTGTAGCCGCAGTTTATAAGTTCCTTATGACATTTTGAAATGATCCAACAGAAGACTGGAATATGGCACAGCCCGTTAAGGGACAAGCTGTTTTTAACCAAGCTGATAATATCTCTGGATATGTCTGAGTTCTCATGATGTTTTCTTATAAAATGTTCTATCCCTTCTTCTGAGAAACCCCTCAAGTTGATTTCTTTCCTCGTGTATTTCCGTAATGTTACAGTGACAGCATCAGGTCTGCTTGTAACAACTTTAATGCAGTCCTTCATTAAGTTTCCTTCAATAAGGTTAAAAACAATATTCTCGATGTTTGCAGGTTCTGAAGGAGAGCAGTGCTTACTGTCTTCTGTAAAAGTATACTTGAACTCATCGAATCCATCAAACATTATGAGGACTTGACTTGGATGATTTGTGATGAATTGAAATATTTCTTCCTGAAATTGGTCAGGCCAACAACACTGCTCAAAAAGAAGTGTTTTAAGACACACTGGCTTTGAGATACAACACAATCGCCTACAACTAAACGGGAAGATGAAGCAGAACTTTTGGAAGGCTTGTCCATGTGACCAGAGGTGTTGAATGTGCTGAAGCAATGTGCTTTTGCCACTGCCTGCATGCCCAAGTATAATGATGGTGTCAGCATTTTCATTAATAATTCCCTGATCATTGAAAATGTTAATAAGTTCCATGGAAGTATGGGAACTATGGCCAGGATCTAACATGTGTTTTGTGCTTGGTAGCTCCAAAACACTCTCTGTATAGACATCCTCTAGACACATGTTTTCTGTCCCATCGTAAGTGCTAAGAAATCTTGTTTGAGCACAAATGGTGTTCTTCAATTTCTTGTGAAATGCCAGACAATCTAAGAGAGAAACAAACAGATACATTTTATTACAAAGTTTATGCTTAATTTCCAAATTGTTGATGGAAGTAGTAATGTGGAGGCATGGATGGGGCAGCCCCTGTAATGGTAGACATTATAATCTTGTGACCTTGACATTGGTGGGCAGAAAGCAAGGCATGATCCATACTGAGGACCGCTACATAAGACCCTAGCTATGTCCCAGACATTCTCCACTCATGCAGTACTCTGTGATGAAGCAGCCAAGGTTGAGCCCGCAGGGTCTAAGCCAGTGGTGGGCAACTGAGTTTATATGGGCCATAAGTGTGGCCCTCGGCATCACTAAAGGGCCACACATAACATTTTTAGTCTATACTGACTTGTAGAAACATTTTATAATAGAAATAGGACAGCAGGCAGAGCTAGAAGACATTATTTTTTAATTTTTAAATAACAAAACTTTTTGAATTTTACGTTAAGCATTAGAAAATACTGTAGTATGGTAATGCACATTTTGTGTCATATATATCATCAAAGGTTTTGTGCCTCTGATGATATCTATGTGGCACATAACATTTGATTCAAAAGGTTATGTATCCCTATTCTCAGGTTATGTGCCGCAATACATATTATACAATCATCCCCCACTCTTGGTGAAATAGTAGGAGCATAGGCACTCACCTGTCTGCCAACTGCTCCAGCTGAGCCAATCAGTGACCCAGACCATGCCTGAGCAAATACCTCACCTCTCCTCCTCTTCCCGCACTAAGTAGATTCCGAGCAAAGACTTGTCAGCAGGGGATCAGTAGACAGGTGAGATCCTATACCCTAACAGTTAGGTTTCGGGGGCCACAAGTGGAGGACCGAAGGGAGCCGCTGGAGAATACCCAAAGGGCTGCAGGTTGGGCGTCTAGGGTCTAAGTTAGATGAAGTTATTTCCATTCCATCTTAAAGTGTTCCTCTTACCCATTCCCCCTCACTGATTCTTTAAGCAAGTTGACACTTGAGTCGCATGCTGCTGGCAGATTTGTGTAGTCCCACAGGCTGCTGCTAGCTTAGCCTGTCTCCCACAGGGAATCCTCTCCAGATGATTACAGAGCAGGAACAAGAACCTCTGGCCCCTCCTATCTAGATCTTACATACCCTTCTGGGTAATCAGCACCACCTATTGCATGGGCAATATCTGCATTTTCCACTTTACCACAGTCACATTTAACAGTAAAATTTTCTCCCAGAATCTGAAAGTGTATTTTTAATTGGTTTGTATTTATGGAATATATGTATAACTGTACCTTAAAAATTTAAAAACTGGCCTGAGTGATCAGTAAGAGATTTCTCATTGGACAGTGGAATAGTAGTTTCTAGAGCTTTGGTATAAGGTCAGTTATGATCAGGGTGAGGTAATAGTAAAATGAAATCAGAGGTGAATACATATGGTACTGACTATTTTCAGTTCCAGAGACTGGGCACTGGGCATAACTGTGAATTCAGAAAAAGTCAGGCAAAAGTAATAACTAAATTGAACAACACTTGCAAAATTGTGTGATATTTGATTTTTTTAAAACATTATAAAAAATGGCACAATAGCATTGCACCACCATTTGTGGAATCACAACTACTGTGGAGGATTCCTCTGAATCTACTGCCGATTTTGTTTCCTCCGGAAGATTCCAACTTTTCTTTTAGTTTAATGTGAATGTACACTTATGATCTCAATACAGGTACCACCAGACTCCTTATATGTTGAGAGGCAGTATCCAAAAGCTCACACTCATCACTTTTGCAATGAGCATTAATACGTCCCCAGCAAAGATTGACACAAGCTTAAGTAAATGATCAGGCCCAGTTTTTATCCCTCTTCTTATAATACATTGATGAGATGACAGCATCATCAGGTATTTTTTATCTGTATAACATAACAATTGTTCAATACGTTTTATGTGGGTATTGTTTAAGAGTTCCTGTAGTTTTCTGCATATCCCACTTTGCAGTATGTTATTACTGCCCAAACCATGCTATTAAATAAGTTTGTGTCTTTTTACATATTTTTATTCGTATTGAGCAATGCAATTCCACTAAAGTGATGATTATTCCTTTTAGAGCTTTTTTTTTTTACTTAATAAATGTTTTTATTGAAAATTGCAGATAAAATACAGACCAAGACATGTCATTTCAGATAAAATTTTCAAGTAGGAAATCACATGAGTTTGAATGACATGACAATGCTAGCAAAGCTGAAATTTACACTGTGAAACAGAGTACTGAATGGATATGATGTCATGAACATAAACAAACAAAATACAAAACAACATGTGGATCTGCTGATCAAAAATTGGGGAGGGTTAATAACAACCTGGGGAGTGAAAAGGGCGCAATGGGAACAGGGAAAGAAAAGGAGGGGGGGGGGGCAAGTAATGGTAAACCCCATAGAAAGGCAATAAACATAGTGTAACCTCTTGCCGCAACTCGCTTTTAGACAGCAAGCCCCTGTAAGCATGTAATTGACCAGAGAACTGTAGACACGGTTGAGCGTCGTGTCGGGCTCTACCCATTTTGATTGATACAGCCACTCACGTAGTGCTTAGAAGATGCAGTGGAGCAAGTTTAATAAGAGTGTGGCAACGGTCCGATTCCCTGAAGTTACACCAGGGGGCCCATATTTTGTGGTATGTATCGAAATCAGAACGTTGTATAATGGTGATCTCCTCCATCAAGTTCAAGTCTGAATAAATAAAGATGAAGTTGATTGCAAAGCCCTTCTACATGGTATCACCAATATTGCTGGAGATGTTAAAAAGGATCGTGGGAACATTACAACTAATTGATTGCTCTAGCATATGTCGTTTTTGTATAACTATAATAAGTTCAAAGTCGAAATTTCGACTTGATGCAAAAACGTTTTTTGTTAGAGCAATATTTTTTATTGTAGTATACCCTAGACCCTTCTCTACAGAAAGTTTGGGGATGATACCATGTTCAGGGGCTTTACAGTTAAATCTAAAATTCAAACTGTCTCTAATGACAAGTAGTAGCGAAATGGCATGTGTCTTGCATATTGTGGGATCTATATAATTGTTAATTATTTTGCTCTGATTTTGGTAGACAACAAAGGCTTTTTTTCCTAATATACCTATATGGAGGTTATATTTATGTATTCTCTTTCAAGATATGAATGCCTATACTTTGGTTGTAAGAATTATTTATGTGTAGATGCTACAATACAATTTTGGAGTTCCCATTGACAAAATATATAATTAAACTCTCCAATTCTTGGCTACATTTCCTGCCAGACTTGGGCAAATTACAAGTAGATTATGAATTAGTGTATTTTTCATCTATGCAAGATGATCTTACAAACTTTAATTGCAAAGAGAACATCTTAAATATCCTGGTCTAAATAGTAAACATGTTTTCATGTAGGAGGCTCTAATTACTGACACCTAAACGAAAACATTTGATTCTAATTTCATGTTATGTTGGGATAAATGGGAGGTTGCACTTATTTTTTAATCTGCATTACCTATTCATTTAGATTATGAGAATGTATGTCATTTGTATGCCTCATTTGTTAAAAAACCACACCATTATCTGTAAGCACAGTCTAAATCTTGTGTTATCTTATTAGAATACAATTAGACTGGCAACACACATAGGATATACTGTGCATCTGGAATGTATTCACAGTGCATTATTTTTCCCCCATTTTGGTATGTTACAGCCTTATTCCAAAATGGATTAAATTAATTTGTTCCTTTATATTCTACACACAAAGTTCTAAACCACCAGGACTCTAGGTCCTAGAGCTGGCAGTTCATCAAAACTCAGCAGAGGATTGGGGGGTCAGAACTCCAGAGGTCCTCTGAGGAGAGAGGAGAACCTTCCAGAAGGACAACCATCTCTGCAGCAATCCTCCAATCGGGCCTGTATGGTATAGGGGCCAGATGAAAGCCACTCTTAATAGTGATGAGCGACTAGGCAATATTTGAATTCACGTAATTTCATGAATATTCACCAAAATATTCGATTCCATATTCGTAATCTCGAATATCCACACTTGTGAAAATGAATTGCGATCTAAAAATCGCAATTGCGATCAAATATGCGCAATGCATGCAAGTCAATGGAGCTCGGATACGTCATTTCCGTTCCAAAAAATCGCATTGCGATTTTATAATCATGATCCATTGCAATGAATGGGATTGTGAAAATTGCAATAACTCGCGAAAAATCGCAATCACGTCGGATATTCGATTATATGTTCGCGAATATTCGCAAAATGGCGATATTCGAGCTAAATATTCGAAAATCTAATATTCAAGCTCAACACTACTCCTTAGTTAAAGGCACATGGCATCCTGGATAAAGGTCTGCTTCCGAGCACTATTGAAGACTGGGGCAACAGTTTTTCTTTCAGGACAACAACCCTGTTGTTGTAACATAACAAAATTTGGAAAAAGTAATACGCATTGTATGTAAAAAAAATCCATCTCCCCCTATTGTATACTTCATTCCCCAACGTTTTAGATTGTAAGCCCAATTACAAAGGGTCCTGTGTCATAGTATAACACCTGTGCTGTTAAGGCTCCCATACACAGGTCAGTTTCCCACCGGATTCCGGGACGATCGATTCCGGGCGCGTGCCCGCGAAACGATCGTGCCGGAATCGCGTGCAGCCCACCTTGTCCGTCCGATCGGGTCCGACCGATCGGGGGCTCAGAATCGGATCCGCCAGAGAACCAACATGTTGGTCTTTCGGGTCCGATTCTGCCCAGATCAGCGGGAGTTGCATTCCGGGAGGTGATCAATCGGACACGGATCCGGCAGGACAAGGTGGTATGCAGCGATCGGATTCCTTAATTGGCCGATCGATCACACCTGAGGATCCCGGCGGAATCGCCGGAATCGATCGGATGGTGAATCGATCGGACATGGAATCCGTGCAGTGTATGGCTAGCTTTAGCTTTTTAACATATTTAATGTATGTAATATGTGGTGATGAGCAGCATAGGCAATATTCAAATTACTCTCCAAAAATTCTAAATAAATAGCAAATTCAAAATCTCCTGTCTATGATGTCGGCATTTGTAATGTGATTTATTGCAAAAGCAATGTGCGTTGTCATGGCGACATCTAGTGACAGGATGTAAAATTGCAGCCACAGTGTTATCTTCTGAAACAACACTCAAGTAATTATTTATGAATTTGTTGTCAAAAACGGCATTTGTACATGTGAATATTGCATGCCCTATGCATGGTACTTCCCCAGAATTTCGAATATTCGAGATTACGACAAGTTATAGCATTATATTCAAGATACTCGCGATTTCTAGAAGTGATGATATTTATAAAAATCTAAATTCAAAATTCGCAATTCAGATATTCACACTCAACAGTAGCAACATGTTGAAGCAAATAAGATAATATTTTATAATAATACTTTGATTTGTAATGAAAAGTTTTAGCATTTCTGTTTCAAGCTATCTTCCTCAGATAGGTTCCTTGCGCCATAGATTCTTTCAATTCATGCTAAAGAGGAAGTTAAATACTAAGAATTTAATTTCAATTTCTTGGGATAATGATTGTGATAATGGTGAAATATTTAAAAATTGTCCTAATAGTTGCCAAACCTAAGCACAAAAATGCAATGTATTGCAGCTTACTATATATTAGATGTTAGTATCTGGTATTTTGATTTTGATCATTTCAATTTATTTTCACCTGGTAATTTAAAAAGAAACACACATCCTTCTTTAGAATGGCTACACTCACACCCATCTTTCTCCTTTAGGTGTTATGGTCATATTTTTGGGTTTTTAAGTTGCATTTTAGTTTTACTGTTTGCAATCTCATCGCCAATATTGCTGTACCTAAAACAAGAAGTTCTGAGATCTTGCCACCTATTACTAATGTAATGCTCCTCCGCTGCACTTAGAAGGGTGCTGAGCTGCTGTAATTCTTTTATAAAGGATGTGTTTGATTAAAGGTCTGAAGGGAAAAGTATGTAGGTGCGGAGAATGTGAGCAATGCAAGAACCTTGCAGTGGGGGTTGGGCAACCTTTTCTCCTTTCTCAGACTATGTTCCCACTTCGCCAGCGCAGGCTACTAATCGCCTGAGCAGGCGATTTACCAGGCAATTTTTTTTTTAGTGGCCACCAAAAATTCACCTCTATAGAGAATAAATGGACGCGATGTGTGCCTGCACCCGCGATCGAAAAATCGCCTCCATTCATGTGTATGGGTGCGTTTAGAGGAAAATAATCATTGCCGCAATCGCGCACGATCCTATCAATGGGGACAAGCCCATTGAAAATAGTGTAGGCGATTGGCAGGTTGAAAATCGCTAGCACAGGCGATTAATCGCCTAAGTGGAAATATAGCCTTAGACAATCTAGCTTTTCAGGAACTTTCCTCTATAAGTACTCTCTTGTTTCCAATACCATGTTTCACAGTAGGTATGGTGTTCTTTGTATGCAAGTCAGCATTCTGGATCATCCAAATGCTCTCTAGCTAATTTCAGACGGGCCCAGACATGTACTGGTTTAAGCAGGGGGACACGTAAGTCCCTGGATGCATAGTGTGTTACTGATGGTAACCTTTGTTACTTTGGTCCCAGCTCTCTGCAGGTCATTTACAAGATCCCCCTGTGAGGTTCTGGGCTATTTGCTCACCGTTCATGTGATCATTTTCACCCCACAGGGTGAGATCTTGCATGGAGCCCCAGATCGAGGGAGATTATCAGTGGTCTTGTATGTCTTCCATTTTCTAATTATTGCTCCTACAGTTGACTTTTTCACAGCAACAGTGTGTGAAAACGTTTGACCTCTGTCATTGCCAATAAAGTGCATATATCAAAGTATTGAGATGAACTTTTGATATTGACCAAGTACTCTTTGTCCACCATAATTTGCAAATAAATTCTTTAAAAATCAGACAATGTGATATTCTGGATTCTTTCCCCCCATTCTCTCTCATAGTTGAGGTGACCTATGATAAACATTACAGGCCTCTCTCATCTTTTTAAGTGGGAGAACTTGCACAATTGGTGGGTGGCTGACTAAATACGTTTTGCCCCACTGTAGATTTATAAAAAGATTAATTAAATAATGAATTAAGAGCAAGATAAATCATAAAAAAATTTGGTTTACCGTTTGTGACTTGCGCTATCTCTCCTTCCTCTAATTTATGGAGGATCTCTAGTAGGCACTTTGCAGCTTCATTTCCTTTCAGCTGCAGGAGATCAAGAAGTCTTCTTGCCTAATTGAACAGTACATTTATTTTAGTTCAAAATGTTTTGCATAAAGCAATGCCGTTTTCTTCATATCATATCTTATGTTTTAAAGGTCGCTAGCAATTTTAGAAGTTCATCATTAGCAGTGATATGCTTTGGTCATGGTTGGTCATGGTTGCCCTAAGCTCATAACCATTACAAAATAACAGTTGGAGACTGTTGAATGAAATGTTCACACTTCTTTCTTTATAGAAATATGCTACAGTTTCAGCTCTGACAGTGAATACTGCATGGTCCTGAATGGTCCAGTCCTGCCTACTTTGCTGGAACACTCTGTATATTCACTAGATATCTGAATGGCTGTGTCTCTGTATTTTTTTTTTCTCCAAAACTTTGGGGTGCGTCATATGGTCCATGGTAAGACGCACTAGGAAAATAGGAAAACATTTTATAAAGAAGAATAAACATGTTGGCATATTTTCCAGCAAATGTGTAAACTCAGTACACTGGATTATTTTGTCTCAGTAGAATACCCTATGTGAACAATGTGTAGCATGTCAAATGTCCACAACTGATTAAAACACTAAAAAGGTGCTCTTTATAATTGTCATTTTCTTTTTTCTACTGTCTACCGTATCTTAGATTATTTGAAAAGACTTAAGTATGTATATATGTCTTAATTAATTTCCCTATTATATATAAAAAGTTCCCTATTATATATAAAAATGTCCCTACTATAAAAAAAAAGGTAATGTAAAAAAGTCCTACAGAGACATAGGAGTATCAGGATGGAACTATGGGTGGCAAAGGGGAACCAGGCACATGACACAAAGCTTTGCTTGGAATTTCACAATGCATCAGAGATAAGCAATGCAAGAGAATAACTGTTTTCTTTTTCTAGTCTTTTTTCTATTTTACTCAAATTAAAAAAGTCACTGTAGTGTTCAAATTCATAATTTTCTTTTCTAGCTTATCGAAAGTTCCTACAAACCTGAACTGAAACCATGAACCACCTAATTCCACATTCACTTAAAAAATAGAAATACCTTTTGAGAAGATGAATAGATAGGCAGATGTATATTATTCATTTCATATTCTGAGATATAGTCATGCTCTAGAAGTTGTTGCATAACAGCATCTATGTAGTTATGGGCAAATTCCACGATCCTTGGTCGTTGACTTTTTAGATAACAATAGGAATCTGATAAGTCATCAGGAAGCTGAACATGAGCACGTTCTTCACATGGTGACGTCTTATGTTTTTGGAAGGCATCTAAGAAAACGCTGCAACAGGTCTCCCCTTTACAGGTGATAATGTACAGTAGTTCTCTAACCAAACTATATAAAGGTTGTCCCACAAGAGTACACAGTTGATATTCTTCCCAGTTAATAGCATTCTGTGATAGCAGGTGGTCAAGTAAGCTTTCATATTTGTCAACTGAACCTCTGGCCAATTCAGATACTATGGATTCTCTCTTAGTTTGGACAGTATGCAATGAGCACATTCCACATTCTGGTCATGGAGGAATATTGTGGAGACAGCACTGACATCAACGCCTCTGCCAAAAAAAACACAAAATCATATCATTCAAACCAACATACTTTATATGTTATAAAGAGTGAAGTAAAGAACACAAATGCAATAGAAAACTGTACTATTTACAAACAATGCAATTTTTTTTTTTTGCTGTATACTTCACTATTTTAACTCAGTAACTTGTTTTCAAACAAAAGCTGAAGGTGGGTTCAGAATGATAATTTTATATGTACACTTTTACCCTTTGCACATGTCTTGCTGTTTCCAGAATATAATTCTCTTATATTTAGTTCTGCTTTCTATTTAAATAGGAATGTGATAACAGGGTTAAAAAATTTGAGTCCCATGGCCAACTTATTAGATTTGATTGCAAATATCACAATTTTTTTTTGTCAGTATTTAAAATTTGCATACAACTGGCACAAACTGGTTTCCAGCACCAACCTTGGAGTCCAAGATGGTGCAGACATGGTACTTATGGTGTTCCCGGTCCATTTGGGTAGTGTTTCTTTGTGGCCTTTGTGAACTTTTCCAATGGACCAGGCACCCTCCCCTCTTCCGAGCAGGGGGTGTCTGGTTGTCTGCTGCCATTGATTTACACTAGGCTCGGGTGCTCGGTAGAACTCGGTAGAACTCGATAGAACCAAGTACCTGAACACCCGAACACTTTGGTGCTCGCTCATCACTGAAGATGAACTGTTCTTGATAATTAACAGTACTGACATGTTAGGCAAGCTGAGAAAGTACATCCTATGTATCTTATATATCTACAGGGAGTGCAGAATTATTAGACAAATTAGTATTTTGACCACATCATCCTCTTTATGTGGAACACAATGTTCAAATAACTGGCCCCATGAACGGATAAAGTCAATCGTGCATGTCTGCCAAGGTGCCACTTGCCCATGTTGGCCATATTCAGAGCTTGCAACCTCCTTATGAGTGCCCAAAAAGCCATGTGTGCATACTCAGAGACAGAAATAGCCTGAAAGAACGACCACCACTGGAACAAACACACAGCTGAAACGTCATAATGGGCCAAGAAATCTCTCAATCCGTTTTTCTAAGGCTTTTATGGACTGAGTAATGAAGTGAGTCTTGAGGGCCAGATGGATGGGCACGTTGCTGGTGTAAAGGGCATAGAGCTTCAGGTCCGACTCAGACACCACAGGTGGAGAGTGGAGACGGTTGGGCTGGTATCATCAAATATGAGCTTGTGGTGGCCTTTCCGGTTGAGGGCGGATTCCGCTCAACTCCCATCCACTTCCAGTCTGAGACCCTTCTTCAGCGTGGTACCGGAAGAAGTCCTGTCAGTCCCTTCCAGACAAAACTGTTTTCATGGCAGGACAATGCTCCATCACCGCGTCCACTACTCTAACAAATCGGTTTCTTGCAAGAAAGGGTAATAAAAGAATAACAAACTAATGACATGAGAGCAACCTTGTTTCACCTAGATCGACCCCCATTGAGAACTTTGTATCCATCATCAAATTTTGTTTACAATGAGGGAACAACGTATCCCACTCTGAACAGTGTCTGCGAGTCTTGGTTTCTGCTCTTGCACGCAATGGTTTGATGGGTGAACAGATCAAACCTGACAGAATCCATGGATGGCGGGCCTTTGATGTCCTTGCAAAGAAAGGTGTCTATATTTGGTCACTGATTTGTTTTTGTAAATTTGTTTTTGACTGCAGAAATGTAAATATTTGTGATGTTTGAGATGTTATTTGGTTTTTCTCTGGTAAAAATACTATTGAATGGTTTATAAATTTTTTTTTGTTAATGTTGCCTGAATATTATGAACAGTAATAGTCACCTGACACACACAGATATCCCCCTAAATAGCTCAAAGAACTAAAACAAACGTAAAACTATCTTCCAAAACATATTCAGCTTTGATCTTAACGAGTTTTTGGGTTCATTGAGAACATGGTTGTTGTTCAATGAATAAAAGTATTCCTCAAAAATACCACTTGCCTAATCATTCTCACTCCCTGGATATATAGTATCTTTCATATCCTTTTCATTTAAACACAATTTAAATCGGTCCAAACAAAATATGTAGTCTGGCAGCATATTTTAGATGCCATGAAGTTGTTTTATGGACCCCCATACCCAGATGAATGAAGTTATAACCAGAAGAAGACATTTGTGCAGGAAAACAGTAAAAAATCGCCAGTCAGTAAAAGAAAAAGGAGACACAGAACACACAATAAATGCTTTTGTTTTCAGGGGCACAATTATATCCCTACCGGTAGGTTTTCCGGACCATAAGACCACCTGACCATAAGACGCACCAGGTTTTTAGAGAAGGGAAACACAGAAAAAAATGCCGGCAAAGCAATCCACCATCCTGCCTCCTTCCCTCTTCATTTGATGTAGGGGTGGGTCGCCATATAGTGGCAGGCATATACTAAACAACCCCCATAATAACTGTAACCTCCATACAATATAACCTTGTGAGAGTTGTTGGCTTATATATGGGGGTGTTTAGTAGACGTGAAGGAGGCAGGATGGATGAAGGAGGGATGATGCTCATCCTCAATTACATGTCCTCCTCTCGTTGCACTGACGTGCGGCACTTGCGGTAAACCATGTGTCCCTGCCGCCTGGGCCGCCTGTCCCCAGGTCTCTGCCGCGTCATCCATTTCCGCTCAGACATTCATGTCTCACTTCCTTCCTTCGCCTCTGACTGAGACGTCAGCTCGCGCTTGAAGACGTCTACGGACACGCCCCACACAGCACGGCCAGGTTTGAATACAGGGAGGTGGCTGGCCGTGTCTTTAGATTTGATGGACTGCATATCGCGCCCCTCTTAGTGGGCGGCCGACAAGTGCCGCACGTCAGTCAACAGAGGAGGAACCTCCTCTGTTTCAACCTGGCTGCTGCTTTGGGGCGTGTCCTAGACTTCTTCAACGCTTCACGCTGCGACGTCGGTCAGTCAGAGGGATAAGGAGGAAGTGAGACCTGAACTGATCTTAGAGAAACTGGCGGCGCTGCAGAGACCGGGGACCGGCGGCGACGGCGGGGGACACCATGGTACCTTACAAAAATGCCCCTGTACCTTCTGCATTCTTCGGAGGACCATAAGACGCGCAGGCGAACCCCCCCCCATTTCGC
>CM070041.1:24907463-24926157 GCA_036250615.1 Ptychadena robeensis
TTTCGCCCCCACTTTTGGGGGAAAAAAAGTGCGTCTTATGGTCCGAAAAATACGGTAAGTACATAGTTTCAGCACTTGATATGTTGTCAATTGAATATGGGGTTAAACTGACTTGTTTTTTTTTTTACATTTTACAGCATTTTACATTTTATCACTCCTTTTTTTTCCTTAAGAAATGGAAAAGTAAAACAGGAAAAGAACCAATGCAGCCCAGGGAAAGTGATCTTTTAAAAGGACAGCAGTTGTATTATTATGCATGGACATGTGCAGCTATCACTACAAATACCTAAACAGTCTACAGTCTGCAGCCATACCACTAATGTTTAACACACAAAAATCTCTTACTTACCATTAATTCTGTATATTGACCCTGAAGACCATACAGTATATGATACACATCTAGGGAAAGCAGGATACAGTAAGAATGTTCTCATAGAGCTCGGTTAGGCAGTATTAGTCAGCCAAATGTCTTCTATGTGTATCTGCTGGTGTGGACATTGGCTCCTCCTATGTATATACTTCCTACTATTCATGTGGTGTGTCAGTTTACACTACAACACAGGCTTTCCGCTCCAATTCTTCATCATACATTACAATCACAGCCCATTTAACTCTCTCTTCCCAAAGTTGTGTTAAATTGTAAATGCAGCAACGAATTGCTACTCGTTAGAGCTGTAACTATTTTGCTCAACAACTGAGTTATGTTAATTAATGAGCCTGGGAAATTTCATTTTCAAGTAGAATTATGAGCAAAACAAAAAAACAACAGTTTAACTGTTTAAAATGTTCTGTTTAGGGGGTCTTTCACATTATGTATGTTGTCCAAGTTTGCATTTTCTGTTCAAGTCAAACAAACAGCAACAAAATGCACACAGCAGAGTATTTTAAGTATTTCTTTAAATTCACCATAATTTGTGTGACTATTAGGAAACCCATGTACTTGAGATAGTATATCACCTTTATATCTAATGATATCTGGGTTCACATTTGCAGCGAGATATGCTACGCTTGTTTGTAATATAGTGTTTATTTTTGCCTAGTCTTCACTGTGTCAACACTGCCTTGGTTTTCAATGGACATGTAGCCTGTCAGTGTCTCTCTGCGATTGCTATTTATTAAACAATATCCTTTTAAATAAGTCTATTATTATTATTACAGTGCAAGATACACCAATTGCCAGACAAACATGGTCCAACCTGCAAATCATTCAGCAAATTTCCCAAAGAACCCGAAGAAGCCAGAACCGCGAACCAAGAGACAGAAGTCGTTCTCCTGCGGATTGTAATCATCCACAATGTGACAACCACCATGCACACTAATTTAACTCTGACAAATGCTATATCTGCTCACACCCATGAAAAGAGAGAGATGGCAACAGACCATCAGACTAACCTGCTCCCGCCGCTTTCATGTCGACTGCATTCGAAGATGGCTTAGGGCCCTTTCACACTATATGCGTTGTGTTTTTAAAAATGCACACTTTTTTTGACTGCATGTTTTTTTTTTACTGCACACGTTTTTACATAGGCAATCAATGTTAGCATTCACACTGCATGCGTTGCGTTTTTAAAAACGCAGCATTTCCGCATGCTGTATGCATTTTTTATATATTTTTTATTTGCAATCTTAAGGGTTGCAAACTTCAGGATATGAATTGGTAAGTAACCCTAGCGTTTTTAACCCCTCTGCTGTTCCTAGCACGTCCAGCTCTGACCTGTTAGAACTGCACTGGACGAGCTGGGTTCGTCAGGTGGAGATCAGAGCAACAGGAGCGCGAACTCACCGATCCGTGTGGCTCCGATCTAATGAAGAGGCAGCTGCAGGGGAACGGATCACTCCCCCCCCCCCTTCCCCATGTGATGATATTACATCGGGATGAGGGTGGAAATATTAAATAAAAATCATATTGAATAGTGTTTTTTGCATTAAAAACACCATTCAATATAATTCCCTATGTAAAATACTTACCTGAATAAATGATCCGGTGTTCCCATGTCCTCTACAATTGTCTTCATTCGGCTTCTCTCCTGTGTGACAGACTGGGGGCTGGAACACCAAGTGTACAGAACTGAATGTATTACATTGGCTTCAATGTAATACAATGCTCTCCTATGTAACCTGGCACATCTGCAGCGCTATCTAGTGGTTGCAGTGCAAATTTACCTGATAAAGTGAATTTTTGAAATATTCATTATCTGATATTGTGAGTTATTTACAAAGCAACTGAACATGTTATTATATTCAGCATGTCTACCAGACTCCTGTATGGACATACTTTGGGAAGTTACAGGCCTATAATGTAAAAAATGTCTGTACCTCAGCAGTGCGCTAGGGAGGTTAATGCGCAAAGCAATGCGTTCAACTAGTAAAAAAAAAATCTAGTATATACAAAGCTATAATGTCATTTTGTATTAGTGTTTTCACTAATCACTAATCAGACAATTTTTACATAGGATCTGGCATGACAAGAAAGGGGGGGGGGGGGGCAAACAGCATAGTGCAGAGCATACTAGACATGGTGCCTGGCAAGCCTGGAGAGGGTGGGCTCCACAAACACAGTTGTCCAGGTGTGCCAAAAGGGCCTGGTGATGTAATGTACACAGGAATCAATCAGGCAACAGAGGCGGCTGAAATGCTCAAACTGTAACTTTATTGTTCGGTGAGGCCCTGAAGGTGGGTCTCACTACTGACAATCGACCCAACGATCCAAACAAGTAACTGGAGTACGGCAATAGTCCACAGTACAGTCCTTAATTAATGTCCAGAATGGAGGCACTGTAAGTAGCACAATGCAGTGCGGCAGCTCTTACCCCACAACAGGCCAAGGACACGGGCAGCGCAGGACCAGACTTGGATGAAAAGCTGGAACTAGGTATGGCAGGCTAAGGCCGCAGGCACGCCAGTAGACTGGATTGAATAACTCCAGCGGGATCCGGGCATCCATCCCACTGGAACGTTAGTACGGGGCTCGGGCGGCTGACACGGCAGCAAGGAGTGCAGCTCTGTGTTGGAAGCTGCACGTGCTATTATGCCTGCCGGCTGCACGCACGCCAGGCTATTCGGGTAAGGGTACAAGGCCGCAGATGAGACAGCAGCCGACGTGCTGCTTGCTTCCTCCTTGCTTCCCACAAAAGGCCCAGCCCACCAGGCGGAGACTCCTCTTAAGTCCTCAGGAAACCCTGGGGCATGCTGGTCCAGGGGCTTAAAGGGGACCTCACCCTGACTGCACAACCACTGGCCACTACACTATTGCTTGGAGGGGGGCCATGCTGTTTGGGTTTAGTGGTTGGATAGGAATAAAAAAAATCCTAGAGAAGAGTGACACTATTCCTGGTCCACACCCTCTCCACAACAATATTTAAAAAATAAACGCACCGTAAACCTTCCCACAGCAGAGTAGATGCAGGCGATGTGGGCTGAGAAAAGCTGTGAGTATTAACATGACTTTGGTGCCACAACCCCCCTGCCATTCTGCGTCACCGATGACACCGAAACCGTGGCGCGGGTTTGTTTTAAGAACAAACTGTGACCACACTGGGTTTGGGCATAACGCCCAGGAGGTTAAAAATGCATGCAAACACCTGCGTTTGTTATTAAAATAACACAAGCACATCCAAGATGCCATTGAAACATAGCCTAAGATTTGTAATTGTCTTATACACATCTCAGCTAACACTGTCACTTAAAGGGCCTATTCACACTTAACTGTAGAATTTTTAGTCATGTGCGTTTTTTTTGATGCACGAGTTTTTACAGTACTGAATATTCTCATTGAAAATCAATGTCATCATTCACACTGCATGCATTGCGTTTCTAAAAATGCAGTGTTTCCACATGCTTTTTCTATAACTCCCTGCTGCATGCATATTCTATGCGCTTTTCATTGATTTCTTCAAAAACGAAAATACAGATGTAATGTGCAAAACACATGCGTTTTTGTATATATGCTTAAACACATGCCTTTAAAAAATGCATAGGCTAGGTTTACATGGGCTTGAATGGGCTTCCCTTGCTGTCCATGGATGTTTGGACTTTTTTCTGGAGTTTTTTCAGTGATAACATATTTGTAAAGCAGCCTGATACCAACCTGATAATGCCTATACAATTGCACAATGTGTGGTGTCTTCCCCTTTCCAGGCTTTGCCAGGCTTTATCCTGATGTGGTCTGGAGGTCATGTCAGATCCTGTGCCAAATGAGAGTCTAGTTATGACTAAAAGATAAAGCTGCATAAGCACAGGGATTTTACAGGTGACATTTATCCTGGGTTCTGGCAGGTTCTCTTAACATATGACTTGATACCCTGGGCTGTAAAACCAACACCAAAACCAACAAAAAATGCTTGTAGTCAATGGCAGCATTTTCCTGTGCCGCAAACATCTGCTGAACACAACACGTGGAGTCCATGGATGCTGGATTTAAACATGCCACAAAAACACCTGCAAAGCCTTCAAATTTTTCTTTGTCAACACAAGGAACACAACCCATTCCAATACACCAGGATCGAGCCAATAATATACAAACATGTAGTTGTGCATTACTGTGCATTGTGATGCACTGCAACAAATATGCATTGGAGTTGTGCTGTCTTCCATTGGGTGGAATATAGAATAAAAAGCAGCTTGTAATACCACCGCAGTGGTATTGTGCGGTCTGTGTGTGTGACCATGGCAATAAGATTGCAGTTGTAAAGACCAGGCTGGAAATTAGGCTTTACTCTATCCAAAATTTTTATTCAAAGTAAGTCATCGGTAATCCAATTCCTAAAGCCTGTTGTATGACTAGTCAAAGTTAGCAAGTCTGTTGCTGACATACTACTACAGGTATACTAGGGCCTAGATAAACAAGAACCAATCCACAGAGCATTCAATTTTAAATATATAAGTTCCTCAAAATATAAATACCTTGACACAGCATTTCACGTATTACATGCAACACTTTACTTCAATGTCTGTCAATGGCAAGATAACCTAACTTTTTGTTTAAATCACCTAGACATATTCCATGTAAATAAACAAAGTTTTCCAGTTTGATTTCCGAAGCAGCAACAGTGTTGTGTGCCAGCAGTGGTCTTTCTGAAGGGTTCTAACGTACCCATGTTGGCTAAGAGTTTGCCAATCTGGTTGGGTGGGCAAACTTTACTATAAAAAAAAAAACATTTCCCCCTCTTTCACTAAAGAAAAATAATTTTAAGCCGCAAAACATAACACAATCACACTTGGGCGCACTGCCATATTTTATGTGTGTGTGTTTCTTGCACCCTAAGGGCTTGTTTCCACTTGTGCGGAAGCCCGCGGTTGACTACAGGGCGGACGAAACTGCGCCCATGTAGTTGAATGGGCTAGTCTCCGGCCGCGGTCAGGGGGCGGTAAGGGGGCGGTCAGGGGGCGGCCACCGCCTAAAAACTCGGTCGACCGATTTTTAGGCGGCGCTCCGCGCTATTCCGCGGCCGCCCAGCACTGACCACGGCAATAGAGGTGAGTGGCCCCAGCTAACAACCGCATAAGATGCAATCGCGCGGCCGGCAGCCGCAAAAGTGGAAACAAGCCCTTACACACATAGACTGTTTTCTTCCATGGGAGTTGCTGCATGGCCAAGGCTCCTCCTCTCCTATTCAAGGCAACTGTTCCTGTCCCAGGGATTTTGGTGAGTTGGGGGTTAGGAGCATGATGTCCTCTTTGGTGCTACTTCATCCTCTCACCCTCGAGGGATCCACACTTCTACCCTAAGTGCTGCTGACTAGCTTGCTGGAAACTCAGGTTGTCCAGTGACTCGGGTCTCTCTGGTCCCTCTCTCCTGGCTGCTCATCTTCCACCAGCATCTGTGTCTTGGGGTGGAGGAAGGAGCAGGTCACCCTCCTAAGTGGGTTCTTTTGGTAGGGGTGGAAGAGAACAAGGAGCTGCTTCTGCACCTAACCATCTTGGCTGCTGGGATGCTCTCTCTTCCTTTACGCTTGCTCTCCTCCTTTCAGCATGAATGCGCTGGTGGGAGGGAAGCCACAGGTTGCAGACCCCTGCTGTAGCCCTTAAAGGTCTTACTCAGTGGAAAGTTGAGGAAGAAAGTCATTCTATGTCATAGGTAGGCTTTTTACAGGTGCTTTCTAATGAAAACTACAATCTTTATGCAACATTTGTGTTACCGCCTTTTAAATCTATATTAAACTGAAACTTCAGTTGAGTCCTCATATTCTAAATACCATAAGCTTGACTTTCAGTAATGATCTGTAGTATTGAGACACAGAGCAATGTTCTCAGATCCTCCTGACCTGCAGCTGCTGTGTTCCTACTGCTTATGTAAATGTTTCATGCCTATTGTAGGCGTGTATCTCTAAAGAGCAACACTACACTACACAACTGAAACAGCTTTCATTTCAGATTTGATGCATTAAAGCTAGCCATACACGTGTCGGATTCCATGGCCGATCGATCACCCATCCGATCGATTCCGGCGATCTCCCCGGAGATCGGAGCTCCGATCAATCGGCCAATTAAGAGTATCCGATCGCTGCATACCACCTTGTCCCACGGATTCCTGGACGATTCCGTGTCCGATCGCTTACTCCACAAATGGCAACTCCCCCTGATGTGTGCAGAATCGGATCAGAAAGACCAACATGTTGGACAAGGTGGGCTGCACGCGATTCCGGCACGATCGTTTCGCGTGCACACGCCCGGAATCGAGCGTACCGGAATCAGATGGAAATCTGACCCGTGTATGGGGGCCTTAAGAAAGGCAAGCTGCACGAGAAACCTTTCTTACTTCCCATCCTGAGCCAACAGGCGAAATAGCAGCTGCCTTCACATCAACATCTGCTTTTATTATACCTAATTATTAAGGAAAGTGCGAACTGCAAAATAGAATATCAGATTTGTTTTGGAAGAGGTAAGAAGGGTGAGGTAAGTCAAGTTGTTCTACTACACCCCCCAAGGAAGAATGATTTATATTTCTTATGAACCTCCTAGACCTAAGACATGAGCTAATTTTAAAGCCCCTAAACATGATATTACCACTACTGGTACATGTGATGTGCAGATGTAGGCTGTGAGTATATTACAAAAAGGAAAGTATTGCTCTAGCACATGTAGTTTTCATATAAATTACAAACCTCCCCCCTCCCCCCAATTTTTTTTGGGGGGGGGTGTTGTCTTAAGGGGTTGGCCTGGAATTAAATGGCCTATCGCCCCACAAACCTAAAACAATATACTTTTCTGCTATTCCCAGGCTTCTGGGGGGTTCAGGATGAACAAGTGGCCACTGGGGGTGTTTATACTGTTTTCTATGGGAACTTTTGCCTCATTCCTTTTAATGCAGAGGCAACATATTTTTCAGGGATCAGATGCTTCACTGTAAAAGGTGCAACCTATACTGGGGCGTCTAATAGTCTAGAAAATATGGTGAGCTCAAAATTAAAAATGTTTTCTCTTCCCCTCTCTACATCTCAATTTTGTTGACGATTCCTTGTTTAGGGGCTTTTCAGTAAACTCTCAAGTGAGTTGGAATTTCACACGCATCTCTATAGGTGACCGAATCCAAGAGAAAAGAAATCAGTGCGGCTCTATATAAAGAGAATAGTGTCCTGTAGACCAACACCAAGATCAGATATCAGTTAGTGCTAAAGCCCAACACCTGGAGCTTCTATGCTGGCAAATTACTTAACCCTAGAGGGATTCTGTGTACTGGGAGTCTGAGCACCCCCTTTTTGGATGTGCGGAGAACCTTGTTTGTCTTGCAACTAAATATATGTTTTTTGAGACTTTATATGTTTTTTTGCTTTATGTCTCCAGTGCTTTTATGTTGCTGCTTCTTCTTCTCCTTTCCCCCCTGAGGAGCCCATTGAGGGGTGCAACATGTCGGGGGTTATCATCCAGATAACGCAGCACGGACATGGACTATCTTGAACACTTAAGCATGTTTTAATATATTTTTCTTGAAAAGTACTCTTTGTGATGTATGAATATTTTGTATAATATGGTGCAAGTTTAATAAAGACTTTAACCTTCTGGGTGTTCAGCCCAAGTTAACTCGGGCTAAATAAAGTTGCTGAAAAGGATCAGCTGTCTGATCGTCAGATCCTGGTGTTCGGGATCGCGCCGGCGGGTGCACGATGACGTCATCGGTAGGGGGAGGGGCGGGAAGTTCAAAATTTGAAAAAAAAATCTTTTTTTATTTATTTATGTTTTGCTCTTTATTGTTTATCTTTCTTTCTGACATTGATTGGAGCGATTTTTTTTGCCTCCAATTCAATTTAAAATAATTTTTTTTTTTTTTAAAACATGTATTTGCTTATTATGAGTTTTCTTTCATTTTGGATTTGATTGGATACATTTTTCTGTATCCAATCAAGTTAAAAATAAAGGAAAATGCATAAAAAATAAAAACTTTGTAAGGGCTTGCGCCCACTGTGTCTTTTTCCCCACGTGGACGTACGTCCGCAGCAGGGAAAAAGACACAGAGAGGACACTTCCCATTCTAATGAATGGCACAGTGTCCACTCTGTGCTATTTGAGTGGCGCGTCCGCGGTGATGATATGAAGCTGCCGCCAGAGACACCTCACATCACCGGAGATCAATAGAGGTGTCCCAAGACACGGAAAAACAGCGCCCATACTGCATGTATGAATGCATGTATGAATGCAGTATGACTGCAGTCTTTCTGCATTTTGTCTTAGCGAAATCAATAGGGTGCACTCCCCCAATGCGGCAGTAGCGAGCCCTAAGCCACGGGCAAGCAGCAGGTAATTGGCGAATGTGCCAGCGCGAAACATTGTTCCGGGCCTGGTGTATCAGACTGCTTTGCCAGTATTGGTTGATTTAAAAATGTATTAGTTTGAGCAGATTTTTGTGTTTTCTTTTTAATTTTATCATAAAATGTGATTTTTAAAAAAATATTTAAGCGTTTGAAACTTTATATACTTTCAAAAAATGTCTACTAGACTCGTGTTTGGACAGATTTTGGTAAGATACAGGCCTACAACATTTTTGTTTCAATAAAAAACAGCATAACGCTTTTGGTACAGAAATCTGGACCTCGGCAAAACGCTCAGGAGGTTATTAGAAAATTTACACAGATGAGTAATTGCAGATGCAAAATTAAAGCCACAGTAGTGTTGTGAGACCTTAATATGGGTCTCGTTTATGGAACTAAAGCGATGTATAGGCTATAAGGAGTGTGGCACATACTTATTTAGATAGCTCCAATATTGACTAACTTTATAGACAGGACTCAATGGACGCCTGATATGCCTGCAGAGCACTTGTTTTTCACGGAAATCCATATTAGATTCCATGATTCAGCCCTCTTGGTGTGAAACGCATCAGGGTCATTTGGATTTTTTTATGCGAGTGTGGTGGTCATTTCTGTACTTGTCTCTAAAAATGGGAAAAGTCTTGTTTCAAAAAACACAGCATAGCACCTAGCGAGAATTACATGCCCCTCTGTATGGGCCCATTGAATATAATGGGTTGCGTTTATGGTGTGTTCAAAAGACGCGCACCAAGAGCTTTAAAAATGATACTCGAATTGAGGCCCTATACATTCAATAGGCCCATACACAAGGCTGTGTTGTCCTCACTGTGCAGCGTTCTATGTTTTTGAAAATGTAGCTTACTGCATTTTCAACAACACAACCCAAGTACAGCCATGTTAATGTGCCCATTAAAATGCATTGATGTGTAAAGGAAAAAGAAAGGATCATAATATCCTCTGCATATCTGCGCCAAAAATGGACATACTGAATATAGTAAGAGATTGCCTCACTTGAAAACAAATCTCATTCCTAACCCCCCCAGTCACAGGTTGCATAGGTAGGGTCACAACGAGTAACCATAGCCACCACCTGTATCTGGAGGTAATGGGAGTCACAGAACCAAAACACATGTATATGTGTCGGTATGAGGCTTTATTTCTGAATTCAATTAACCAAATGGGATCAGATTCAGCAAAACCTGGACACATTTCTGTAGATTGTGAATATTTCAGGTGGGTTTTAGGATCTGATGGTGGCACAGTTGATTGATTTTCTTAATAGATGTTCCTCACTGTAGTTGTCATGTAAATCAAGCCATTTTTACATTAAGGAAAATATGTATTTGACCCACTGCTGATGTTATATGTTTGCCAGTCTATAAATATTATGTTAGGTTTATTGTAGGTGTGAGAAACAGATAAATAACAAAAACCCCTTGAAAACCCAGTACACAAAAGTTATTTCGAAATATGTTCACATGTAATGAGTGAAACACCTATTTGACTGGTAATGAGCCGAGATAAGGAGAAACCTCTGTAAAGAACAGGATATATACTACTATACTATTATTGCCTCCTTGTTACAGAACCTGTATAAAAGTCACCTGTCTACAGAATTAGCTACATGGCCAAAACCAGAGACTGTAGACTCCAGGTGCCAAACCTGCGGCCCGGGGGCCGCATGCGGCCCTTTGGGTGTTCTTTGGCAGCCCTCCTTGGTCCTCCAATTGCGGCCCCCGAACCTGTTATTGCATAGGAACTCGCCTGTCTTCCAATCCCCCGCTGACAGGTCCACGCCCCGGAAAATTCTTACAGTGGGAAGAGGAGGAGAGGTGATAAACTTACTTGAAAGACATATGTAAAAGCCAATCAGCGACCCAGTTGGCGCCTAAACGAATGCCTTGCCTCCCCTATTGTTGGCGGGGGATCAGCAAACAGGCGAGTGCCTATGCTCCTACTTTCCCCCAATGAACGGGGGATGATTGTATAATATATATTGCGGCACATAACCTCAGAATGGGGGCATATAACCTTTAAATCAAAGATTATGTGTCCCATAGATATCAGATGCTTTGATGATATACATGACTCAAAAATGTACATAACAGAGTTACCTCATGCTTAAAGTATAATTTAAAACAAGTTTTGTTTGTCTTCTAACTATACCTATACCAGTATTGATTAAAAAACAATGTGCGGCCTTTTAGTGATGCTGAGGGCCGCACTTGTGGCCCTTCATATTAACTCAGTTGCCCACCACTGCTGTAGACCTATACAAGGCTAGACTGGGCTACCAGACTAACACCAAGCAGCATGGTGAGAAGATGACAACAGTTGATAGAACAATTTGCAAATAGAAGAAACAAAAAAAACTGTCAATGTCCCTCAGTCTGGCTCTATGGAAGATCTCACCTTGTGGAGTTGTAATGAGAATGGTGACAAAGCAGTGCAAAACTATGAACAGCACCACATAAGTCTAGTTATTATCATTTAGAAGAGTCAGGAGGCAGATCAACCACGTAGGGGCCCCTACAGCCTCCCACTGCGCTGACATCTCTGCATTGATTAAAGGGGAATACCGCATATTCGTTTGCAACTGTTTTTATAAATACCCATTTGTCACTTCTGCCATGCATACAGATTTTGAGGCCATCAATATTTACCTTGCCAATTCTGAACTGCCTTTATTGCTGCAGAAGGCAAGATTGGCTTTCTATGTTCCAATTTATCTAAAAGGACCTCTTAAGGAACTTACTCTACTCCTGCTGGTAAATCCCAACTCCCCAAAATATGAAAAGAATGGGCACACTGACTCTTTTTTTCCTTCATTATATTCATACATGACACATTCTCCCAGATCCTCTGCCCAGTGCCATTGTAGTGACCCAAGAAAAAGTCACGTGATTTATGCACTGTGTAATATATGCTGTATATTGCTGTATATTGTTTTACCTGTTGTTGACAAAGTGCTGGAAGTCATGGCTGGGTGTGTATTTTATCTCTTCCCTCCAAAATGTATCTTATGTACTCCTGCCCAGTTACAGGCCTTAAGCCAGCCCCTGTCTGAAGGCATAAAAAGGCAGCCCTCAGAATGTTCTGGGCTTCTTCTGTTGATTCTCCCTGAAGTACCACAGCTACAACATTGGACCCAGCAAGAGTGACCCCCCCCCCCCCCCCCCCCCCCCCCCCCTGCACCCAGCCTAAGGATTCCAGCACTTTGGCGGCAGCACAGTTACTATATTCCCTATGACCGAACCCCTTCTCAACCCTCAGGAGTTGAAGCAGCTGTAAATAATCCTCAATAAAAACTGTAAATAGCCCCCTATCAACGTGTGGGGACCTTGGCTTTTTGGAGTACAGAAGGTGTTCAGTGGCCGAGCAAGAGGACATCCAACTCTAAGAATCTGGTGTTGTGAGTACTCATACACAACGCACTCGCACGACACTACACCATCTCTAGCCTTTCGATGGTCCTATACGAGTTCTTGCTTAGGGCCCCCTGATGACCAGTTTACCCTCTCTTTTATCTACTATCTATATAAAATTGAAATAAGTAAGCACTAAGATATGGTCAGAATGGAATACTTGTGCCAAATGGGAGAAACAATGGTTCTCACAGGGGCACCTAGGCACATTCATATGGAGATATAGAATATATGATCCACCATTAAAGATATTGGGTCCTATTATACATACAAGAATGGGAGTATAGTAAAAAAAATGGTTTAAATGAATGAATGGCACATCACAGTTAGAAGCAATAGTAGAGAATCCATTAATCCCAATTGAATGGACAAGAACAAAGGGTGCCTGGCAGGGTGCCTGGCTGATTTTGGCCTGATTTTTCAGCCATTTGACCGCGCGTGATGGGGTCATCACATGCAGTCAATCGGCCGAAAAATCAGGTCACAATCTAAACGTGTATGGGGGGCTTGAGACACTACTTAATAACAGTGTCACGTACATTACAATTTCCGCAACTAACAGCTTTTGAAAAAATATGTGTGTGGGATTCAACATCCAAAGGAAGTGTGTCATCAGTATATAGAATACTAGGGGAAGAGAGTGAGAGGAAATTTATTGAAATATATTGATATTGACATTTGCTTATAAGCATAAATGGGGGACAGCCCTGGGGAGGGAACTCTCATGTGGACTCTCAAAGGAAAGCATTGTGGGGGAATGCTGGAAAAACATCTATATGTACATTATACAAAGAAAATATGTACACACCTGAAAAGCTGAATAAATATATCCCCGGACATCTGATAAATGTTGGCGGTGTTTAATTCATAGCCAGGAGGCAGGATCGGATACATTGGCAGCCATATACTTAAAATCACTTGATCAGTGACAGGTTGAACCTATCTGGGAAGCAATACAGCTTATTTTACAAACAGACGATCGTACTATCAGGGTGGTTATGGCCTAGTTTATGCTTCTTCGTTCCCCGTTAAGTGTCCGCGCCAAGGTGGCTTAAATTGGAAAACTACAATACAATATTTAATACTCGATTCTTAAAAATTTTGTTTAAAATTGTGGATATTTACTGCCTGAGGACGTCAATACAACTAAACGCGTGTTGGTGTTGGTTCACGCCTATTGGACTTTTTGCGCTTACATGATTACTGTATCTGCTTTGTGGTTAATAACTCTGATTTTATGTACTGATTAGATTATCAATCATTAACTTTCAATGTGTGACCATTATATATATATATATATATATATATATATATATATAATATATGTGATGAACCTAGGCCATCATTAGATTTTGGTTCTTTAATACAAAAGGGCTCATTGGAATATATATTTTGGACATGTTAAATGATTAGGCCATTTTGGACACAAGAAAATGAACTGGCTGAAGAAATGTTTTGGACGGGTATAACATTAGATATGTGTATACACCTACTGGGAGCCCCAGGTAGATATATGAATAAAAAGCAAAAGAAGATGATGCAACATGTATTGACGGCATCATGGTGTCTAATAGCATCATAATTGAAATCTAGGATTCCACCTAATTATGTAGAATTGGTCAATAACATGGTAGGTGTAAGAACAATGGAATAATAAACAGCAAGAATACATTAAAATATAACAGAGTTTAACGAAGTATGGAAAATATGGGATGCATATGTTAAAGATAATGAAGTACAGTTGCTTGCAAAAGTATGAACTTTTCCACATTTTGTCACATTACAGCCACAAACATGAATCAATGTTACTGGAATTCCACGTGAAAGACCAATACAAAGTGGTGTAAACGTGAGAAGTGGAAGGAAAATCATACATGATTCCAAACATTTTTTTACAAATAAATATGTTGTCCTGCTGGAAGGTGAACTTCCGCCCCAGTCTCAAGTCTTTTGCAGACTGCAAGAGGTTTTCTTCCAAGATTGCCCTGTATTTGGCTCCATCCATCTTCCCATCAACCCTGACCAGCTTCCCTATCCCTGCTGAAGAGAAGCACCCCAGAGCATGATGCTGCCACCACCATATTTCACAGTGGGGATGGTGTGTTCAGAGTGATGTGCAGTGTTATTTTTACCGCCACACATAGCGTTTTGCATTTTGGCCAAAAAGTTCCATTTTGGTCTCATCTGACCAGAGCACCTTCTTCCACATGTTTGCTGTGTCCCCCACATGGCTTGTGGCAAACTGCAAACAGGACTTCTTATGCTTTTCTGTTAACAATGGCTTTCTTCTTTCCACCCTTCCATAAAGGCCAACTTTTTGCAGTGCACGACTAATAATTGTCCTATGGGCAGATTCCCCCACCTGAGCTGTAGATCTCTGCAGCTCGTCCACCATGGGCCTCTTGACTGCATTTCTGATCAGCGCTCTCCTTGTTTGGCCTGTGAGTTTAGGTGGACGGCCTTGTCTTGGTAGGTTAACAGTTCTGCCATGCTCCTTCCATTTCTGAATGATCACTTGAACAGTGCTCCGTGGGATGTTCAAGGCTTTGGCAATCTTTTTGTAGCCTAAGCCTGCTTTACATTTCTCAATAACTTTATCCCTGACCTGTCTGGTGTGTTCTTTGGACTTCGTGGTGTCGTTGCTCCCAATGTTCTCTTAGACAACCTCCGAGGCCGTTACAGAGCAGTTGTATTTGTACTGACATTATATTACACACAGGTGCACTCTATTTAGTCATTAGCACTCAACAGGTAATGTCTATGTGCAACTGATTGCACTAGACCAAAGAGGGCTGAATAATTACGCACACCACACTTTGCAGTTATTTATTTGTAAAAAAAAATTGTAATTGTGCATGATTTTCCTTCCAGGTGTACACCACTTTGTATTGGTCTTTCATGCCGAATTCCAATAAAATTGATTCATGTTTGTGGCTGTAATGTGACAAAATGTGGAAAAGTTCAATACTTTTGCAAGCCACTGTATATGACCACGAGAATAGACAGAAATTCATATATATATATATGGTAAAAAAATATTATTGTCAAAAAATAAATAAATAAGCACTTACACACTAAGATAAGTATGTATTTACTATACAATGGAGAAATAAAAAAATTGAAAGAAAAATGAAAACACTAAGATAAAAAAGTAGTTAATTGTTTTACCTTAGCTGTGTTACCAAAAATTGCCACTAGATGGAACTATATCATAGTGTTTAACACAAGTACAACCATACAGAACAGATTTTGTAATAATAGATGTAAATTGTAGCAAAAAAACACAAAGATTATATTTGTGGCATGTTATACACTATATTACCACTCAAAATCATTGAACTCAGGTATTCCAATCACTTCCATGACCACAGGTGAATTAAACCAAGCACCTAGACATGCAGACTGCTTCTACAAACATTTGTGAAATGTGGAGGCAGAGTGGCAATTTTGCTGGTCTGTAACCACAGATTTGTGCATGCTATTTGTCTCACCAACTGCCTGCACAGGTGATGGTCCGAAGCCTGGCTCGCCCAGCTATTCTTGTCTCATCAGACCATTCTGCTCTGAGATGGCTTACAAAGAGGGAAGCCTGGTTCATATACTCCCTACCCCCTGGGGGATCATGGTGCAGAATGTTAAAGGTGACAGTGCCTACCAGTGCTGCCAGTCTCGCAGACCTGACGGTTCACTGCCCGGTTGGTGCTATACCCGCTGCTGTTGTTGTAGCATGGCAAGCAGGTTCCCGGCTGTGCATCCTCAGGACATGCTGTCGAAGTCTTAGGCTATGTTTCCATTATACGTCGGTACCCCCTCTGCTAAGTGTATTGCATGGCAGGGGGCCCGACGGAGCACATAGACCTTTCCTGCTCGACGGATGCTTTTTCTTCACTGCGCCGAGCCGTTCCGCCGATGCAAGGCTGAACTGATCGAGTACGTTGAGCCTCTGCTCAAGGTAGCGGATGTCTAAACACCGTGTCTTTCTGTCTATGTGCTACGTCGGGATCCCCACCAAGGAGGGGGTCCCGACGTATAATGGAAACATAGCCTTAGTCCACTATTTCCATGATGATGACCCTATGGTACGCTTTGCCAAGAGGGCACGCAGAGCCCTCTCACTCGGCATATGAAGTTTGGAAGGGCATTCACAAGGATTTGACTAGTCATCTCACTGTGTGCATGCCAGTCTGCGTGCACACAGGGAGAGAAGTGCAGACCTGCACAGCATCGGGATTAATCTCTTATGCAGTCAGAGGCACAGACTGTGTGTCACATGTAAATCACATGATCTCTTAAATATGCCCTAGGAGAGACACAAGTAAATGTAATTCTGGTCACTCGTGATGAGCGGCATAGGCAATATTCGAATTCGCAATATTCTCTACATTCGCAATTATAATTGCCTCACATTTTTATTTTCGCATTGTGAATATATATTCGCAATCCATGCCTATAAGCATCTCAATGGCGAATTTCGCAAATATTCAAAATTGCGTATATCTGCCGCCATATTCGCGAAATTTGGGAATTCTCGAATAGCCGATATTTGCTGAATATATTTGCAATTCGAATATTCGAGCTCAACACTACTGGTCAGTCTTAATAAAAGACACTCTAATGCCTCTGCTATATCTCTGATTAGTAAATCAAGGCCTAAATATCACATCTAAAGGGCCCCATACACCTTACAATCTTTCCATACAATTTCTGTACAATCAAATTTTGTTCTACCAAAACCATGTAATATAAGGACCTTTCTCAACCTTCCAATCACTATGTTTTTATTAGGGAGGCCACTATACTACACAGTTGTTGGTAGATCTAATGCAAATTGTATGGATCGAAGGTATATGGGGGGCTTTAGAGGAGGAAATATGGGCTCTGATTTTGTAGACGTAAAGTGAGTTAATTTTGAGTAAGGGAAAGTTAAGACAATGATTTCATCCCTGTCATGACCTTTTTCTTCATGCCTCATGTGCCAGTTTGCAGTTAGATATGGCTGAGAGGGTTGGGACCTGTTTTACCATTGTGTAAACAACACTTTTATTGTATTTAAATAAAGGGAAGCAGAAACTGTCACTTCCTCCTTTCTGTAGAACTGCAAGTTTGCTAGAGAATTGCTCTGTTCCCGGAGGTCAAACAACAGCATTCGCTTCAGTGATGACAGATGAATATTTCTTTGATGTAACCCCAATTCAAAGTAAGCATGTTATCTTAATCATCTACATGTACAGTCTCTGTCTTTTAGCAGGTCACTTACCTCTTTCCCACGTTTCTTTCTTGTCACAGCCAGTGCTCTTAACTCTCTGCCATTGTATCTTAAAGTAACCCTACACTAGAAGTAAACCCATCTTCAACATTTATCTACATCATCTACCTATAAAATGTTTTATTTTTTGCATAATTAATATTTTCGATTTTAGAGGTTTATCAAACATTTTGAAAGAATGATTTATTAGCTGATTACAGGATGTTTTCATGCAAACCTACTGCATTATAAATAATAGAAAACGAGTTGTAATTCACATTAGCACATTTGCATCTACTGGCAGCATTCGTTTCTGGGTCATTGCCACAATAATATTATAACGAGTAAATATACTGGAACCAGGGTGGAGGTAGGGTAGGTGATAACATCTCTAGACTGTACAACTAAAAACCACAAATATAGGACCGAGTGAAACTCTGGTCACTATATTTTGGGGTGGCAGGCCCCTGAGATTTTAACGGCACATAAATTAGAGACAAATGTGAAATAAAAGGTATAATATAATTATGTCCAACAAACGGTTATACACTTGTAAAATCAATTGGCGCTTCATGATCATGTCCAAGGTAGGTCATACCCAACGCTTTCGCCCTATTGGGGGCTTCATCAGGGTCTCAGGGGCTAGCCACCCCAAAATATAGTATATTTGTGTTTTTTTGTATTATAACGAGGTTCACGTTTACTATAGGATGTATAAGTATATGTCTAAAGCCCCCCATACACCTTTAGATCAATCCATACAATTTCTATTAGATCTCCCAACAACTATGTAGTATAGTGGCCTCCCTGATAGAATATATAGTGATTGGAAGGTTTAGAAAGGTCCTCATATTACATGGTTTTTGTAGAACAAAAGTTGATTGTATAGAAAGATTGTATGGTGTATGGGGCCTTTAGTTCGTTTTCTCATCAAGTGCACTTATACAATGCTTTGCTTTAGGTTTCCTCTAAAGTGAAATTGAAACTATAGCTAAAATAAAGTTCTGCAGCCTTCCTCGTCACTGTACATTAATTCGGCCTGTATAAGTTGGCTTTCAATCCATCTTTAAATTTTAAATTCTGTTGTTCTTTTATATTGTTATAACTTCCAATCTAAAATTAAAACTCCTCTTGGACGTTTTTTTTTTTTTAAAGCACAGCCATTGCAGATCAATGTTAGGTCCATGTATCTCAAATGTATCTTAGGACATGTTGTCTCCAAAGTAAAGCCGGCCATAGACGTCCCGATCTATGGCCGACATTTAGCAGACTCTTCACAG
>CM070041.1:24965020-24979469 GCA_036250615.1 Ptychadena robeensis
TGTTTGGAATCATGTATGATTTTCGTTCCACTTCTCACATGTACATCACTTTGTATTGGTTTTTCACGTGGAATTCCAATAAAATGGAGTGACAAAATGTGGGGGCAAGCCACTGGGGGCCGAATGCTTTTGCAAGCCACTGTATATAGTCAACAGATATCTATGGATCACATACATAAGGTTCTATAGAAGTTTATACATCAACAGTTTATACAGCATATTAGCATTTCATTACATCTTAATCCATCCTATTTTTTCGCTAATTCAGTTACACGTCACACACATATATTGATATATGTCATATATACCATCAAAGTCTATTATGAACTATTTGGTACTCACTTTACTTTTGGGGATCGACTAGCGTCTTACTGCTCATGTCTATCCACACCATGGGTCGACAACTTCAAGTCCGCGCCCCCTCTCCCACGAAAGCCGTAGGGCAACCTATGGGGGGGGGGGGGGTAATCCTTCCAGTGCCCACTGCACGTTATTATTATTTCTAGTGCAAAAATGAAAAAGAATGATAGGAAGTGTGATTTTGCTACCCCTACATATATGTGCCTTCTCTGACGTTGAACCCCCCGATCTCTGACACTCCTAGAAGTCCAATATTTTGGGGGGGTTTGTGATTTACCACTGAGCATTTCATATTTCACACCCCTAATTACAACCTTTCAAAGCTATATTTATGTTTCCCTATATTTATTTAATGGGCATAAACTGTATACACAGTAAACTGAAACATTTAATCATGGTATTCTAAAAAGGTTCTCAAAGGGTTAACCTGTTGTGTTTACATGATACATGTTAGCTGTTTATAAAGCTACCAAATGTGTTCCAGCTTCAAAATTTATTCCTATTGGAAAAACGAACTGCAATGCCTTCTTTTTCCAAAAGATGCCCTTAGTGCTCCCTTACCATCACTGTATATAACAGCCCCGGCTTTCTCTGTAAGCTCTAGCTTTCTGACAGCTGCAAAAACATCAGTGCTTCAGGGGCCGTACTAAAAGCCTTGGAGGGCCAAATATGGTCTGCAAGCTGTAGATTGAGGGTCCATGCCTTTGAGGGTAGTCGCATACAACTATCCCCTATGTCAGCGATGAGTTGCAGTCTGAGATAACGATATCATTCCACACAATGCAGAGCTTAAAAGTAGGAATACACAGGCCGATTTTCCCCAGATTTCTGCACAGCCGAGCGCCGTGCGCGCTCACGGCACTGTGCAGAAATCTTGGAAAAAATTGACCCGTGTATGCCGTTTTCCGAGCGAGATCAACATATTGGTAAACCTTGTTTGATAGCCTATACTTTGAAAAGGGACCCGCAGTTTCCCATTCAAAGTATAGACGGGCTGACAGCTGGCTCCCGATATTGGGGAAGCCGGGCAGTAGCGTGATGACGTCATCACTCTACTGCCGAGCTCTCTCTATTGGTTTAAAAATGTATTCCAGCCTTAAGTCTTTGGATTATAGAGGTTCCACAGGCTTGGGTGAACAGTGAGTAAGGAAACGGGAAAGTAGGTGTCTTCTTCTGCAACTCCCTACTGCCATTATTTTGAACAACCCCTTTCAATTAATGCTTCAAGAAATCATTACAACTTAAAAATGAATGGTGAGAATTTGTCCCTAAAATAGGGTCAGAGCTGAGCACTCCCAGTATATGCTGACTCCCTCCACACTGCCAACATGTACCCATAACATTTTTAGGATGAACAGTAGAAAGAGATAAGACTGATGCCATTTTGCCACAGCCTATACTATTTACACTGGTGTTTTTTTGTTACTATGGAATTTAGAATTTTTTGGCAGTGAATTCTGATCCAGTACTATGAATATTTATTGGCTCTGGATGTAGATAATTTCATATCCATTCCTCATTGTAACCTTAATAAGAGAAGGCCAAAAACAACTGTAAGGTGTAAATCTAGCCATACACAAATCCACATCTGCTTGATCCATCTTCGAATATATTGACTTGTGCAAATATCAACTGCCAGTCTAATGTTGATCAACCATACAAGCACACAATCAATGCAAACTTGATAGAATTCCTTTCCAAATCTCTGTACATATGCCCCATAGCACAATAAAATACAAATCAATTGAGATACCTAAAAAACTCATCATATACTTGCATCATCAACTGCAATTTTCAAACATGATAATCCTTTTGAATGATCACCAATTCCCTCAACAAAGTTGCACAGTATGTATTCTTTAGCCCACAGAAAACTGTACCTACCAAAAAAGAACAAAAAGGTTGTGTTTGGGCTCTACAGACACAATGTTCTCCATCTTCTCAACAGAAGTCAAACTTAATGTAAATAAATTGTGTCTCATGTGAAGCATGTATTGTTGGTTATATGATGTGTTTTACCAAGTTTTACCTTTGACCAATTTTTTTAGCTGGAATAAAATGAACGTAGAATTTGCACATACTGCACCACTGTAAATGTGAATAGTAATAATAGCAAAGGGAAAGAAAATGTGCTATTTCTAAACAGGTAAATTCTTCAGTGCATAAAACTGGTACGTTTTGAGCCAGAGGGTGATTGTCGGAAGAAGCCACTATATGTCTTGAGTGACTAGTTACACTCTTTTGGAAGTGTTGAGCACACCAACATGGACTTGAAGGAATAGCCATTCTTATGTTACATACACAATGCAGCTCATGCTAGCTTATGCCTTGCAGAGTCTTCTATAGCCTTGTGTATCTCCAACAGAAAAAAGTTGACCACAGTATCTCTTTGCAAACAACCAGTTGAACAACAGAGGCAAACTTCAAGCAGAACAACTTTATATAAAGCTTCAAATATCAAAAACCAACCATTTTCAGATAAAATAAACACGATTATCTTAATAGAGGATAATTTTGCACATTTGAAGGCTGTAATTAATAGGAATTAATTGCATATTTAGAAGTTGCGCTTCAAAAAAAAAAACCAACATCAAATGCAATGGATGAATGGGAGGGGGACTTTAGAAAAAATGTCGAAAGATGAAATGAATCAGATGTTCATAAAAAAAATCTTTAGAAAAGAAAATGGAAAGAGGTTTTGCAGGAAGGAGTTGTCATGATAAAAAGATGCCGCTCGCTGTTCAACTACACTTTTAACTGCATCTTTTCTGAAATAATGATAATCATTTCCACTTTCATCTTAAGTTTAATAGCATATGGCTTTTTCTGATTAACACCCCCTCCTGTTATTAATCAGTATCTTGCTATCATGTCTCTAATGTAGACGGCAGTTGCCCTGCTGGTGCTCTAAGCTTTTGCAGTGCCTGAGCCCATGGATGTGAGCTGGAGGCAGAAAAAGCTTGGCTTCTGTTTGCAATAGTAATAGGCATTTTTTCAGGTGCCCTCAATGTGAACTTTATTCAGACTTTGCTTTATGGTTTAATGTTAGTTTAAGCTTATAAAATACAGAATCCTTACACTTGTTTTGCAGCAGTGCTTATTCTGTTTGCCGCATGTTTTGAATAAATTCATGCATGCTGATATATAGGGACTGTTACATTTTCCCCATAGATGTACCCAAAAGAACAAAAGATACACATAAGATATATATATATATATATTTTTCATTTAAATTCACCTAGCCTTCCATCCAATAGCACACATTCTGCCATAGGGGGACTGCACTTACTCCAATATATCTACTTCAATGTATCTATGGCAATCCAATGTTAGAAGGACCAAGATGCTGTAAATCCATCAGATCAGTCTGCCAAGAAGATCTATGTGCACGGGTTTTGTGTTATTTGTTTAACCAGAAGTCTCCTCTGGGAGAGGATGTGGGGAACACACATTTTGATTTTTTTAAGTGTATAGTTTGAAAAATGATTCCTTTTAAGCAACACATAATATGATCTGTAGAGCTGTTCAGGTTTCATAGTATTATTGGATACAAAGCCATCAAAATACCTAGATACTTCAACTGAAATTTTATGTTCAGATAAAAAGAAATAGATTTTAATCCAAAGGCGTCTTCAATTACAAAGCATAATCATCTTGTGGCAGTTACAATTTTTTTTATTGGTTAAACTATATAAACAAAGCTAATCATTGTAAATACTCTTGTCAGTGGTATCGACCCAATTACTTTGACTTCTATATATCAAAAAAACAGAGAAAACTGCTACTGTATTCCCCTCACACATGGACACACAAGTGTTCCTATACGGTGTAATTTTGGGCAAAGCACAGCCATGTGCAAGGATTTAATTATCTAAATGTAAGAGAAAGGGTGACTTCCAAGAACCATTTAGATGGGAACAGGGAGAAAGAGTATGGTCCTACATCTCTCCTTGCAAATTGAGAGGTTTTGTTATTTTCAAACTATATCTATAAAATGTAGCATTATCTTTGGCTGAAATATACATGGCTTGCCCTAAAAACAGCATAGTATTGAGGGCAACCTATGTCAAACCCAGGTTTGTAGTTATTGTCTAGAATAAATTATTCATTTGCACATACACATACAAACCTACACATGCCCATTTCTGCTGCCTTTGTCAAAAGTGTCAGAATTCAGTGTAGGAGGTAACAACAACTAATATTTTATCATACCCCATCCTATCACTGAAGGCTTTGCTCAGTGGCCTGTGCTAGAAGCTATTAGGTTTTAGTGAGTGACCTTACAAAGTATACTTTGAGAGTCTGGGGGAGACTTCCTAACCCTTGGTATGCCTAGCTAGAGAAAGAGTCCAGGTTACTATCAGCAGTTAGTAGCAGTTAGATTCTTGAAGTCACATCCAAGCTATTAATAGCTTTTTTTCCAACCGCATGGACAGGGAATCGAGTTGATCTCTATGTTTAAACAGGGTTTTATTAGGATAACATTTTAAATTCTCAGAAGCATATGGCAGCAGGTTCCAGTCACTGTGTTACATTGTGCTTCCCTGCCCGGCGGAGAGGTTTGGTGAAGTTGCTGCCACCCAGTGGTGGATTTTGGATGGACCACTCCCTAGCTCTGCTGCAGGATTTGTGGATTGGTTTGAATTGCCCAATTAGGATCTGTTAGGGATGGCTGTGTTGTGGAATAGTCAAGTTCCTAGACCTCGTCTTTTGTTTTTGGACTACTCTTCTGATATGATGCCATTGACTATTTAATTTAATGGACTAATCTCATGTGCATGACTTCAGCTTTGCATTTGAAATTGCTCTCTGGGGGTCCCTGGGGTGTTTCATTAGTTTCCACTCTCAGGTAGGATACTTTGTGCGCTTAAGTCCTACGGGCAACAAAAGTCGGGTAGATGTATTGCATCTCCCATTTTAGTGGGGGCTTGGCTTGGGATAAGACTGGGATATTCTACTTGGACTGGTGATCCCGCTGAGACCTTTACAGAAGCACTTTAAGGAAACAAACACAACAGTATACCGATTACTGGTTGCAGACCAAACTATTGAGTTTTATAAACATTACACAATGTACATAATAAGCAATAACACCACCACACTGCTCACCCACTACTATTTTCAGTTATTTGAAGTTAGTATTATTTTTGCAACTTGGCTTTTTCAAAGGTTACTCTAAAGCTAGCCACACACGGTTCGATTTTGGTTCAATCGATGCTCGATTAGATGAATTTTTTCATCGATTGAACGAAAATCGAGAAATGCCCACATGGTACAATCAATGATAATTGTTCGATTAAGGCAGAAAAATGAATCGAATTTTGATCGGACATAGTAGAAAATCATTCGATCGATTGTGCCAAAATCGTTTTATAATCGTCGATGTTTGTGGTGTTTCTCCTGATCGATTAGATTAGATATACATAACATAGACCACTTCAATCTGAACTTCAATCGTTTCCATACCAAAAATCAAAGATTTTAGTAATATTTTTTAATCGAAATCTCACCACAATCGCAAACTCAATGTGGGGTGTATGTTGATGCGATTAAGATCGATTTTCGATTAGATGATTGAATTCCTCGATCTAATCGAGCATCGATTGAACCAAAATTCGTTCCTCCGGCTAACTCGGGCTGAGTTTCATGTTGCATGAAACTCAGCCCGAGTTAATTCGGGGAGAACGCTCAGAAGGTTAAGGCTATACTATACCTAGCAATCTTTTTTAACTGCCACTGCTTTTTGTGCACTTCTGACTAGTAAAATAAAAATCAAGAATCTCAATTATTATAAAACAATGTGTGAACTGTTCAGATCTATTATGGCACCAATCAATATTAATCTCTAAAGTGAGCATTTATATATTATATATAGAGTGACTTCATAGTATTGGAATTCAAGTATTTATAAACTCCTAACAATCAGTAAAACAAGCCCTTATGTCATGACTTTAGTAGCTTCAGGCACTGTGGAGCAACTGATTTTCTAATAATTGTTCAACCCATAGCTGCCCTTCCCTAAGCACTTGTTCCACGTTAGAACAAAATGGCTCTGGTTGGAAAGTTTGGTTGCACCCTTCGACTGGGAGGGAAATGGTGTCAAACCAGAGCAAATGGCCTCTGCAGATCACCGATTTTATGATTGGAACTTTGGGCCAGTGGAAATGTTGTGAGACTTTGGACACACCTGGTTGAGAAAAATGGAAGGCTGCTGTATCACTGATCATCTATAATTGAGCAGGCTAATCAATATTTGTTTAAACACTGATTTACTGTTTCTTAAGAATGAATGGAAGCTGTTTGGGGATATATATATGGTGACCAACACAACATGAAGAGAACATACAAATTCCTTGCAGCTGTTGCCCTTACCAAAATACCCAGACAAAAGTGGTAGCCAATGAGACAACATGACACATTGCCTACAAAAGAGTAATGATGATATTGATGTAATGGGTACACCACCCTGGCCCTGGCCCCTCTAACTGTCTGGCCCCTTTTGCATAAGTTTAATCTCTGCGGGTTCCCGGTCTTCAAACCTATGGACAGATGGTGTCTGTTACTCATGAGGGCTAGTGTTCAACATGGCACTCCAGACCACAGCCAGTCACTTGCTGGTCGGGCACCCAGGGAAGACTCATTCCATATAAACACTGGGCCTTATATAATCTACTCCCAGGCAGTACTTGTATTTAATAACCCTCCACACACATCAGCAGCTAAAGAATTTGGGGGATACAATGACTTTTTGTGTCCGTTTGTATGAGAACAACAACAGCTGGAGTTAGTGTGGAACAGTGGGATCGTGTCTGCATGTCTGACAGCCTTAAGTCTACGCAGAGCTGATTTTACTTTCCATAAATCCAGAGCAGTCAAAGTAATGAAACATGATTGCAGATTGACTACTGAGATTTGCTGCACTAAATTTTTAACATTGTTTATTGCTTTGATGTGTAACACCAATACTTTATGTCACATATAATTGTCCATGTATGTACATGTATAAAATAAAATCACATATTTTATAATACAAAATGTATAACTTTTTCTTATCTTCTTTGTTCCTAATCTTTCAGACCTGGTCTGAGTTTCAGTTTGAGGTTTGGAATCGTGTCCTCCAGCTGAGATCTCTCTTTTAGATATGCAAACTTCCATGTAGGACATTCGTTATCAAGGCTCCTGTTTGCCTTTTATGTAGCAACTCCGCGTCAGTGTTCAGCATAAACTACACGGACGCCCGCTAGATTGACATTTCTTCATTCATGCTCTACCTTAAACAGCATGCAAGGACTTCAAAGCAGAGCAGATGGCTTTGATGTAACAAAATGAAAAACGCCTTATGATTTGTAGACACTGAGCGAACGTTGAATCTGCTTGCTTCTCTGCTTTTAAAGGGACACTCTCACCTTCCCAATGTTCAATTAAAAAGAAAAGAAATCAAAAGAATATATATCTGGTTTAACTGCTGCACAAACTAAATCTATTAAGATCTTCTATAATATTCAGGAAATATGCTAGTGGTAAAGGACAATTAACCATGTCATTATTTATTAGATCCCTCTCCCCAAAACACCTTGTGCCAGTTGTTTTCTGGATACTGGCCAGCCATGAATTGTTCATCCAACCATTTGAAAAAATTCTATGAGCTCTGCTTCCTCTCTTCACAGCTTCTCATCATAAAAGTTATTATTATTACTACCCCTAAGGCAAAGATTAATTCTGGGCCAAACAACAACCCTTTGTAATTAATGACACTACCTCAAGGTATCAAAACCTACAAAACAAAGTATATCTAGGGAATGAAAATATATTATCTATAGATCCTTCAAATCAGGGTGATAACTAACTATCGGCGTGGTAGACTGCCCTTGTTCATTTTGTGGTTGTTTTTCATGTTTACCTGACTACCTTAATACTCAAATAGTTGTTTTTAAGTAGGCCACAACTGTAGAGGTAGGGCTAATTTACATGCGTGTTGTAAACTACCCATTAAACACACAATAAGAGCAGCTGGGGCATTCACCGGGAGGTTATCAGGCTTTCATCATATAGAGCTGTCATTGGGCCTTATTTAAACATGCCCCGAACACTGCACAAGTATGGAAGAGCTTGCATACATGAATGCCCGGGCGCTTTCAGGAGTGCCCATAAATATAGAGCCTTAAGCTAGCCATACACAGGTTGACTTTTTCTTGATCAATCACAGAGTCAATCTCCTTGTGCGATTAAAATGTCGATGGATCATCTAACATCGATTATACTACCACACAGTGCAATTGATTTGTATAAGATCAAACTATGGAGCACATAAGTAATATGCTTGTAATTGGGAATAAATATGGCCAAACAATTTCCCTGGCATTTGGTTTGATGCAAACCACCAGCCGGGTGAACACTCCCAATCCGCATCTTACATTGTTTTCTCACCTGGGCCACACACCCCCATGCAATAAAAAAGTGGGAGTTTGCATTTCATTAAAACAAAAATACTTAAAAAAAAGAGAATCCCCTCCCCCTTCCCCAAGAGCATACCAGATACCCTTTAATCAAAGGATCAGGTATGCTCTGGAATAGGGGCACCACAACCAGTGTGGGTGGCAGGGAGGTAACAAACTACATGGGGTCCCCCCTTCAGAGCATACCAGACCCCTATTGGCAAGCCTGGAAGGACAGGAAAGGGGCACTATACCTCAATAAGGGAGACCCCCCATTCATTAAGGTAAGGGGGTCTCCACAACAATAGGTAGGCATTGTGGGGGTTTATCCAGTACCGGATCCCTCTTACCACCTTATTTACAGAGCAAAGAGGTCCCATGGACTTCTTACCCATTCTTAATTTAGTTGCTAGATTTCAATATTTTTTTTGTTAAAATTTTAGGCTTTATCTTTCAAAACCCCCTCTGAGTAGGTAAGGGGTCCTTCCTTCAATAGGGTGGGGAGCGGGATCCGGGAGTTCTCTTGTTAAAGGGAACCCAGGTTCTCAATGAGCCCCCACTTGTGCCCCCACAACGCTTGACCATTGTTGTGGGGAAGAGTCTACCTTACTTGATATACCAGGGGGTTCCCCCCTTCCTCTCTATCCAGGCTTGCCAAAAGAGTTCTGGTATGCTCTGGAGGGGGGACTCCACATTGTTCATGGTCCCCTTTTTCTAGAGCTTCCTGGACCCTATGTTAGCAGGGAGTCTGATATGCCCTGGGGTGCACCCCATGCTGTTTGTGGTCCCCCTTTTTTCAGAGTAGATCCTATGCCAGCAGAGGTTTTGGTATGCTCTGGGGGGGGGGACCTGCAACTCTTTGTGGTCCCCCTTTTCCAGAGCATACCAGACCCTATGCAAGCAGGAGGTCTAGAATGCTCAGGGGGGGCCCACACTGTTTGTGGTCCCCTTTTACCAGAGCATACCAGAACCAATGCTAAAAAGTGGTCTGGTATGCTCTGGGGGGCACCCTTTTTTTGTTTGTGAATTTTACCATTGGTCATCCTGTCCAGGTGTTTGCACAATTTCAACACTTCTTTTAATGGTATTTTGCTGCGAGGTACAGTGGCTTGCAAAAGTATTCAGCCCACATTTTCTCACATTACAGCCAAAAACATGAATACATTTTATTGGAATTCCGAGTGAAAGACCAATACAAAGTGGTATACACTTCAGTAACAACTCTTGAACAGTGCTCCGTGGGATGTTCAAGGCTTTGGAAATCTTTTTGTAGGCTAAGCCTGCTTTACAATTTTCAATAACTTTATCCCTGACCTGTCTAATGTGTTCTTTGGACTTCATGGTGTTGTTGCTCCCAATATTCTCTTAGACAACCTCTGAGGCCGTCACAGAGCAGCTGTATTTGTACTGACATTAGATTACACACAGGTGCACTCTATTTAGTCATTAGCACTCATCAGACAATGTCTATGGGAAACTGACTGCACTGAGACCAAAGGGGGCTGAATAATTACGCACACCCCACTTTGCAGTTATTTATTTGTAAAAAATGTTTTTGGAAACATGTATGATTTTCATTCCACTGCTCACGTGTACACCACTTTGTATTGGTCTTTCACATGGAATTCCAATAAAATTAAGGAAAAAGTTCTTGTGGAAGAGTAAGCAGATCAATGTTTGGAGCATCACTACTTAGGAAGCCTATTCCTGTCAGATAATGTAGGCTTAGGTGCGGGCACTTTCCCATGTCCACTGTGTCACTAATGGTGTTGCCCATACCTACTGTATCTTGTCAAAGGTATTTCAGTTTGTCTGCTTTTATTCAATATTTATCTGGCTATTCTTTCTTTTATTTGTGGTTTGTTTTCTCCAACATACAATAATAAAGTCCAAAATGACACTTTTACTACGTATGCAGCATGACTGCTAGAACATGTGAAGAAATTGTTGATGGTATAAATAGCACCATTATAAGACGCTAGGATGTATTCACCCTTATTCTTTTTCATATGTCTCCCTTAGGGTATCCTCTTTCCTCCAAACTATTACTCACCTCATCTTAAATGTATTATCTAATGTTCAGATCATTTTGTTTTCTCAAATTTCTAATCGTATGATTCTTTAGGATAAAGACAATTTAAGGCATTATCAGGATGAAAGCTATTGTAATAGAATATTTTACTGCATTCTATGGATTTCTTGTAAAGGTCACTTTTAATATTAAAATCCTCCCATATGCTTCCTGTATCTTAAAGACTAACACTGCATGTACAATATTTCCTATTAAACTTGAGTCTCTCCTTACAATAGTTATGCATCCTGTCAAATTCAATCCAGAATTGTATGTTCAACTCCTTTTTCACATATTGCAAAGACATCAATGAATCACAGTTAAAAAAAAAGCTAAATTTTTCTGAATTGTTCATTAGGAGATATGTAGGGATGTGTATGTGCAAACAAACAAGCTACACTGCCTGGCAAAAAAAGGTCACACTATTTTGTTGGACCACCTTTAGCTTTAATAGCGGCACACATTTTCTGTGGCATTGTTTCGATCGGCTTCTGCAATGTCACAAGATTTATTTCCATCCAGTGTTGCATAAAACTTTCACCAAGATCTTGCATTGATCAGGTACAGTCTGACCACTGCACAAAGCCTTCTCCAGCACATCCCAAAGATGAATCCTGGCACTGTCATCTTGGAATATGCCAGTGCCATCAGGGAGGAAAAAATACATTGATGGAATAACCTGGTCATTCAGTATATTCAGGAAGTCAGCTGACCTCATTCTTGGGGCACATACTGTTGCTGAACCTACCCTGACCAACTGCAGCAACTCCAGATCATACTGTAGCACGGCCCCCACAGGAGGCCTCTCTTCTTAAGGCTCCCACACATTTACCAAGTGGAGGCTGACAGATCAGCACAGATCAGCGATGGAGTGCGGGACGTCCACCTCTTAAGCACATGGACACCTATGCCTCACCCCCCAATATTGTCGCGGTCCCATCAAATCCTGTATTACTATAATGCACATATGCTTCCATAAGTGCAGGGCAACACCACCTTGTGCAGTGTCAAGTCCTCTCAGTATATCTGTAACAAAACAAATTTGTAGATAAAAAAGGCAAAAAAAGAAATAAAATAAAGATCATTATTGGAAAACAAACAGAACAAAAACCACAGCCACCAGCCTTCTGTGAAGGACCAATATAGTATGACCTCTTAATGACTTGATGCACATTTATTGAATAATTTGATTCACTTATATTCCATTTGTTACAACACCTTGTCAATGTCCCCTCCTCTTTCTTTTATTTTTTAATTTTTATTAAATTGAAGACTGTTGGTTCTAAGAAAACAGGTCTTAGGTGTCCAGTAGCCACAAAGGCTGCATAGTGACTCTCATTACAAGTTACACTCCACCCACTCTAAGACAGCACCAGAGTTCACTGGTGTGACAAAAGTTGCGACAAAATATTGACAGAGACCAATTCCTTGGTGTTTTCTAAGGATCTCTCCTAAGCTACCTAATTGATAGCACTGGACAGAGCTGTTTCTAGGCATTGGCACCCAAGAAACATGTTCCACATTTTCAGAAAATCTACAGTTTTGTATTCTTTTTTATGCAATGATAATACATTTGATTGTATTTCAGCAGGGCCGCCCTGTATTTTAGTTATATTATGATAATTTATTTCTGCTTAGTTAATATTGCACTCACCAATTTTATCATCACAGTAGAGACATTGGCATTGGTGTCTCACTCTGGCAAAAAAAAACAGGGCTTGGTGAAACAATGGAGGCCAATCTAAGCTGTATTTTTTATTTGGCAATGCAACACAGTCAGTAAAACTTGTGCACGTTATTATTTCCACTATTGTAACACAGTACATAAACACCCATCTTAAATCTCACTCCTCCCTCTGATGTCTTTTGCACATACTCTGGCTTAATCAGTTATCGTGGTAACATACCAAGCCTTGCCAAATTTACGTTTTTGTGCCAAGAGGTGCCCCTGCTCTATTAAGACCTTAAAACCCCCTGGGTGGTATAAGTAATATATCACTATGAGTGCAATTACCGTAATTATTTATCAGCTCTTGCACTAAGCGACCAGTGAATAGCCACCAAAAGATGTGCTCTTTCCTTCCCATATGTCCCACTCACCATATCAGTTTATAAATTTAAGGTCTGATGTGTGAATTCTCAGAAACTTTGGTGTTATAGCTAAAAAGAAAAACAAATATATTTGCCCTCGTATGTACTTTGCTACTGACCAGTACTGATCAGTGACAACATTGACTGATATGTCCTCATTTAAAAAAGAATTTGCAGAGAACAGAGATAAATATATCATTTAAGGAACATCCCAGACCGACCAAGTTCTGGCAGGCAAAGAACACGAGAGCACATTTCATTATAAATAAAAAAAAATCAATTTTTGTAACATTCTTTTGCACGGCACATTAAAGGCTGTTGCATCAATTAGGACTAATTCCTCTTTTTTTCAGAACCTCTTTGTAGAAAAATCTTATATTTCAGCAATTTGCATTATCCACAAAATCTGCTTTGAAGTTCTAAGTTATGGCAAGAGAAGGATCCACTTATCAGCACATAAAAATGTTCAAAGCTTATAATTCCCTGAAACAGATGTACATTATCATAGGATTTTCTTGTGTCTTTTGGGCTGCATGGGTAATATTGTATCCTATCCCTATTCAACCCCCCCTCTTTTTTTACAATCTTCTCTTTACTGAAAGATTTAGCCTGCTGTGCCAATCCACACTTCAAAGATTTCTGCCTATCTATTAGAAACAAAGCACAAAGTGAGAACATATGGCCCTTTTTAAATTTCCCACATTTAAGTCAATATCATTTAGTTTCATCTTCAGCAAAGAGAAACAGACATAAAACGGTTTATCTCCTCCTACCCCTAAAACCAGTGTCTATATCTAATGTCAGTTAAGCAACTTTTTTATTTAAAGACACTCTGGAAAAAATGTCATGGGCACCAAATATTTACTAAGTAAAAGCCAGTTAGCCCTGTAGCAGATTTCTTTAGTTAAATTTCCTCATCACGCTACAACTCACATCAGAAGACCATGTTTTCCTCAAGGCCACCTTAAAAACATTGGTGGGTCCTGGGCTAACGTGTCATTAGAGTTCCCAGCACAGTACAACTTGTCATGCTCTGTTTTATAGTGTCTTTATGCTGAAAACATTTATTTTATTAAATTGAATAGCTTATACTTAATAGGCCACACGGGGGAGGGGGTCATAGTCCAGACGGCTAATAAAAAGTCCAGAGGTTACTAAGTTGGTGTGAGATAAAGTGGTGGCGAAAAGCTCCCATGGTGGAGGGGAGTGTGGTCCTCCTATAAATGACAGATAGGAACAGGGACATGAGGTGCATCACCTAGTGCAAGAAGGTAAAGTTGTGTTAGCGGTAAAAGAAAAATGTAAATGCATTCACAATAATGGAGGTACAATGGAGGCTTAGTTAGGAGTGTTGAGGAGGAATCTCTTAGAGAGAGAGACACACACACATGGCAACTCCGGTATCTTTACCTTTTTCATTTACCACTAAAACAACTTAACAATGTTACACTATGGTGGGAGCCTCCTGTTCATAATTATAACATCAAGAGGG
>CM070041.1:24979567-25006049 GCA_036250615.1 Ptychadena robeensis
GGGGGGGTGGTAGTATTTGGTTTGTGAATGATGACTAAATGAACCTTATATTGTCCTTAATTTAAGATTATGCAGATTCACACCTCCACTATTGGAAGGAATATCTTTGATATGATGTAAGAAAAAAAAATGTCTCTCAAAAGGGGACAGGTAAATGAAACACTCCATACAGCCTAAAGAGCACATTAAAATGTGTGTAAAATGAAATCAAGTTATGGTAATCATATGTATGTTTTTTGGTATTTTAGTGCTTGGTTGTTTTTTGAAAAAGTCCTGTATAGGACGAAACGCGTAGAAGTAGACCTAATTGCACATCCAACTTGCGAATGACCCCCCAGCAATGGTTTGGTCTGCATGTTACCTTCAATGATAGGGGGAAACGAGGACCACCACCTGTAGGAGGCCCTCTTTTTCTTCTTTTTCCTTATGTAAGGACATTGTGAATTACCATCACTTGTGTGTTGTATATACGGACAGTTTTATACATATGAAAAATTTGTGAATAAATTATGACCCCACGTGGGCAAAAGGATATGAACTTAAGTGTCTGGTAAAATTATTAAGCAAGGGAAAGTCTCCTCAGAAACCCCCCTTTTTTCCATACATTACCAGTGTATGACTCCTTTGGTCTATTCAAATTGCTGAAAATCCTCACTTTGTGAGGTGGGGGAGGAGCCTCTAACCTTTGCGTCATCTTCCAGTTAATCCGACCTCTATACAAAATCAAGTACCACACAACACCTGGACAAGCATAAAGATGGAGGAGACTACCAATGGCAGTTTTAGGCATTACAACCCCTCCATTTTGACAACGCTAATCCCTCCCCCGGTCAGACCCCCCCCAATCTGAGGGGGGGGGAGGAAGAGGGGGTGATCGTCCAGGGCACCAGACAGGCTAGGACCTCCCCTTGCCAACTTGCGTCTCCATTGGAAAGCTGCAACTGTTAATTGCATTAACATTTTAAAGCTACATGTTAATGAGTGGGTTTACACATCCTTCAATATATTTGGGTAAATAAATAGCAATGCATTCAAAAGATATCAGTAGTGAATATTTTTTCCATATAGCCATTCCTGACCTGCTCACCATAAATGGTTACAGCCATACAGCTACTGCATCCCAGGATCTGGGGATCTGCCTGCTATGTTGTCTTTTGGGAGTCTGTGAGAACACCATTGCTGTATAGAAAAACCGTGTTGTGTATTTACAACTAAGTAAATAATGATATTGTCTTCTAAATTATGTAAGTACCATTCCCCATATTATTGATTTAAAAATATAAATTTATGGCGAGGAATTAGGAAAAGTGATTCTGGACAGATTTAGTTTGTGGCTAGCTTCACATTAATTAAAAAAAATGGTCTAGCTGTAAAATCTGGACATTCAAAAGTTAGTGAGGCAAAAACAACTATTAAAAAAAAAAAAAAAAAGAAATGGGAAGTCTGGTCATGTACTAATGGAAAGGGGACAAAATGTACAGCAGACATTGGCATTTTATGTGGTGTCAATGGAAACATTAAAAATACACAAATTCTCTAAATATTTTGGGGTACGCATTTCGGCTGTATGTGGTGAAATGAAACAACACAACATTTTTTGTTAGGGTTAAAAATGAAAAGTAAAGAATTGTTATTGCTTACACACAGCAGCAAACAAATCTGATTTTTTTGTGTTCATTTTATCAGGAACTCTAAAGTTCCCCCCAACCCGGGACATCCAAAAGTATAGATGCTCAGCCTTCTTTTTAGTATTTTAATATGAGCTGTGAAACCAATATAGTCAACAACTGTACTAATGTTATTTTTGCTATGTTACAATCCCATCTATTACCGAACATTTTTAAATAAAAAGGTGTCCGGATGACAAAATGAGAGATTCGGTCACAGCCAGTGATAAGTGAAGGCAGCTGGATCTTTATACTGGGGTTTTTTACTTATGTGAATTCTTAAGGAAATGTCAGCAGAATAATAAACTGGTAAACATGGCAGAGTCACATCTAAAGCCCTACTTAAAGTGACATATGTTGTTCCTCTTCTGAGGTGGTGGCAACAGACTGGACAATAGGATGGATACCCTGAAGTGTTCCCTCTCCATAATCATCTATATCCATATGTTAGCATTGGAGCATCAATGACTCTTCAACTTCTCATCCCACTAATAAATCCCTGCAGTTTGAAAAAAGTAAAAATACTTTTATGACTTTCTCTTTCTTGCAAATCTCTTGCAAATCTTTTTTAACTTACAAAGCATACTCCACTAACAGACATATTTTTCTCTACATAATAGTGAGCGGCAGTGATGGCCTGCCAACCTTGGGCAGCGAAGGCCAGTAAGAGTCTGTTTTGGCTAGTATGCTTTGTTCAGCGGACCCTTACATACTGTTGGTTAAGAACTGGTGTTGTTGAGCCATTTTTGCTTTGTCAACACAAAATGGAAAAGGCAAAGCTGAAGAGTCCACTTTGTATTCAGTAGCGATTCCCGTTTCACAAAATTTTGTTCTACTATTATAGTTATACTTATATGGGTGTTTCCATCACAAATGCCCTTCAGGGAGAGATTGATGAACACATTACTATTGTCAGCAGCAGACAACCTGCAAAGGCAGTACAAAAGGGGCTAAAGTAAAAGTAAAAGGATATCTGCTGCCTGCTGTTTCTGCAGGGTTCTACTGTATCTGCAAAAATGTCTTCTTGCGGTATGCCTTCTCATCCTTTATCACCTCCTCCAACTTATGCATGAGTTAGTATTTTAGTAGTTTAGTTTGAATGTACTAGAAAAAAGGGGGAACATGGGTATTGTAAAATATAAAAGCTGACACATGTAGATCCCAGCACATTGGCCAAAAAAATAAATCTCTTACATCTCTTTAAAGTGTATTCTGTAACTCACAACCAGCTCAACCATCCACTGTGACCCATATATAGGCCCAAATAAGAGCAGGCTCACCTGGTGGCTGTCCTTTCCTCCTTAAAGAACCAACCAGACGTTCAGGCACACAATCACAGGGATGATTTGCTGCCCTATAGATATTTTACACATTGTACATATGTAAACCCTTGTTTAATTTTTTTTTTTTAAAACCTGTACATTCACATACACGTGTAGTGCTTTAATTTGTATCCTTGCTTTAATTAGTCCTTTGCATTGCATGGGGACCAAAACATCATTGGAGCTGGATGACTGCTGCGCCTCCAGCTCCTTTAATGTCAGGCAGCAGTGCGATGGCGTCATCGTGCTGCTTCTGGGAACCTTGAACGGCTCGTATATTGTGTGTTCCCGGCTTTAATATGTGCACTGGGCACTTCCATTGTTCCAGTATTGCTGTCTTTGACATATCAATACTGGCAGGCAAATTTGTACAAAACAATACAATGCATCTCAGGCAGTCCATGTGTAGACCTAAAAGCTATCCAGTACCTAGGATGAAGCTTCCAGAGGACAATCACATGTTTATAAGGTTAAAGATGTAAGTAACCATTTAATGCTACACAGCTCTGACTGTCCTTGGCTGACATCCCACACACTAGACGATATCAAAGACAAAACTTCAGAGATAACTGCAGATAATAGAGGACAAAAGAGTGCTTTCTCTGGCGTTATATATTACTTTTTTGCTAACTTTTATGTTTCCTTCCAGATAAAAACACACTTTGTTTTACTTTAATGGCTGGGTTGCACTTAGAGGATAGTTAAATGTGTTCAGAGCTGCCAGGCAATTATTTCAACAGAATTAAAATGATACTAATGAATAATAATAAATGAATTTCTCTATGTAATAACTAAAATGGTTCCCAATAAACTTGTATTTTAAAAAAATCTGACTACAGGCTCTAACTGACTATCATGTTTAACACTAGAGATAACAGTTAGGGGTTTAGTAGTTGGTAGGTATGCCTTTCCATGCTGTTCTCCTACTCTTCTGTTGTCCCATTTGTCCAACCAGTTTGAAAGGGTTGTGTCCCTTCCCTAAGGCCCCCACACAGGTACCGAGTGGGGGCCGACAGATGAGCCGTAGAGTGCAGCATAATGACGTCATCAGGCTGTTCACCATCGCTCCGAGTATCCGCAGGCACCCTTTGTGTGCCGGCCGTTAGTTTCAATGGGGACGCCGGTCGCCCTATGTGGGCACCCCCGATCGGCAGTCGATTTTGCCGCCGGCCGCGAGCGCACATCAGTCAGCTGCAAAATCGTTGTGTGTGTGGGGGGGGGGGGCATTTGTCACAATATATTATAATAGTAAAAGTAATTAACACCCCACAGACTTTTATGTGCATGGGTGCACATAACTTTTTAAGTGAACTACTCAGATGAGTTCCAGGAGATACTCACCCCATATGTAGGGTGATCTACCTCACTGTCTCCCTCCCTGTCCTCTGCATCAGATTCCTGCATGGTAGATTCTGCTGCAGATAGACCTCCATGTTACTGATTGACCCTTTGATTAGCTGTCTCCATCCACAGGTCACCAGCTGGCTTTTTGGTCAAATGTAACTCTTACAGTACAACAATGTTTGAACCCCCAGATCTCAGTATTATATCTCAGTATTATATCTCAGTATTATATCTCAGTAGTGTAACTTTTGTCTTGTCAGATTTTACCTTTACATGTGCCTACACTGATTTTCGTCCCCCAGATATCCAACTTCCTTATAAGTCCTATCTTTTTTTTAATTAGTCAGTTACATTCCCAATTTGACACCCTAACTGCAACCTTTTATAGTTATTAAAGTTTCCCTGAGTTACATCAACTCTATACGTTTAACAATAAAAACAATTGCCAAAGAAAGCTGTGTGGAGCTGTAATCTCAACTCAAGCTGCAATATCAGCTTCAGCCACTGGATGTCACTAGAGAGCACTTGCCATCAGAGCACAACACAGGACAGCTCTGTCTCATCAAAGAGAAGGGGGGAGGAGGGTGAAAGCTCCATGCATCTCTCCCCTTTCTGTGTAGTACACAGATGCGATAGGAAGGAAAAGAAAGGTGTGCAGAGCTAGTTTTTAGACCATTTTGCATACCAGTGTACTGCTTATGTGCACCCCTGTGATGTTAGCCAATCTCTATAGAAGTATGGTGGGCTGCAATACATAGGAGAGGATAGAGTAATTAGTGTTGTTCCAATTTAACCATTTTTTGTCCAGTCAATCACTCTGCTGCTTTTCTTTTGTTCACTTGTTTTAGAGTGCTTAAAGTCATTCATATTATTTTAAACTATGAAGAAAATACAAATGTTATGCACACACTTAACCTCCCTAGCATTTCTGACGGCACCATCTCGTCCTGCACTTGCTTATGCAGTATTGCAGCTAATGAGATGGAGCCGTCCAGCTAAGCTCAGATCCTCGCAGCTGCACATTCTGCTCTGTGCTGTCCCGGGATCTGAAGCTTGCTTCACACTAAAGCAAGCCGTCGGGAGGCCGCGGGACATTCATATGCAAATTGGGATATTTTCAAAGAGCACACCTGGAATATCACCCCCATTGTCATTCCAGATGTGATCTTTGAAGTTAACCCTTTCAGAGGGATGCCAAATGCCATTGTATTGGATACAGTGATAACTGTATCCAATACAATTCAAAGTAAAACAAAACACATTTCCAATTGTAATAAAAATGTTATTATAAACAAACATAAATACTGTTTTGAAATCAATAAATACTGTTTTGAAATTTTTCATACCAAATAAGTATTCAAGAGATTTAAGCATTGAAATGATATATTTTATAATTTTTTTGATGTACTTTTTTTATAATAATTGTGTGTTTTAAACATTATTATATTCAGGATGTCTATTAGACCCTTGTACGGACAGATTTTTGGAAGTTACAGGCCTACAACACAAAGAAAATTCCATTAGAGTCTATGGTGCGCTTTTGGTACAGAAATCTGGACCTTGCAAGAGTGCTAGGGAGGTTAATGTGATATTTAGTTTTAGAAGATAATTTATCATTTATGTTGGCATATAAAACCATCAACAATAGAATGGTCTAACCCTCCAAGCCCAGAGCCTCTGGGAAACAGATCACCATAAGTGACAAGTCAGTCACAAAATGCGTTGATGTTAGAACATGCCCAACAGCCCAGCCTAGGGGTATTATTTCATCCTATTGTCCAATGATGCCATAGTACTCTTAAGCTGGATACACACGGCTCGATAAACAGCCGTTTCAAGGAAGCTCCAGCCAAGTGTGATCACATCATCGCGCTGGGCTGGAGCCGCCACCATATCGAGCCACAGAGCTTCTGCGTCTGGCAGCCTGTCCATTAAATTGGATGGAGACCCGCGGTCCCCATTCAATGTAATGTATTTCGACCAAGGTTTTCCAACATGTTGGAAACCTACTTGGTCGAGTTACTTCAAGCAGGATCCGTTGATCGAAAGGGCCATTGATTTGGCCCATATCTTAGCATATGTACCCTGCTTAAGGTGTAACGAACCAGCGGGAGTAGACCTATTGTGCCACGAGTCCTAGCTCCTCTAAGGGCACCCATTCATTCTTTACAATACCCCTGAAGGTGGCGATAGACATTTCAGAGAAGAACAATAGATCACTACATCCTGAGAGAGGGTAGGCACACGAGGAAGCAGGTCCAGAGGAAAGGTACCAGAGACACAGGCATTATCAGCAGGTTGGTTCATAACCAGGAGCAACCATGCAAGACCAAGGGATGAGGCATTGACGTTATCTGGCAGACAATGCATCAGGGTAGGAGGCACAGGTACAGATCAGGCAGTCCAGATTTGCAAGAGGAAAGTCAAGGCAAACAGACAAGGGTTAAACAGGTAAGAGAGTCTCAGAACACAGGCATGAATCAGTAACACAGGAATACAGATAGCAATGTAAAGCCTTAGCGGGACACAACAACCTGACACTGACGCATCTGTAAAAAGAGTTCAAACACTTATTCATGTGCAGGAGGGCCATGAATGGTTAGACAGGACACACGACCAATCCCTTAAATTCCAGAAAGTGACACATACTGGTCCTTTAGGAAGTGCTGCAGAAAACCAACAGCATGTTGTGGAGCAGATCCCAGCACAACAGTAATCACCGTTAAATATGGGGCCCAGGACGGCAGAGGTAAGTAGGGGGGCAGTGGTGCACGGCAGTCGCTTCTACATATTGTTTCAACAAAGTCAAACGCCAGGCACACCAGGCAAAATACATCAGCTAAAAATGGTCTCGGCATAAACCAGAGCTGGCTATATTTCCAATGGGTATTACATAATTAATATAGTTAAATGTTATGGATCAATTTAATATATGTCACACTGGAAGTCTACTGCAGTTATGCAATTAAAACACTACATTAAAGAAAAGCTGCAAATTAAACACCACGAGGGCAACTTTCAAAGTAAAAGAACATCAGACATTCTAGAAATGACCTTTTCCATTCCAATGTTTCTGTTTATATTTGAAAGAAATGATGTGCAAGTAATATATGAATTATCTAATCTACATATCAGTCACATTTGAAAATTGATATAAGATCTGAGACACAAGGCCAAGTTTACCTCTAGGCTCAGTACGATTGTGCCTAAGGAAATAGGACATGAGGAGAGTGCACAAAAAACATTTATTAGTGCTGTATGGTTATTCATGGAAGCTGTTCAAAGACACATTTTGTTTGGTAAACTATAGCTAACAGATCTAACTGAGTAACTTGTAAAGTGCTCTGAATGCCATTAAATACTTTATTTCATATGCTTATATTGCACTTCGTCTATGACGTCTCTCTACGTTCATTTGTTTTTAATTTAATAGGAATACGTTACTGGGGGAACTCAGAAAAGAGTCTGTTGCTATGCTATAATTCCATGCATTCAATATGTATCATATCTTATGTACCATCTCAAGAGTGCTTGATGATTGGCAGCACTCTTTCCTTGCACTTTTCAATTAATAATACAGGGTATGCATACACCTTGATAAATGGGAATGGTTGGTGATATTAACTTCCTGTTTGTGGCACATTAGTATATGTGAGGGGGGAAACTTTTCAAGATGGGTGGTGACCATGGTGGCCATTTAAAAGTCGTCCATTTTAAATCCAACTTTTGTTTTTCAATAGGAAGAGAGTCGTGTAACACAAGAAAACAGTGGTGTGCTTGGTTTTAACATAACTTTATTCTTTTATGAGTTATTTACAAGTTTCTCTTTGCTTACAGCCATTGACATGTCACCGAGGTTAACATGTGAGGAGCAGATAGAAATTGTGTTGATGTCTGGTGAACGTACCCTGTACACTTAGCAATAATTTTATATGTGGATATTGGCTAGCCAAAGTTTTATTGGCTAAGGTTTAGGGCCCCCATACACGTCTTGACAGTTCTTTTCTGGTTGATTGCTATAGTTTGAATGGGTCCCCATCCAAAGTATTTTATGGGAATCCAAGTGTGAATACCGCACATCGTGATTCCTGTACATTTGGCTAATGACTGAAAGCAGTGTGGTGACATCATTGTGACATCACCACACTGTGATCGCTCACTGGCGGAATGACCGGGAATCTACCCATGTATGGCTAGCTTTAGTCTATGTTTTGTATTTCAGGGCAGATGTGGCCAATTCAAAGCAATTGGATATGATGTGCCTGTACACAATTGCCTGTTAAAGCCGGGATGTGCTGCATCACACCAATGACAAAGCAAAGCCTAACGTTGTCATAGCTGCAATACAATGCTGGGCAATGTTGCCAATGCCACACTACGCGTCTATTGGAAGTAGATTTTTTCAATTTGATAGAGCGTGTTATCACCATTGTGATTATGCAGTGGTTATAAAGAAGACAATGATCTTGTCATGTATCAGAACAGAGCTGAAATAACATTTTGGAGACTGCATGGAGGACAATTGTGTACTACAGAAGTTTAATTGTAAAATGAAACTTAGGAAAAACAAACTTAAATCTTCATTAACTGTTGCTTATCAATAGTGTGTTAATGCTGGCCATACATGGGCTGATTTAGTGTTCGATTTCTGAACGATTGATTGCTGTGAAGGTGTGTGGCGATAGTTCGGCAAGGATCACCATCCTTCAGCCAGGGACCAATTGCCAAAGGTGGTGCGGAATCGACCCGCATATAGCCAGCTTAACCTCCCTGGCGTTTGCTGTAATTTCCTGTACCAAAAGTGGTACTTCCTGCCCCTCCCCCAACAAAATCCACAAGCCACAATGTCATCATGGATCAGGTACAGAGGACGGGAGATGGGTACCCAGTGCTGGAGCAAGCCAAGAACCTTTGTTTACATTGCAGCAGTCTCCAAGTCTTGCTTGGCTAAAGCTGGCCATACACCTTGAGATTCCTCCATACAATTTCCATCAGATCAGATCTACCAACAACTATGTAGTATAGTGACCTCCCTGATAGAATATATAGTGATTGGAAGGTGTAGAAAGGTCCTCATATTACATGGTTTTGGTAAAACAAAATCTGATCTGAAGGAAATCTGACAGAGAAATCTGAAGGTGTATGGCCAGCTTAACTGTTTTTAGTAAGCAGTTTTTGCAGCCCGAGCTGGATTTGGGCTATTAATTAGCTATTTTTTCCAACACATCCAAATGAATAATGCAAATTATTATTATTTGAAATTGTAGATTTAACCAAATGACCACAAGATAAAGGTTTTTGAAAAAGTTTGTTCATTGCACAAACTTAACAAATAAGCACACTACTTCGAAGCTATCGTTGGGTTTTAAATACAGAGTTTTTGTCAATAATTTATTAAGTAGGTTGTCTTATAGTTTATATCCATCCAAATATTCACACAGATTATGCAGAGCAAAAATTTCAGATCTTAATGGGGTGGAGATCAAAGTTAAGGCTTGTTTAAATACAGTCTGAATTGCTTTGAACTGACGTTTAACTTTGCGGTTCCCAAGGTATTAGCTGAGCTGCACTCAAAGTGTTAAATCTACTTCTTTCTTCTTACTGAGCTTTATCAAATAACCTTGAAAGCATACATTTTTTTAGTTTCACTGTGTCATTTGCTTACCTTGCTGCCCCAGACCCATTTCTATTTCATAATGTTATATATGGTCTAGGATTTCCATGCAGAAGGATGTTATCTTTGGGAGCTAATACTTTTCCTGCTTAGGGTTTGGTGGATGGAACGGATGATACATTAATTTGTAGGGCTCAATTTAGCTTAGTATGGAATTTAGGAGGTCTGATATGGGTAGGTATTATTGAAGGTTATGTCACAGCTTAGTGATAAACCCATTTAAGTTTCTATTTAAACTGACGCTTTCCAACTGGGCACTCCTGTCTGTGAGCACTTGCATACTTGTGCAGGAGCCCATGACAGCTCTACCGGGCAAAAGCCCGGAAACTACCCGGCAAATGCCTCATGTCCTGAGCAGCAGTGACTCCTAAATATAGATAAGGGTATTCAGGAAGTCACTTCTATTGGGCAAATGCCTTGAAACCGCAGCTATGCCACTGTATGCAGTGGTTGTACACAGTGTGCAAATCCTGTCTGTCAAATCCTATTGAGCAACTGCCGAGAAACCATGTGGAATGCCACGTTCCTCGGGCACCGATTTTAGGGTGATCAGTCTGTGAAAATGACTTCTTTCCTGTAGACCATGTGAGCCCATGAGTCCAAAGCATCTTTCAGCCCAGAACTAGCTTCCTAAAGCCTAGGTGCTCAACCTGCGGCCCGGGAGACGCATGCGACACTTTGGGTGTTCTTCCGCGGCCCTCCTCAGTCCTCCACTTGCAGCCCCCGAAACCTTACTGCTAATACATAGGGCATAGAAACATAACCTGAGAATAGGGGCACATAATGATATATATGACATAAAATGTGCATAACCATACTACAACATCACCTAATGCTTGAAGTATAATTTAAAACAGGTGTTGGTATTTAAAAATTAAAATATGGCTCTGTCTGCTGCCATTGATTCATAAAAAAATGCCTATAAAAGCCCCACTTGTGGCCCTCCATATCAACTCAGTTGGCCACCACTGTCCTAAAGCAAGAATGTAAATAAATAAATAAAAATTTAGCAAATGAAATAAAAAAAAAGTAAAAAAATTATATAATAAAAATAATAAATAAACAAATAATCCAGGACTACATATATATATATATATATATATTTACATTGATTGAATGACAATTTTTGGCCTTCTGTGTGAGACTAGAGAAGAACAGTATATTAATTGTTTGCTACACTACCACCATGCACCCATCAATCAGTAGTGATATGTTTGATATTATGTTAAAAATCTCAGGCTTCTGTGCTAAATTGGTCTAATGGTGATTAGAAAAGAATTATCTAGGCTGAATGTCAGCTTCCCAACTTACATTTTCATTTAATGATAGTTAATCCCAAGAACAAAAGATGTAATGTTAAGCAACTGCAGTACATACCTGTTGAACTTCCCCGAAATTGAGTATTGAGGCACTTCCTTTAAACTAAACTAGGAAAAAAGAAAAACAATGTTATCTTCCTTCTGTAGGCTATTAATGGCCCCCAAATCTATTTAATGGAGTTTAAGGTCAAGCCTGACTGATAACCCTCCACACTAGACATAGTACATGTGTAAATATTTCCCATGATGGAAGAAAATTTGTCAATTAAATAAAAAATGTAAGAAAATTACGATATAAAAAATTACGAAAAAAAAAAAAAATACAGCCCTCTACCTAGAATCAAAAAGCAATAAACAGTACTACAAATATAGCTAAAAACAAAGTTTCTTTGTGGATTTAGATATGCTTCTAATCTCTGTAGCCAAATCCTAAATTTAGACAATGTGTAAAAGCCAAGCAGTGCCTGCACAATGGGAGGGCCCCCTACCAATGCAGCCGTCTGTCTGAGACATAGACATGCCCCCCTTGATTGGCCGCCGGCCGTGTGCTCTGGCACAGACCTTGAAGCCAAGCCATAAGCACAGACACTGATTATAACTGTTAATATGGCAAAATACATTACTTTATATATGTGGGAAGGAGTGAATACAAGATCAATCATCCTTAGCAAAGGAAGAGTGCAGAATAGGAGTTCCTTTATAAGTGCATCTCTACCTATCTTTGGTTATTAAATGGTTGTGAAATTAGTGGCACAGAGATAAAGTTGCACATTAGACTGATTGACAAATTGGGAAGCAATACATAAAGCACCACATTTTTAGGTTAGAATTCATGAATCTTGAGCTTAGATTTGCTTATGGATCTCAGAATTTAATTAAAAGTTGTTGGTATATGTTTCAATCAGAAATGTTGGCCAAGAGCTAGTGAAAATATATTTAAATTCATTTTTCTACTAAAGCACATGGTGACATTAATGTTCAAAAGTTTCCTTAATTTGCTTAAAGCCTTTGGTTCATTTAGCGGTTATCAGTCTGTAACCTAAAATAACAGTCACATCATCCATCTTACAAGCTACATTTAATACAGAATCATGTCGTAACTGGAGCCGGACCTCGACTGGCCTCGGTTTGACGTGGCTCATCTCCTCTTGGCCTCAGCAACAGCTGCAAATCTATTTCAGACATAACAAACACAAGTATGCAAGTCCTCTCAAGACTGGCGTTGTGCATATACTACCTATTGGTTTTGTTTCTTTCATATCAAATGACCATGTGTAGTCTAGACTCTACTCTATACTAATAGACAAAAGTCATAATGGCAAAATATAACTACTATTTCCATTATATTACCAAAATATTGTATTGTTTTGAGTAGTTATTGGAAAAAAAGTACACCATTGCTTCAATTGCTTGAGGTCAAATTATTTAGTCCTTGCAGGTAGATAAACCCTGTGGTAACGCATGCTTCTGTGCTAGGTCTCTCTTACCAGTGTATGGGAGACACTTGCAGTGCAGCAGACAAATATGTGCAGCAGTGCATTAACATGCTGTTAGTGTGTAAGGCCAATGTGTGAAAAGTACAATATGATTCCTAAGAAACATCTGCTTTTATGCCACAAATTTGTAGGCTGGTCAATTAATGCTTAGAGGATGAAACAGAAGAAATTGTTATAGAAGAACTTATGGTATAGTATAGTTATGAGATACAAATCATCCTTTAGCAATTACAACCTTGAATGATCAACAAATAAAATTTTTACATTGTCATTACTTATTTAAAAAGACAACAAAAGTAAAAATAAAGAAGGGATTTGCGAAAAATTTATAAAAATTAAGTACATCCATACAACACAGAAGCATATATATGTGTGTGCATACTATGCCAATAATTGTTGCCCATCAATATCAAAAGCATTCAAGGCCATTTACAAGTAGTCTAAAAAACATTCATCTACATTGCGAAAGGTTGTTGGGCAAGCTGGGCAGCTGACTTTTTTCCCAGGATTGGTCATTCCAGCAGATTCACCAAATCTAAGAGCTATATCTCAAACTCCATAGGCCTCAGCAAGTTATATGTTAAGACCAAATAGTAGATGATTGGCCATATTGAACAGTGCCACATTTGGCAAAGGCTGAAAAGTCAACTTGTAGTAATTAAGTCAACCATGGAGTTTGTATAACAAAGTATCATTAAGTCAAATGAATGGTCATCTATGTGACACATGAGAAAATCTACAAAAGAGTTTTCTAGCAAAAAAGTGATGCAACAGCACAGTCAAAGTCAAGACCACATCCCTATAGGGATGCTATTGCAGCACCCTAATAGATCTGTGCATAAAAAATTTAAAAATTCTAACATAACTCCATAACACCAAAGGATTAACACCTACTTGCTGTAGCTGGATGTGTCTCCACATAAGGTACTGGGACCAGTGTGTCATGGCTTTTGACCGAGTGGAGACAGAGGGCTCACAATAAGTGTGGGGCCCAGGCCTGTTTCTGCTGAAAAGCCGAGCCAAGTACCTGTGAGGATAACACTTTTTTTCTTTCTTTAGACTGTGTGTTGCAAATAAACATGAACAGGAGCCCTAAAAAGATACCAATCATGTTGATTTTTTTTTTTTTGGAGCAGCGTTTGCAGCTGAACCCCCACAATATATATATATATATATATATATATATATACATATATGAATACTGAATGCAATTTGCATGCCAATGACCAGTCAGCATCTCTAACCTTTAGTAAGTCTATGATACCATAGCCTCAATCAGTCCCATGGCTAATTTAAAGCACTATGTTTAAAATAGCTACAAGGTTGTTTTGAGTTCTGTAAATAAATAATACATCTATAATTTCTTTTAGTTCTTCTTCTTAGAATTCTTCTTTACATTATAAAAGTTAGGAAAAATGGTAATACAATATAAGTGGACTATCACTATCCCAACTGTATGAGGGAGCAGTGAAGAATGTTTTTTATCTTTTAAGTTATTTGTTGTCAACTTGAAAGCATGATGCACATACTTGCTTTTTCAAAAAGTATAGTTGTAGGTTATATAAGTTATTCCTGCACATATGAGAGACACTTGGTAACTCAAGCGGCAAGGGAAACATTTTGTTTTAACCCATGTTAAAGTAAAGTAAAGTGCTTAGCAGATATTTATCACTTAAAGCACATACAGTGGTGGCCCATGAGTCCACTCAACAGCAATACTAAAGCCCCCCATACAAGCTTAGATATTATGCCAGACCGACCGCCTTGTGCGCTTTTGCTGATTGTCGGCTAATAAATCGGGTGCCGAACTTAAGCTTAAAGAGCTTTAATAGGCAGCCAAATCAATCTAAGCAATTACAGACATGTCCATAATTTTTAGATCGGTCTGATACTTTATCTATTGGGTTGAGGAATCAGCTGTCTGCACAGGCTGCCTCCTTCTTCTCTCCCTGTGAGAGAGGGAGGAAGGGGTGCTCCCTGACACACAGCACAGCCAGCAGCTGTCTGCCGGGTATGCCAACCCGACGCACAGTGCTGGCACGCAAAGGGTGACCCGATGTTTCGGCCGATTGACCGTGCGTAATGATGTCATCATGATGATGTCATGGTCGATCGGCCACAACATCGGGTCACAATCTATAAGTGTATGGGGGGCTTAATAGAGTGTAGTAACTCCAATCTCCGTACATGTGAAGGCAGATAGAAGCTGTGACACATCAACCTGAATCTTCAGTGCATTCCCTAATTACTGTGATTTTCATCTGTAGTGGAGTAATCTTGTGGAATAAGCAGATAGAGTCAAAAGATAACAACATTGTTGAAATATTACTGTGACATATTTACATGTACTCTGTAGGTCAACATTTATTTTGAATGAATATCTCTCCATTGTCAGTTGGTCAAGTGTATACAGTTATTACATGTTCTACTGTTCCATCAGACAATTAAGTCCATAATAATCTTCCATACACAAACGTATATAAACCTGATATAAAAACACTTGTTCAGATTTTAACGTGCTTAAACCTTAATAAGTTTCTATTGCCAAAAAAAGATGCACCTACAGCAGGAAACGTATATACAAATATTTTCATTTTAATACTGTATAAATAATGTACATTACATTAAATGTGATATAAAAAATTAGACATAAAAGAAAGGGCTCTATGCTGATTGGATTACATGACTGGGGAGCTCAGAGAAGACAAGAGCTTAGAAAGTGGAAACTTTTAAAGAATGCCAAGCAACCAATTCATTCTTCTACAACTGTTTTGTATTGAAAATATGTTAGCACCGCGTCAATATTCCCTCTAGACATAACGAAAATAATTTTATAAACATGATTAAAGGAATAAAAAAAATCCATTCCAAAATATTCCTTCCATATTGAAATTTGCTGCTCTGTTTGCATTTGCGAATCTGTCCAGGCAGTTAGTGGACACCTTTGAATCACCCGCCAAGTTGTTCCTATGTACATGACTCTCCCAAGTGAATTCAGCCTAATGATTCAACTGCAGAGATTGTGTTAATAAATCTGACTGAAGATCTTACTTCACAAGAGAATTGTACAATAAGGGTGTCCATATATGGGTCGATACCTATGTGATCAAGCCACAATCAATCACAGCGTGATGACTCTACCTCCACCTGTTCCCGATTGGATCAAACGTGCAGGTTGCTTGATTGTGGTTGAATCTATTACAAAATCGACCCATGTATGGCTACCCTAACGGGTGCAAATTATAAAATATACGGACCCCTTTATCTTGCTATAAAACATCTAATTCTTTGGGGGATTTACTGATTTTTTTTAATGGAGATTCAGTCAGTGGGTCAGGGCCTAGAAGTATGTTTATGTTTCTAAATTCCCTTGTTTGTCAGAGGTTTAAGCAGCAGATTTTGGTGTTCTAAATCAACTTTCATTAGAGACATAGGTATTCCACTGGTTGAACTCCATTGGTAAAAAACTTAAACATCATAATCACAACTTGTTCCATAACCTTAAAGTTACTGTTACAGAAGCCATGTTCTCATGTACTCAAATAAATAGAAATTAAATCTAGATTTATAATAAGAGCAGGCTATGTTAGATAAAAATACAAAATTAGTATTTAAAAAGAAATCAAATGGCAAATCAATGGTAAAACAGAAAAAAAGCTTTCAATAATGTTATGATTTTATGATCAATAATGCTTCCATATGTTCTGGGAAAGTATTACATAGTTTATTTAACAATATTACAACACAACAAGCTTTTAAATTAAAGTAAACATGTAGACAATTGTACATTGGGTCTCATCAATTGGAGGTAAGAAAGATTGGGGTATTTATACATGGCCAGTCACCTGCTTGATTTTTATTGTTCACATGCACTAGAGTTGTGACAACTAGCTTCTGATTGGCTCTGGGCAACATTTTCCCTTTTGTTAAAAAACACTCACAAGACCCATTGTTTCTTACTACTTAAACATAGGTAATAGCTTATCTCATGAAATCCAGTGGGAAATTGGAAGTTACCCCTCCAGCTGTATGTAGATAAATGTGGATGAATCATACAAAGTGAATGATATAAATGCATATTCCGTCTTATTAGCAGGTTATCTAAAAAAAAAAACTGAGCACTTTGCACAGGAAAGTTTTCTAACACTGAATTTGATGGAGCAAGGAAATTTCAAATTGATTACCAATTTCAAATGGATACAGTAAAGATCTTAGAAATGACTGTTTTTCATTACATTCTATTTCCACATTACATACATGTGGAAAAGCAACTAAATATTATGCCAAAAAGAAGCAGCAATATTTTAAAGTAAAAGCACTATTCGAAGATGAACAATTGGGCTTTGAGGCCAAAAGGTCTATCTAGTAAACCAGTGGAACCAAGAAAACATTAATCATACAAGAAAGTTACTTATACCATTCACTTAAGGGGAAAGTAGACACAAACAGATCCATTGGAAAGACCCCTTATTTATTTTTTGGGCAAATAGAAAGCGTTTCGTATTGTGAACTGTTGTACTCAACACTAATTAATGTACATGTACAGTTGGTATGTACCAACATGTCCAATCTATCCAGATCTGATGCTAAACTCAAAAGTCTCTAATGACCCCCTGTACGTAAAATAAGCAGTTCCCACCCTGAGCAGGTATTGTGCTCTCAAAACTCATTCTAGGACAATACGTTTATATTGCTATTGGCTTCTTTTTACACTTCACTATTACAGCCTTGGTTCTGATACTCTACTACCCCACTTTAAGACAGGAACTAACCAAAATGTAACCACAAAGTGCTGTTAATGTTCTCTGATAATCATTCAATCTATTGCATTCAGCACATTTTTTTTCTTACAACACACTGCTACAAGGTCCCCATCTACTTTTTTCAACCCACCCATTACACCGATATGCCAGCATTCAGTGCCAGACTATGGTCCCTCAACCAAGATTTATTAGAATAATTTTATTCTCTTATATTTAGGACTATGGTCCCTCCTTTCTAAGTACTTACTATACTAGCACATTAAACACCCAATTCAACGCTATAATACCAACACACTGGTGCAGATATACATTTTGTTATTCTCATTCTTGGACTTTCCTTATGTAACTTAGGTACTTTGCCATTCTCAACTAAACCATGTGCTGTGCGGACCCCACTGGGACTTCTATTTGAAATACATTTTAACAAAATGTATTTGCATATACAAATATCTGGAATTAAAATGCCCATCTTGGGTTTTCCTCTTCATGTCTCTAGAGAACCTTATAAGTTGAATGCGAAAAGTGTATATAATTTGTGTATATAATTTGTAAAAGAACAATTGGAGTTACTTATGAAAGTGTCTCGCAAAATAGACATTTGCATACACATGTATGTAGCAGTAGTTAATCATATTCAACATGACTAGTTAGAAAACAAACTTTGAACGGAAGAAGTGGTTTGGATTGACTTAAGCTGGTTATACACACAAAGATTCCCTGAATGATTGTTGTGTGATTGAATGTGCTTACACCGTAATTGATGAACAATGCGCACCACTTTTGGTTCTCGATCCCTGGCCGATACTTTGGATGGAAATTGAGGGTCTCTATCCAAAGTAACAGCGAACAGGGATTTATCAACGTGTTGCATCCCTGCTTGATTGCCATTTCTTTAGAGCGGGATTGAACACTCAAAGTGGGCAGCATTCAACTCCCCAACGATCGCTCGCCACGAACGTGTCTTACTAAATATGAATGACTATAACTAGATTTATTATGACATGGGCAAATGAGAATCTCCAAAGACAGCACAGAAAGCTCTTATTACATCACCTGGATAAACATTCCATTGCGCTAGTCTACAAAAATGTGTTTTTGTGAAAAAAATGTTCATCTAAAACTAAATGCATATCAAGCTATCCTGTGTATGGTAATAACCTGCCTTAATAACTGGGTATTACTTTTATTTTCGTATGCTAAACATACAATTTTAAAAAATTATTACACTCCTTCAAAATTCAGTTTTTCTTTTTTTTAAATGGAAGTATGCACTGCAAAACAGCAAGGTTTTAACACAAGGTTCTATAACAAAACATAGACATTCTCTGAAATAAAATAATTAGAATAATAATTAAAAGAGAAAGAACAGAACGCTACAAATAATCAAACCACAGATTTGTTTTAATGCAAAAAAGTACCTGAGTGTATAGATAATATACTATTATATTTATATATATTTATACTATATACTTGCCAACTTTAAGTAAAAAAAGAAAAAAAAAAAGAGCAACCCAGGAGAACAAAAACATTGGAGTTGCATTGAGGTGTTGCCTTTTAAACTGGAAACAAGAATAACTACTTTTTTAAAGATTTACAAGTATGCAATTTGTATTGTTAAAATTAGGGGGCAAATATAGTGAGTGCATTGTATATTCCAAACAACCAATTGCTTTCATTGCTCTACAATCCAATGCCTTACTTGATTGGCAGCTCTCTGGCTGCTATGGCTTAGATTTCAGACATGTGACCATCCCATACCAACATAGAAATCCAAGTAACCTATACTTATGTTGACTCCATTCTTATTTTTGTAATATGTATTCCTATATATTTTAATGCAAGTTGAATATTTTAAGTGAAAGCTCACACGATGGTTGAAATATGGTAACCCCCACAAATTTCAACCTTCTTCATTGCTGCCCCACTACAGGTTTCAAAACATAACTATAATGTGGTCTCCTTGTAAAACTACCTGCTCAACATAAAAGATACTAGTAACTCTCCTCTGGAATAACTTACACAGTTGTTCTCCACCACCCCTGTGGAATCTTATACAGAAAACAGCAGATGGAATAAAGTTTAGGATTTCTTTTGGGAGCTTTTTTTGAGGGAAGGAGCACCCATATTTCTTACTTAGGGAGTCACAAGTGAATATAGGAACCAATAATTGCCATTCATTCTAATAAGACTTACTTTTGTATAAACAAAATGACACTATGATACAACGTCTAGACATCTAACCATGTTATCAAAACCCAATTTTGCTCAACATTTTGCCATTGGACTCACCTACCTCAAGTAATTTCCAGATCGTATAATATACTTTTATCTGTAGGGAACCAGTTTGTTAGGGACCCAAAACACCCTATTGGGATGTAGATGTTACATTTCCTCCACACTATGAAACACATGGGACTTCCCTTCACCATAAATTGTTGACATTTCCACAGAATTTTATAGCTGAGATTTTCCTTTATCAACAGCATAATAAGCAGTAAAAAAGGTAATAAAACTGTATTAAACTGACTTTATGTTACAGATAAATTAGACAGATAATTAGTTTTACCAATTGATAAATTTTTGTTTGTGCATAACGTTTCCAGTAGTGAAAAATAAATAGCCATAGATAAAAGTGTAAAGACTGGGCTGAAAAATCACTTTGATTGAGTAAACAAATCAACCAAATATTAAAGACTCCCAGTTGGCTGTTGACCACCAAATGCAGTGTAGAGAATTGGCTCCTGCCATTTGAACAAAATGTTGCTTCATTCCTCATGAATGGACACACAGAAAATACAGGATAAGTCAAATTTAGCTCACACTGAAATTTCCTCTTTTTTCTAATCTTATATTAAAAGATCATTTTAAAATATCTAAAATAAAAATATTACAGAAGATATGAAAATTTTGCTTGGTAAATACGTTGGCATATTTCTTTTTGTTTTTTTTATAAACATACAAAATAGGTAAACGACTTACATGCATACACACAGGTAGATACATATGCATTTACAAATGTGCATGCTCACAAACATACGCACGCACACATATACATGTGAGTCTGCATGTAAGGTAAGTCTACCCGTTCCATAATGAAGAATCCCAAATTAACACAAAGTACGAAAAATACTAGAGGTAGTCTGCTGTTTGTGGGTTTTTTGTTAGCTAGTGATACTTTTTTGATGTAAGAAACTGTTCGGGTTGTTTATTACTATTCTTTTTTTTTGCTAAAGGCTTCTGTGCAACAAGTCTTAACTGTTCAACGTATATAAACACCACTTAATGCAACTATCCATTCATAGGTCCTATGTAAACGAAGTGCTTGATGATCTTTTCCAACTGTATCCACAAACAGTGTGTCATAGTCCATCTTGATGTCACACAGCCTGTCCATAAATGTACTGTGAAAATCAGGAAAATTATTCTTACTGACAAACCATTATTTCTTCATACAAAAGAGATTCCCAAATAGTGAACTGTTCTCCATGGAATGGATGGTTCTTTATGTTTGGTAGAAATGGTGATAGTGATGATGATGCTCATGGTGATGATGGTGCTCATGTCTTTGTACCAAGTGTCCGGTATGGCCTTCATAAAGTAACATGCTTGGAAGATCCCTCACATGCTCATTCTCCACAACGTTTACAGGAGACTGGAAGGCTTTGCACATCTGGTGACTTTCCTTTGTTTTCTGCTTGCTCTTTCTGTGTGGCTGCTGAGGAGGTAAAGGATGGTATGGATAGCCCTGTCCCATAAAAGCAGCTGGAGAAGTCACAGGAATAGACATAGCATGGTTAGGTTTGCTTCTTGGTGTCCTTCCTGGTTGGTTCATGGATGCAGTGGCATTTTTAGCTGAAGCTTTGGGACTTCTTATAGAATGTTTGTTGGACTCCTGACCTCTTTGCCTTTGTTGAAGTTCTACCATCTTTGGATGAGAAGGGTCTAGCAGATTAAAATGCCCTGGATCCAAAGCTTGAGACCTCCGCTGGTGGAGGCACAGCATTTCTGGTTCATGGGACCGAGACCTCATCTGATTAGAAGGTCTTGCGTGGGAATCAGTTTTTTCACCTGTGGTTGGAGAACCTAAGGAGAAGCACAAAATTAGTTTTTTTATATAAAAAAAAGCAAAACAGAATCTAAATGGGTTGAATAGAATTATGAAAAATAGGACCAAAATACAATATAAGATACTCCCAATAAATATTTTTAAATCATACTTTAAAGAAAGAAGAGGCATAAACCATTACCTCATTTCAGGTTTTAGCCACAGAAAAAAGGGTCTGTCTTTAAGGGTTGAGATGCTCTAACAAACAACACAATAACATCTATTGTGAACAGCAAAGGAAACCCTTGATTATACTGTACTTTCTAAAAGATCACTTTAAATGTGAGCTGGTTTATTTTAATATTTCTATATTCAGATGCTTAAACTTTTACTATACTGGCAGATGTATAGTAAATCACCCTAACAAACAGCTGCTAAATCAGTTGGCCGTTTCTAAGATTCCCCTTATAATTCAGCTGTCATCACAGAATATTTTAGTGATTAAATTCAGCAGTAGCATTGCAGAAGGGCACATGCATAAAAAAAGAATTTTAGATCCCCAGGTACTGAATCTGGAAGCTGAATAATATAATACTGACCACAATACCTGCCTAAGGGTATACAGACTCCAAATATGTATATATATCAATGCATAGTGCCATGTACTGATGTTGCTGTCATCTCATTTGTATACCATTAATACTGAAACATGCTGAGCACATGTTAGTTATGAAAACAAAACGTTTCCAAAATCCATCTTTTATATGTCACAACTGTCAGCAATACATACCTGGTCCAAACCTTGAAGTGTAGTTCTCTATTCCTGCAAGATCCAAATAGTGGTTTCTCCTTTCAATGTTTTCATCCACACATTGCCGCAGACATTCAGGCTGTTCTGTTTCATTTTCAGCTGGGTTATGTCTATGAGAGATAACAAAGAGCAGGATACGTCTGGGAACCACTCTTATAACATCTATGAACAGATAAAAGAATCTGCATCAACATTTTTTTGATATGCTGGAGGAACTTTTGTCTTTTTCTTTCTATCACCCTTGTCTTTCTTGACTTATTCTTAAAGTGTACTTGTCACTTATTCACTTGCTGCCATTGTATAACTACAAGAAATGCTGTAGAAGGCAGACCTTATGCCATTGTTTCCTAAAAAATACAGTTTAAACCTATAAAGATTACAAAATATTTACTGGTCTCCTTAAAGCTAATTTAATCATCATCAATTTTTTCTAGAGTGCTGTACTTTATTGGATAAGTGTTGAAACGTTGGCATCTCAATGATCATCTGATATTCTATCTAGTTCTGTCTTATGCTAGCCATACACATGCCGATAAGCGGCCGATTTTTAACATGACCGACGGGCATGCGCGCTCGTGCTGTCGGTCAGGTTAAAAATCATCCGCTAATCGGCATGTGCCCACATGGGGCGACAGATCCCTGTCGCCCCACTGCTGGGCCGGCCAGAGAACGACATGTCCGATAATCTCTGGCCGATGGGAGCCAAGGGCATTAGCTTCAATGAAGACCGGCGTCTTCATTGAAGCTAATGGCCGGCACGCAAAGGGTGCCGGCTGACTGAAGGGGCCCCATAATGCACCAGGGTGCAAACGTGATGACGTCATCACGTTTGCATCCCGGTGCAGATCGGGACTGGTCTGTCTGCATCCATCGGGGTGTGTGTGGCTACCATTAGATTCAGCTTCACCAGGTTAAATGTCTGTTTTTAATCTAGGGGGGGTTTATCTATTCAATTAATTTAGGACCATTAGCCATACACTGTACATATGGTCACAGAAGACTACCCTGCCAGATAGAAGAGACAAGCAGCAGACTATAAATCACGTATCACGTAATAAAGCATGTATCCCTTTGTAAGATTCCTGTGATATCTCTGGTATCACCTGCTGGTGACACTGTTCTTTTGTCTACTTCGGGTAGTCCCCCTGGTCACCAGGTAGTTTTCTGCAAGTGTGAGCTGGGTTTGGTACACCTACCTCCAAGACGCAGAAAAACAACACCTGGAGCTGTTTGGGTGCTGATCTTCTGTGTCTTACCCCTGCTCTATCAAATGGGCAGGAGTGCACACTAAGCCGTGGGCAAACTGCCTGCAAGCAGTGTGGAATCTGACAGGCACATGTGTCGGCACGCGCCTTGATTCCCTGCACTGGATATTCGAATGTGCAGCGGTCACATGCTCTTAACATTGTTCATGAATCTATCTGTTCTACTTGTTCCTCGTTTTGTTTCTGTTTCTGGATCTGAATCTTGAAGCTAAACCTGTACATTTTGAAAGCCTCCCATTAAACCTCATCCTGTCTGTCTCAGTATATGCCACCTAACATGGTCACCCCCTCTGCCCTGAACTCTGACACCCTTACAGCAGTATAGTTGGACCAGTTTTCTGCTGGTTATTCATATACAAGTCATTGGCTTGGGGTGGGTAGGTGACCAAGTGTTACCTAACAAGAGCAAATAAACGTTAGATCCCCAACCTTGGTATTCAATCTGGCATCCTTTTATACACGCATAAATGAAAGATGTTTCTCATGAATTCAGCATTAATTCCCTTTATTAGTTAATAAGTTTTGAAACAGCTGAACAGGACATTGAATTCTACAGCATTTCATCTGTTAAATAATGGCAGACACAAAATAAGTTCTATAACAGGAGAAAAAAGGCAAAACCTTTCCAACCTTTAGACATAACACTCTCTTTTATCTTTTGATTTGTTAATTTGTACCTTTCAAATCCTGAACTCCATAAATCCCAGGACTAGAAGAAGTCTAGCGTCTGGGGCCCACAGGATACTTTTTATCACAAAGAAAGTTAGCACTGAATGTCTCTGTGCATAGAAACCTAATGCAGACATGAGCAATAGCCAAGCCTGGAATGTGACACAAGACATTGGGGAAAGAAATTAGATCAGCTGCTGCCAACATAATTTTTTTAAATTATATGGTTAGTGCAGATTTAAAAGTATTTTATTTAAATATTTTAAGTATTTTATTTATTTTATACAAAGATATAATTTTTATTCATGTGGCCTACACAAAAATGTATTGCAGAAGTCTCAATGAATGATGGGGATCATTGCCATTCATGTTTTTTGTGATTGTAGTGTATTCATTTCTATTTGAACCTCCCTCGCGGTCAGCACGAACCCCGTTCGTCCAGAGTTTGTTTATCGAGTGACCACTCTGCATCCCTGGAAAAAGCTGAGACTATTCTTTATATCGCCACAGCATTTCCAGGTTGCTGGGACCCCCTCGATTGCGTCACGGTGCCGCAGGTGGGGGGGGGGGGGTGGCTTGGGGAGTCATTGATTACAGCGGCGACATGGACAGAGGCCGGGGGGGGGGGGTAGAGCTAGACTGCTGGGGGGAAGATAGAGCTGAGTTATAACACCTTACCAATTGTTATTTTTTTATGTAAAGTTTAGAAGACAAATGAAGGAGTAAGTGGGAAAACTCCAAATTTGAGGTGAAATACCCTTTTTAGATAGTTGCCCTTGGAACATGTGATACTATTTGATTTTTCTTCACTTCCCAATGTGAAGACTCAAGAACAAGTTTGTGAAACATCTTTAATCTGAGGAGAGTTACCCTTTTAGACAGTTTTCCCTCTTCCCCCTTAATCTCAGTTTTTAGAAATCTTACATTTAGTGTAAGAAGTGTGAAATATTCCAACCTACTAAGTCTATCCAAAAAAACAAGAAAAACAAGGTTGAGAATTTACCTTCCTAATCCGCGCCTTTTTTCAGAGTTCCGTAGGTCTTCATTGACCTTGCTGTCACTTCGGTGTCTCCCATTTTGCACCTCTACAAATAAACAAAGCTGTCAGTCAAATGATTGATAGGCATGTAATCTAAATACTGGGGTATAGTAAAGGAGTATCTAGTTTCTGTGTACAATGTACTACTGAACATTGTACAAACAGCAAAAACTACACGATGGATACTTATATAAAAATAAACCAAACGTACATTCAGTATATCAAATTATACATACTTAAAAATTTTAAGACTACATAAAAAGGTGCAAGCAGTATACGCCCTACTGTATTGTTATATGGATGACAATACCTAGATTAGTTGGCATGCATTCTAAATTCTAAAATATTTTTTTTTCAGTTCTATTCCCATCATAATCAATGTTTTTAGTTTTCTGACAAATTATTTAGTTAACATCCTGAGTGCACCGCCCATATCGCGCCGTTGGGCAATCGAGGCAGTGTACAGAGTACACTGCCTGTCGTTTCCGGCATCTCGCCGGAGCTCTACACGCAGCTGTTGTCATTACTAACAACAGCTGCGTGTGAGAGAAAGCCGGCGCTACTCCATTAACATGGAGGTCTATGGCGCCGCCCCCCCCCCCCCCCCGATCGGGGCGGTGCCGCCAACCTGCCGGCTTCCCGTGCGGTTGAGAGGACCCTGTTCACCGAACGAACAGGGTTCGTCTCAACCGCTAGGGAGGTTAATACTGGTAATAGCAGAAGACACAAAGCTGAGCTGCCGATAACAATTTACAGTGTTATTTGCCTGCAGAGAATGATCATAAATCGTGAGCGTATGCCATCCCATCAAACAGGGAACCGATATGTCTGTATTTTTCTGTTTGATCACCATTACTTTGGATGGGGACCAGGGGTTGTGCATTGTGATCATTCACCGATTCTTGCGCCACCACGTTGCCATCAATAGCACAACGGAAGAGATGTATGAAGAAATGTACACAGTTGATTGTACCCATTTGCCCTTAACTAACTGGAGCAACTAATACTAGGATATACAGGGAGTGCAGAATTATTAGGCAAGTGGTATTTTTGAGGAATAATTTTATT
>CM070041.1:25006149-25018392 GCA_036250615.1 Ptychadena robeensis
GGGGGGGGGGTTTGTTAACTAAAAATCTACTTAAAAACAATAAAACAGGAGTATAGACATGAATCAAATTAGACTAAAAGCTCACATTACTTAAAGGTGCACTATTTGTGTTAATTGTGAATAATGCTACCAATTTTACCAATAAAATACATACAGTCTAGATCATATCATATGTAGTTACTGTAAATCTAGGAACTTCCAAACACTCTTTGAGGTTTGAATATCTTCTATTACACAAAGATAAACATATGTCATCTTCAAAAAAGTTCTCATGAGGGGACCACCAAAGAAGACCATTTGTATTACCTGGATGGTTGAGCAAAGTTGTTCTCTTCTTCAGGGTGGCATCTGGAGCCACAGACAGCTTGACCCTTAGGGTTTTACTGGAGCTACTGGAGTGATTTACGGATGCATCAAAGACTTCATATATAGTATGCAGCAAACTTGTAATGTCCTAGAGAAAATCAAGGGATTGCATATATAAACACAGAAAGTTAGTCTCAATTTTTTAAAATTTCCAACATTTTCAAAAAGTTTTGTTTGTAAATACATATGGTTTAGTTGTCAACTAATCAGTCAGTAGTAATCACTTTCACTTCACACATATTTATAAAGTAGACAATCTACTTTTTCATGACGGCTAGTGATGGAAAGGTAATGTTCTGGCTCTTTTGTATACAAAGATTAGCTGTATAAAAAACATAATTTTCAACAAGAAACTTAATAGGAATGACTTCTATAAACTAAACGGGCATTGCATTTGGATTGACTTTATGAATGAAGTGTTGGAATTGCATCCATTATAAGCTAGTTATTGGGACACAAGAATGGCTAAAACTCACCACAAACAGGCAGTAAATTCTTTAGATTTACCAACAACTATGTAGAGCAGGGACCTCCCTGATTGGATACACATTGATCACATAGTTTAGAAAGGTTCTCATATTATATAGTTTTCTGTTGAACTTAAGGCTATGTGTCCACTGCAGATTCCCTGTGCTGGAATCAAGACACGTGCTGGCATATTTGATTCCCTACTGCTTGCAGTTTGCCCACAGTTCGGCGGGATCATGTCTTATTGATGCAGCACGGGAAAGATGCAGAAAAATCAGTGCTCGAACAGTTTAAATGGACCCAATGGTCCATTGATCTTCAATGGAGATGTCTCTGCCGGCACCGTGCGTGCTGCTTTGAAGATGCAGCAGCCCGCAGCTTCAAAACAGCACCGTGGGCGTGCCACTCAGAGTGGACACTGGTGTGTACTTGCTGCATGTTTTTCCCCACGCGTCCAGCAGTGGACACAAGCCCTCAGTAAAATTTGGGGGTTGGATTACTACTGTTTATAAATAATCATCTCAGGCAATTCTAATTAAGCTTCTGAATACAATTAGGATCATGAATATTGATTTGATACAGATTTTTTGCTTATGTGGTAAATTCTATGGGATAGCATAGATAGGATTCCAAACAGAAAATTTTGTGTGTGATTGCACGAAGTGTTGAAAGCCCTTCTTAGATACATTGCAATCACTGCACAGTAAGGGACACTGGGGACTCATTGGGAGACATTGCCTTGCTTTCATTAGTAGTACAACAGGATGGTAATTTCAGGAGGTATATGGATAAAAAAAAGCAGAAGCCATATAGGGTTTGGAGCCTAGTAGGGGCTGGCCATTGAGCAATGGAGTTGGACGATATTGGTGTACACTAGCCATTTAAAGAGAAAGAACATGCTGAAAGAGTTAATGAAAGAGTGAAGTAAAATTAGTGATCTAGTTCTTTTATACCTCAAACACGTTCATAACATTTTACGGATCACAAAACATTAGTTCAATTATCAGAGCCCGATTAGCCTTTTTCCTTACAAAGATAATTACAAGGCAGCCTGTCAATTGTAGAAAAAGACCTTAAGAGCAAAATAAATTGGACTGTCAATTGAGGAAAGTACTCTATTAGCTAATTCTTTTCAACAGGAGTATTAAAGCTATGCCGTTATCTTAACACGCTCACAAAGACGGCACTGAAAGGCTCATCAAAGCCATTAGAAGCGGGGTGTTTTCTACACTCACTTGGCAAGACAGTCACGGAACGTGTCATCCTGGTAATGAGACAGTTCATATGCAGAAGATTGGCAAAGAGAATAATGTACAGATCAGAAGTACAAACATTAAAAGCTTCTGCTTTAAGGTCAGCCTTAAGACAAGAGTGGATTCTTGCAAGTGAAAAGGTATTCTGCGGTGCTAGGAATTTTTTTTTCCAATTAAAACGTTTATATTAGGGAAATTGTGCATGACATTTGCACACATAGAGCATAGCCTAATTTAAAAGAGCACAGATCAAATGTTGGCCAACTCTTTTTTTTTACTGCAAATCACTGGTGCAAATGGAATAAAATGTTTTTCATCTGTGATTATTTTTATTTTTTAGATTAAAATTCATCCTATAACTTACACTGTTATGTACAGAAAGGTTGGGGTATACTACAAAAAAGTATGTCTCTAACACAAATAGTTTGTGCACAAATTAAGTTCAAAGTCAAGTCAAAATTTCGACTTAATTAATGCAAAAACTACATGTGCTAGAGCAAAACTTTATTTTTAAATGTTCCCACAAACCTTCTTTACATCTCCAGCAAGTTTGGTGATGATACCATCAGAAAGCTTGCAATCAGCTCACATAGTTAGCAAGTCGAAAAATTAGACCATCTCTATAATCGATACAATTCAGCATGCTGACAATGTGAACAGACTAGGGGCAATTTGATTTAGATTTGGTTAGCTGTACACGCACACCTACTATCATTCTATTGGAAGACTGCACTTGGCAGACTTCCATGTACATACTGAGAAACCATACCTCTCGTGTAACTCTTCCACTGTTATCGAAATCATACAGTGTGAAGGTCCATTCCTGTCGGTTGTCCTCTTCCACGGAGACATCACACTGAAGTTCCTAGACATATATAAAGTCATTACTTTTGAAGTGCTCTGTTGAATACATCAAATAAATGTCAACTACTACTTCAATGGCTCTATGAAGGAACACTAAAGTCTTAGAGAACTTAATGAAAAGCAAGCAAGTTTTTATTACTGTTGTTATTATATTTATTTCATCCGCTATTACAAATATTTAAGTAAAAAAAAATCATGAATATGCTTCTATTTATTTTTTAACATTATTTAAGGTCTTCTAGAAAGGCTTTAATGTTCTTTACAGGAATAAAGCAATTATATACAAATTGATATTTGAAAGTGCATCTATGTGTGTTTAAATACACGACAAAAAGTCATGATTCAAGTTGAGAGGCTGTTAAAAAAACATTAACTATAAGAAGCATTACAGAAACCTATGCCCTGTCTTTTCCTCGGAGCATTCTTTTGCCTTTAATACAACAGTGCAACCAATGACCTGTTAACTCCTTCCATATATTGTTCTCAGTCACAGAGCGCAAGTAAAAAGCTACTTAAAATACATCAAGTTGAACCAGCAAAGTAAACTGCTGAAAATAGCCCAGGTTGTGTGCAGCCCAGTTACCTGCTAGATTTGCTGACTGAAATCCATTCCCTCTGGCAGTTCTAAAGAGTCTGTGTCCCCTACTGAGTTCAAAGCATCCTGACTGTAATAAGCCAGCCTGAGATATTGCAAACGGTACCAGCCTCACATTACATGGTACTCGCTACTAGCCTAATTTTCTAGAAACTAAAACAGGAGCAAAAGACGGAGGTCTGGATCAGAGATAAAAAGTATCTTATAGGAGCTAGGGTACACCTAAAGTCATAACATAACATATGTCATTATATTGGTGGATGGTGAAGATTTTTAAATATTTTTCTTTATTTATGCATTACCATATATTTGTATAGGGGACACTCATATACACTCATATACAATATATACAATATAAATACTTTTATTACGGCCTACAGGCCATACAACATCAAAATGCATTTGCTGTGCTGACCATTATTGTATATACATGTGTGCAGTTGAGGCTTACAAGTTGTTAGGTTTGTGTGTCATCCATATATAGGAGGACAGGGGGTCCAGAGAAGAGGGGTGATAACCCACTGGATGTACGCTAACTGTATGGATACTGAAAAAAGCTAGAGGATTTTAACTTCACCCATGGAGTGCGGATTCCTTTCTCCTGTTTCATATATTATTATGTTTTACTAAATAATCACCCTGATTTACCAGAATGAGTGAGTATCCTAACTAGCCACTTATATCAAGTAACTGAGCTTAAGTCCTGCAAAACCTAAAAAGAAAAGATGAACAAAATAACAAGCAAGAGAAGTATACCTCAAATTTCAGCTGTTTCTTCGCACATCCATCTGTATCCTTCCCTCCTTTTTTCTCTTCGCAGGTGAAAAGTCCTTCACTCTTCTCAGCTGGGAGTGCAACTATAACATGGAGACATCATTAAAAATGTAATTCATAACATAGCCCATACCATGTCTTAACAGAACCTCGCAATTATGTTTTCAATGCCAAACACTTTTATTGTAAGGTGTTGATAGTTTGAACCAACGAGAATAAGAACAGAATGGACCAAGTACAAAGCATGCCCTGAAAGTTTTGACACCACCACCAGGTTCCCTAATTACATTTAGAGATCCCTAATAAGACAACTGGTAAACCAAACTAACCAATGCAATGCAACCAATCCACTGTCCATTTTATCCATTATTTCTGAAGACCTCCTTACAGGTTCACTTATTTACCACCCATTCTTTTATTCTCAAGTTCCTCTTTACAGAAAATAGCATCTATTGCATTATACGTACCTTATATACACGTTTTAATTTAGTAGTATAAGGAGATTGCTGCAGAAGGAAGAGCCAATAATTTCTATAGTCCAGTGGAGTATAGTATAAAAAACCGAAGTGGGTAGAACTTACAGTTTATTAAGGATAATAAAGGATACAGGTAAAGTGTATAGTACATTAAAACCTAGTAAGCAATAAAGGAGGATGGAGACTACACATTTCTGTTTATTTTAGTGAGGGGAACCTGTTTTGTCTTTATCTAACTTTAAAGGTAGCCAGGTCGATTTTCCACTAGATTTTTGACAGATCGATCACTGCGCGCGTTCACGAGTTCGATCGGCAATCGATCGGCAGTCAATCCGGTTTTTGATCACCCTGAAAGATTGACCCCAAAAAATCGTAATCGCCCCAAAAATCGGATCGGACATTGAACCGACATGTTGGTTTTTTGGTTGATCGTTTGGCAATCGGAGTACATTGATGGACCCAAATAGCCCTATGCAGCAGCCTTTCCGATCGATGGATTTTGTGGAATCGGCCATTTTGGAGATCGGCTCATGTCCAAATCAGCCACAAATCTGATTCCCAAGGTGGTGTTGCATCTATTCCAGATGCGATCAATTGCCGATTCCTGATCGCCTGGAAAGATTGGATCGCCAATCGATCGGCATTTGATCGCTGACAAATCGACCTGTGTATGGCTACCTTTAGACACTTCCAAGAGTGTTAAGCCCCTCATGTTTAGATTTTTTGTCGATCCCCCGGCAGATCGACGTGCACGTGATGACATCACCACTGTGTCAATGGAAGAAACCAATGAAAGCAGTGGGGGACATAGGAAAATAATTCCCATAGTGACTTGAAGAGATAAATTCAGTGATATGGACAGTAAAATAAGTGTTCTGTTGTTCACAGGTAACAGCTATATTTTGAATTCCTTTGGGGCTACAAATTTTAATGCAATTTGTCAGCACAACAGTGATGAGGCTAGTACAGACGGCTCGACATTGAAGCCGTCCGATGTACCCTGCAGCAGCGTGAGGCTTTGTTTCCATTGAAGCATTCCCGTGCGGTTGCAGCCGCGCGGTTGTAACCGCGCGGCAGCCGCGTGGCTGAACGCATGCCTAAAGTGTCGCGCGTTTTTGCGCGTTTCCGCACGTTTTTGTGATGTGATTTTTGTTTTTGTATTGCAGATGTGGATGCGGTTGGGGCGCGGATGCGTTTCAAAACCCTGCAGCTAGCATTCAGAAACGCTCCCTAAACCGCATCCGCACCCGAACTCGCACAACCGCACCAGTGGAAACTATATTGAAGTTTCCAATGGATGCGGTTGTGTGCGGGGGCGGCCGCGCGGCTGCAACCGCACGGGAACACTACAATGGAAACAAGCCCTTATGAAGTCATCACGCTGCTGTCAGATATCGGCGGAGCCGGGGAGAGACAGCTCTGCTCTCTTTCCAGCTCAGCCGAAGCTTTGCCTGGAGACCCGCGGTCTCTATGCAAAGCAACGGACATCGGCCGTATTTACGGTCATGTCAGATATGGCTGTTTTTGAGTGGGATTGATTTGTCCCGCTCAAAAATAGTGAAGGGGACAGATTTTATGGGTCAGATAGATGGCCGTGAGTGCCCACGGCATTTGAAACAGCCATCTTTCTGGCCCATATCTTCCCGTCTGTACCCTACTTTAGAGTAACTTGAACTCGTCCATATCACCATGTTATCTTTTTCTTTTAATTACTTCAAATTAAACTAATTATGATTCAGGAATAAACCTGTAAACATTGTTAGAAATTACATGCAGGGCACTTCAATTTCCTTTTCCATTCACTGTATTCCACTTTAAAAAAGCCAAATCCTTTCAAAATTATACTAAAAAAAAAGATTTTCTTCATACTGAGTAGATGGCATTGTTAAGCCTGCGGGCTGCTATAAGCTCGTGCCCAAGGAAGTAATTATCTAATTGTTTGCCTGGTAGAGATACTGGCACGCATCCAGTACTGAAAAGGTTAACACCCCTGTTCAGACCATTTTAACCAGCACTTTGAAGTTCTTTTTCTCAAGGTTTAAAATACCTTGTTGGACAGAGATCAGACGCGTATTAAACAGAATCGCTAATTAATTAGGCAAAGTTACATTTTTAAACAGTGTTTGTTGTGTTAGCCAAACACCCATATGGAAAAATCTTACCCCCTCTATTCCTCCCTGAAAACATCAAAGCACTTTCTCCTTCACCAACTATAAAAAGATGTGGGATCTTATCAGCTTTAGACTGGATTCTATGTACAAATAGCAGAACGATTCGCTTTTGATCAGTGGGGATGTGAAAATTTTAGAGGAATAGTGGAATCTACTAAAGCTGCATATTTTATTGCAAATTACTTCCTAACTTGAAACAAAGGCAAATCTAATATTTATGTTGAGAGCGCTGCAAGCTTAGATATGCCTAGTTATCTTTCATCTCTCTTTTTATTTCATTGTTTTATCATAGTAAATGTTTCATCTACTTTATTTTTCCATGTTTTTGAGATGCAGATGCTAGCTACTAGCGGCAGAGGTGCACTATTAACATATGCAATGGGACCTCAGCATTGGCAAGAAGTTGGCTGTTGATATCACAGGCAGAAGTTAAGCCCCCAACACATGCAACGAGGGGCTGCCAATTTTGCCGCCAAACGATATGCGTATGTGCGGCCGTTGGCCAAATTGGGGGGTGCCCACATCTCTGGCCGATGCCGTTAGTTTCAATGGGGTCCCCATTGAAGCTAACGGCCGGCACACAAAGGGTGCCTGCCAATGCTGTGAGCATCATCACACTGCACTCCACTGCTCATCTGTCAGCCCCCACTCTACCTGTGATTTTCCCGTTTGATCAACCTAAACCAATTGATTTTAAAGTTGATCGACCGAAAATCGCGGCCTGTCCACATGGTCGATCAAAATTGACCCAAAAATGTATCAAAAAGTGATTGGACAAGTTGGAAGACATTTTGGTGTGTTTACTTCCTTCGATTATGCTTTTGATTGATGGAACCAATATCTATGAAATATCGGTTTCTCCACGTGGTAGGTAGTTCGAATCCGTTCGCAGGGAAAGTGAAATGTGTATGGGGGCCTTAACCCTTTCACCTAGATCCTAAATTGCACACACTGAAACATAATGGATGATACAAAATAAGAACATATTTCTGATTAAGGATAGTTGACCTTAGCTAAACTTAACTGTTTGGACAATAATTAAACATATCCTTCATTGAATACACCTTTTGGTGTTCCAGCTCACCTGTTTAGAATTAGACATAGGTATAACGTTATATAAAGATAATAAAATATGATCTGAGATGATCAAGCATGGGTTTTCACTAGTGCTATCACTACATACAAAGACTTTATAGACTTGAAAGAGGCTAGATTTACAGGAATTAACTAACTACATTTGGAGAAGTATGTGTGCTTGTACATCCCAAGTGTTTGTGCATTATGGGCAGTGCGATGAGGTGCTATAATTGTTTCAGAACTGACTGCCAAACGATGCATATAGTGTCTTGAGGATCTACTATGAATACCTGATCTTCCACAAGTGGCTGTTTAACCGCTCATCAAGACTAAAACCAATCTATTAAAAACACACCTATTCACCAACACCTGGATTCCAGTGGCAACCTGTGAAGCTATATTGAACTCCATGCCCAAGAAAGTTAAGTTTCTGCTTGAAAATAATGGTGGCCACAAAAAATAATGACACTAGGGGCACAGTTTGGGCATTACTGGTTATGTGTTGAGTGATTTGAGGGGGGTGAAATAAATTTACATTGTTAAACAAGCTGTACACTGACATTGTATGAAAGTGTCATCTTTAGTGTAAGCCCATAAAATTATATTATAGATATTATAAACTATTTACTGCAATGTAAGGGGTGTACTCATTTTTGTGAGATGGCCAATAGAAGAGTCTCTTCCTGGTCCCTAAAGCATCCCATGCTCAACTGAACCTTAAGGTTTTATGTACCACATACATTCCAAACGATCAAGACAAAAGATTTTCACAGATTGTTTTCTTTAAAAAACATTCAAAGCAGAACAGCCTCTTCCCTTCCTAGCTTCCTGCAGTAAACATTTCGTGCTCCCTACGCTCTATCCACACAGGACTGACACGCTGGCTTTTTCTAATTGCAGAGCTCTATGGTGTATTAATACTCAGCAGAGAGACTGCTCAGGATAGGATATCTTATTAAATCCTGTTCATTTCCCTCTAAGCTTCTATTGGTGGTGTCTACTATGTTTCTGCACTGCTTATTATATTGGTGATAAATTAATAAATGATCATAATATTCCAGGCACAAAAACAACTTGCAACCATTTGTGTTTCACCTCCTCCAATCACACCTTCCTTGCTTGCAGTTCTGCAATGTCTCTGGTCCCCTTCACAGTTCTTAACTGTCTCCCTTTGTTGGTCAATTTTTAATGCGCAAAAGATGACTGAGTAACAGATAACAGGATATCAAAGGATCTGAGGATTCAGAAAGTTGCCTGCTTATCACCGTGTACAGACTTATGAGATCAGCACAACTATTTGTAAGTTTAAACATGCAAAACTTCTGCTACTTAACATCGTGTGTGGCCCAGACCAACGCAGAAATTCCAGCATGGAGCATGTATATGATGCTGCTAGATCAGAAGTACTAAAACTTCCATTATATCCAACTGTATAGAGTTTAAATGTAGTAAAGAAAGCTAGATAATCTGGTTTGATGCAACTTATGAGAGCTCAATGACAATGGCAAGAAAGTGCTTTTTCTTCTTTATTTTAACATCTCAATATAACACAAATTAAAAAATCCCCATGCGTGGCAAATGTGGACTAATTCAACCCAAGCAGTCTGCTATATTTACTATGTGGATATAACACATTGACCAATGAAAACCCACTCTTTTCCCCAGGTCAAAAAAAATAAGCAGTTTTAAATACAATCTTATTTATATTCTTACCTTCCAGGTGAAAATGTTCTTCTCCAATACCTTCCTTACAAATATTTCCTGAGGGGTCCTGTTAAAAAAAGGATAAACAATTAGAAATCTATAAAAAAAAACAACCCCCCAAAAAAGCATGTTTGAATCGGTAATAACAAATTTATAGGGTCACAGGAAGTCAAATTTGGTGGTGCTGGATTTAACTCCTTTTTTTTTTACACAAAGGCCCCATTAAAACATTTTGTGTGTAAAGAAATTTAGATTGGGCTTGATTTATATTTTAGAATTGGGATTTGAACTTCTCCCAATTCTACAGGAGGCAGTGGTTCTTGACCTTTTGAGATCCACGACTACAGAAGTGAAGTCATGAAGTGTCATTCCCTGCATTTGGTTCCAAATACCAGAAGTGACACTCCGCAACGTCACTTCCAACACAATCAGGTAAGTGTAATGGAAAGTTAGGAGGAATACTATAGTATCTATAGTAAGTTACTCTCCCACCTGCTTGTGGGCATCAATGCTCTGATGCTTCCAGTGAATGTGGCGACCCCTGTGAAATGATCGTTCCACCCCCAAGGGGGTCCCGGCCCACAGGTTGAGAAGGGATCAATCATATTATACTGCACTCCTATTGATATTTTAGGACCACAAGTGTCAATATTAAAGCCAAGAAATAGTCAATATTTGTCAACTATTTAGAAAACAATTCAAGGAATGACACTGCATTACAATTAGGACTATTGTTTGCTTCACTTACAACAACAAGTAGTCTAGCGTTAAATGGGACACCTGTGTATCTTTGACAAACCCCCTTACACAAATGCCATTAAAGTATAAATGCGGGAGCAAGGAATCCATCCATGTATTTAAAACGCTGAATTGTTTAGCCTTAATAGACTATTCTTATGTAAGTGTACAGACTTTTCTTTTAAACTGTTTAGTAACGACTAATTCAAGTGCATTAATGTACCAAGCAATTTATTACTCTTTGTCTTTCTGGATGAAAAAAAATTAAAATAAAATGCATAGCTGACAGGTGAGTGTTTGTCAGTTAAAAGTGTTAAATACAATGGAGATGCCAGTTGCTTTGTCCAATGAGTTTGTTAAGTGCTACTACAACACTGTTACCCAGCGGCTTTTGGGTCAGGCAGAATGAAAACTACTGGTAAGCTTTGGTCAACACAATATTATCTCCTACATCCTACTAGCCCCTTTTTGTTGTTCATTGACATAACCTTGTTTGTGGGGTACAGCAGAAGCCTCAGGCCAAGTAATGGGCTTTGAGAATATCCTAGCTTGATGACAGTCAGACTCAATAATCAAGCCAGAAGGGAAGTATCCAGTTCAAGCACCTCCAAGCTGTATCATATGCAGCTACAAAATATGACCTTGGCTTGAAATCTTACAAAGGAACACGTTACAATAAAGCAGTGCATTCATTTTCTTACACTATTGATATGTGGAGAGCTGTCTCTTAAGTAGAACTAAAACAAATTCCAAAAATACAAATTCTCTTGCATTATTCGGAGCATAGAAGTAGCCACGAAACCAGTACATAAACTATAGCATGCAATGATAGCTGTCCCAGAGTGGACAATTAAATGTGGCAGTACTGGATTTTTTATTTACTAACCCGTACTGAGCAAGGCAAATGGATACTAAAGGCAACATACTGTAAGCCCAGAACCGTGCATTGCTAGGTGGGAGAGCAACCTGACTTGTGGGTGGGTGCGCCAGGAAAGTAAGGGATTATAATCAGTAGCTAGTGAAAGGGGCGGAAAAGGGTAGACAATTAAGATGAGATTACTTATAGCAGTAGCTATGAGGTAAAAGCATACATTTTGTGAAGTAGAATTACCCTCTTTCCCTTTTTTGATAGTTTGTACAGAATGTTTGTATTTGCTGTGTATTATTGCATTGTAATATGTATGTATTTGATGGTGTGTTCTTTATGGCAATGGTGGGTTGAGTACTTTTTTTGAATTTTTTGGTAAAATGTTTAATTATATGAACCTTTTAGAGACGAGTGCTCAAACTGGAAACCAAAACCCAATTTTTTATCTCAAAGTTCCGGCATGGTCATATAACCTGAATTACACACACACACGAAACATGTAAACACACACTCTACTTTCTTATAAGTCAGTATAGGAGAGGGTATTGGGCGATGTGTGCAATGAGAAGAGAGGGGAAGAGAATTGATAGCTTTGAGAGCCAATAGGTTGCAGTTCTCTCCTCTGTGCTGGCTGACAGTTTGCGTGCCCACAGAGAGGGCTCCGAGTGCCTCCTCTGGTACACATGCCATAGGTTCGCCATCACTGTTATAGGGTGACATGCTGGATATTAGGGCAGTCACCTTTTAGTTATACCATATGTTGTTAAAGGACGGCTAAGCCCCTCTTTCAGATGTTGATTTGGTATATTGATAGATATATATGCTGCAATAAGTACCCATCAAGCTGTTTAATAGGGCTGGTGGCTGGTAGAGATGGTCGAATTTTTTT
>CM070041.1:25023194-25035412 GCA_036250615.1 Ptychadena robeensis
CTGTATTATTGGAAATTAACTAAAAAGTTAATGAAAAGATTTGCATTATGAACTTAAGAAATGCAATAAAACATTTCACAGCATGCACTTCAGTCTCCTGAATTTTACATTCAGTTTTAACTTTTTTACGGTAACACATGCAGAGATAAGGAACATTTTTAATATTGAAGAGCAAAGTAAATAATTCATTTTAACCTGCAGACCAGAGAAAGTGGCAAATTGAAAAATGAGCTCCATCATGAAACAAAAAATCCAAAATGCACAAACGCTTGTGATGGCAGGAAGACGTTATGAGAGTCAATCGCAATATGAAGATATTTGCTGTCCCACAAACACACCTGCCATTCCAGCATGGCCTCACACGAGTTGGACACTGAACACACATTTATAGAGTTTTGATAGCTGTCCAGAGTCTGATACTGAAATAGCCTCTGGGACTGAGGCCAGAATTTTGTTGGCCGTGGATCAATGAGATCTGTCGTTGTGTTTGTGGATTGCTGGTATGCAGAGCTAGATCTTCATAGCCTGTCCCGTTACTGACACCCAGATTTAGAGATTAGTGCTTTATCAATATGTCATCGGCTCTTTTTTCACCTTGTTTTTATAATAACTAGTTAGTGCGGTTTTTGTTGGTGTTTTACAATATGCAAAATTGAGTATGTCCATGAAATGTGCAGTGTCAGGAAATTTTGGGAAACTCATGGACTATCATTCTTTTGTCAGTTTGTATACATCCTAAAGCTGTTTCTATCTAGCAGTGGAAAGCTTTCCTGCAAGAGAAGCTGCAGCATTAGAGATGGTCTGCAAATTGTAAACTCAACTTTATCTGAATTTAATTCATGCAAAATACCTTATATACCAGAACAATAAGTATTTTTTTGTAACATGCCTAGAGCACTTGTAATTGTGGTGATGATATAATGTTTAGGGGCTTTGCAATCAACTCACAAATAAAGAATTTTACATTTCTCTACTAGCTCTTCTCAGCATCTGTATCTGCTTCTTTAGACTAGAATCACCTGTGTGTGCTCATTTTTTAACCTCCTGAGCATTGTGTATGTGGCACACTTTTTTAAAAAGCATGGCAAGGGCACAGCACATTAATTGGCGCTCCCGATTTACTGCCCTTGGAGGTCCCGAGTACAGCTCCAATGTCATGTGTGCTCAGAAAAAGCCATGCCCCTCCATTAACATGGAGGTCAATGGCACTGCCTACCCCCTGCCCCTCCGGGATCATATCTGAGAGGGAATTTTACTAGTTATCTTGGGGTGAGTTTTATCAGCTGAGAAACACACCCTCAGATAACTCATGCAGAACGTCCAGGAGGTTAAAAAAGATAAGCGTTCCCATGTAAACCATATTCTCTTGGATAGCGGTCATCAAACGCGATGTCCAGATGCTGAAAATGCGGCATTTTAACATGCCTGTGTGTTTCTAGCCATAATCACCCAAATAAGAGCAGTACTGCTGATCAAAGGGATCACATGCTTTTCCATGAGTTCTCTAGGAGAATTTCCTAAATCTTTAGTAGTAGTTGCCATGTATTAGTAAGATCTTGGTAGTCCTAGTTAGCTGGGCATCATTAGCACCACATTGTTTCTACTTCAAACTGGTTGTTGTACTTTTATATAGTTATTATTTCCAAAACCAAAAATAGACATTCCCTACTAAAACCAATGCAAATTCTTGGGTTTACTGTACATAAGTACTCGCACTAGAAGAGGGAAAAATCACTAAATCAGGGGGAAATTAAGTGTGTGTCTTAACCAGGCCATACACGGTTCAATTTTAACGCTTGATCGACTTAAAACAAATCAAAATTTACATCAATTGAACCTAAATAGTTTACTGCACACATGGTTTGATCAATGAAAATTGTTCCATAACGGTCCAAACATCAATCGAAAAGTGATCGGACATGTTGGAAAAATTTGTAGATTGTACAATGATCTAACTAAAAGCATTTTGTTTGTTGATCGGTTCTATTGTATTCAATAGATATATATAAACACATTTATATATGACTCTTTCCTGTGTTTTTTTATCTAAACTAAAATCGTCCAATTTTAGTCGTATTCTGATCGAACCTTCCATGTGGTACTACTTTTGTTTAGATTACAATCGTTGTGCAATTAAAAGATCAAGATCTCAAATCGAATTGAAGAACGATCATGCGAAAATCAAATAATGTATGGCTAGCTTTACAGTGCGAAGACTACTTGGCTGTGGGTGGGGAAGCCTTCACCTATATATCTGCCAGCCATGCACTGAGGGAGGTGGAAAAGCTGTATGCTATTGTGTAGTGGAGGACCTTCCATCATTGGGTACAGGTTGATTGAATAGTTTAGAAAAGTTTTAACCTGCATGGTGATCTTTAGGCTAAGCAGTGGAAAATATTTTGTATTTTTCTCATTAATGAACCTTTTATGTTGCGTCTATTTAGAGTAAAGTCGTACCATTTCCTTATGCTTGGTTGGTCTTATGCTTCGTTACCAGATGTAGGTCATACCAGTTGCCAGATGCAGGCAACAATTTCTACATCTGAATATTTATATGGTGTGTTTGCATTGATTTCACCTTTTAAACAAATGTGATCTAATCTGACTAAAATCAATTGAATGTTGGGAGCCAAGATCTTACATTCCCATGTAGAAAGAGAAAGAAAGGAGGAAAGAAACCAACTCAACTAATCAAAATGTCATAGACTTTTTAATTTGTTAAATTGAGTTTTATTGATGCTGTAATCACATTACTTATTTGCTTTGGTTTGGAGATTTCTATTTTTTTTGCTTTTAAAGCAAAAGGTAAATCTAAACCAACAGTTCCAAGTTTCTAAACATGGTGGGTCATTATTTGTGTTTCAGTTGTGCCTTTGACAGTGGACCCATAAGTGATGTCCTTTAACTCATATGACTTCAACGACAGATAAAATGTAGTTTGCAGGCATTTAAGGACATCATAAAAGAAGTTTGCTGTGTCCCCCCCATGTGCCTGTGCTGCACTGAAGTTGTGTTTATGTGTGGGGATCACTTAATGGGGCCTTATTGAAGGAGATACAAAGCAAACAACAGAGGCTTCATCCTTTGATCAGTGGAGTGGTCTGTCCAGGAAGCTTGGAAGCCTGAGACAATTGTTTCTTTCATCTGCTTGGCTAACTGCTGTCCTGCTGATTACAGACACATATGCCAGGATAGAGGAAGAAGGGATAGGGAGAGGGTGGGAGGACAAAGGAATGTGGATCAGGGGGAAGGAATTCAAGGACTTGGATATAATGTATATTGTAAAGGTGCAGTTCACTGTGTCTGTCTTGTTTAGTCACAGATGGAAAGTTCACATCACATTCAAAGCTTAAAAAGTGAGCATCCTGCTTATTGTAAATAATAGCACTAATCATCCTGGCACGTGGAGCGGGTCATTTCAGTTTGGATGAATACTATAGTTAATCATTTGATGCATTTTTTGCACTGTTGTGTCTGACTTGGATGGGACTTACACCAAAAATGCACAACGCAGCACTTTTTGCCCAATGTAATGCGGTGGGAACATGTTTCAGAAAAAAGTTAAGAATATCATTTGTCCATTTATTTGCTAGCTTTTTCAAAATTTATGGCAACATGCCAGAATGAATGAGCAGTATAACTAAAGTATATGGAGTGTGAAGGGCACCTTCTAACCACCAGTAGATGGAAGCCATAACGGAATGGAATTAAGTTTTACTAGTCTGTGTTTTAATAATAAAGTTAATTATATATTTGTAAATATGTAATCAAAATACTTTTAAAATGATAATCCTAAATTTTTTTTTAAACCAGCACCTCTACCCATAAGAAAACCCCCAGTCAAACACAACCAACCCTGAGTGTGGCAGGGTGACAAATTTACCAAAAGTAGTCACCCCAAGCTGCATTTGGGATTTCTTGCCCAATTAAGATGTTCTGGTGACGTCCTCCATTTTCCTTCCTTCCTCCATCTTCCTCCTGAATATCCTAAACATCAGTGATGAAGTTTGTGTATGTGGGGCTGCCAGTGGCATCCACCTGTATTGCCAACCAGCATAGGCATTGCAAGATCTCGCGTTCCCAAGTATCATTGATGAAATTAGGAAAGTGTTGAAAGGGCTTGTGCATTATACATTGTGATCTATTTGAACAAAAAGAAATAAGAAAATAGTAACAGTAAGGGTGGTCAAACATATACTGATAAATCTTTGTGCATCTAATTTCCTACAGCATTAAGGACTCATTTACACTGGTGTCTTTTAACCGCCAGGTAAGGAACCGTAAATCACTACCAACTAGCAGATGTAACATTAGGACTTGCATGGTTTCCTTATCTAGACGACCTGTGAGTGTCTGAATTAAGCCTTAGGGCTTGTTTCCACATGTATGGCCGCGCCACGGCTGCCCCCGGTCGCCTCCAGATCGCGCCCAGGGAAGATCCATTGAATAACATGGGCGCAGTTATATTCGCACCGCATGTGGAAACAAGCCCTTACTTTATGGCTTTATGGAGGGGGGGGGGGTCGAATGTCGAATCTTATGAATCCTTATTATACTATACAAAGTTAGACAGAAGGCATCATATACATTTTGTTTTATTTTGCCCATAGTTCTATCTAAAGTCATAATTGTCTGTTGGATGCAGGTAGAGCGCACAGCACTTTCCACCGGTAGAATGAGTATATTGAATGATTTTTGTGCTAAGACTTCCTAGGGAGAATAAAAGCAGCCCTGTTACAAATACAATCCCTAGGAGTCACTTCATTTGGCTGAAAGAGAAGAAAAACAAAAGCGGGTTTTCTGCTGAAAGGCATTGAAGTGTTGTGTTATGAGTTCCCATTGAATTATTTTTGCAATCACTGGAGAGTTTAAAGGGCTTGTGGTCCCTTTAATGTTTATTTTAATGGGTAAGGTTGAGCAGATTAACGAACGTAGAGATTTCACACCTGACTTTTTTTAATGTGATTGCTGCAGATGTTTGAAATGACATCAGTCCTGGGCAGATGATCAGTGTTTGAGAATTTAATTAGTTACAGATTACTAATTGGTTACTAAACACAGAATACTTTAATCTTCAAGAATGTTTCATTTTAGCAAAGGGGATAACATCTTTTTTTTTTTGCAGGCATGCTGTTTATATAAACATCCTTTGTCTAACTCTTAACGTCTTGTTAGTAATTAAACCCTTCTCCTGCAATAACGAAACTCATATCCCATTGCAATGTTCATGTTCCATTTATTAAACATACAATCTGTTGGAGAGGGTTTTATAAAGTTTTTTGGTTGGTTTTATAGCTGGTCTGTGGAACAGATGGAAAGGAAGTCTTAAAGATGCACTGTACTTGAAATTCAATCATTATGGAAAAAAAAATAACACTTTACAATTTTAGTATTTGTGAAATATTTAGGATAGTGTCGGGTCTGAAGATAGATGATGTTGAGTTGTCATACATGGAGATGCTTCCATAAGCACTTGAATTCCTGACCATTGCTTTAATGGGTCCTATACAAACGAATCAGATCGCTGTACAATCAATGAAACATTTCCAACATGTCTGATCACTTTTTGATTGATGTTTGGATTGTTATCGAAAAATTTTCGTCTATCGAACCATGTGTGCTGTATACAATTTTTAAGTTCGATCGATGTAAACTTAGATCGTTTTACGTCGATTGAATGCTAAAATAAAACCGTGCATTGAAAACCATTATCTGCATTAAATGAATCTCCACAATGATGGATGCTATGGAGGACTAAAGATGGCAAATTCCCAAGGCATGAGGAAACTGCAGGTAAGTATATATGTTTTACAATAGTGGAGCACTTTCCCACCATCATGCCTGCTTAGAGGTTGTTATTTGTTGTTGTTGTTGTTATTTTTTAGTATACTCCAATTTACAGTTGCCATTCCTGTGGAGTTAGGTGTGTTTTGTAGATTGTAATATTCTATACAAGATAAGGTTGGCAATTCACTCTCAGTATCAAGGAAGTTTCAACATTGTTTTTTTGTAGTTGCACTATTATTACAATATATTCTTTAATTATAGACTATTTTATATACTGAGTTGTTGCATGTGCCTTCAGGGATGAGCAGCAAAAGTATAATATAATAATATAAAGTAGCAGACATGCTTAGCTTCCACTATAAAGGCCATGGTGTCTAAACCTACAAGAATTATATATAGTTTGACCTACTTCAGATTTTGATGGCTTGAAGCAGAAATTGGTTCTTGAGGGCCATTTACAAGCAAGACTTTGTTTAAACGTAGGGACAAAAAGGCAACAGACTTGTCAGCCAAGCCAACCTTATGTAGCTTTCCTTTATCCTCCTCTTCATCCTCTCTGTAGCAAATTAAATACCCAATGATTCTAGGTTTGGAAAAGCATCTGATTTATTGCCTTCTAAAGGGGTTGGGCAAAGCTGTCACATAGATGGAATCCATAGTTTGTTGTGGGCTACTGGTGAGATCTGTCAACAACACAGGTCCTGCTGCCACATGTAGGAAAACATCTTGTTGATTTGTGTAAACCCATACCTGTCAAGTTTTTTCATATTGATTAAGGGAAAAATGACAAGAAGCGACATCACAGACACAGTACTTCCGCAGTCAAAATACAGGAAGTGACATCATGGGCGTCACTTTCGATATCAGGAGATTTCCCTCCCCTCTCTCCTATTTAGTTACGCCCCCCAGTTACCCAAATTTCCAAATCCCAGGAAGAATCCTGGAAATGATTGAAATCATGATTTGGCCGGGAAAGACACGTAAAATAACTTGATTTTCCTGGCCAAAATGGGATACAGGTATGTGTAAACCTGGTGCATGCAGGGACAAATAATAGGTTTCATATAAAGGAACAGTATAATGTGAGACAATTTGCCTACTTCTGGTATTGATGACTTTTAGGCCAAGCTTCTGTCTTGATCATAATGCAAAGAATTTGGGAAATATAGGGAGGGAAAGGGAGATTTTTTTTATCACTCAGTGCACATATATCAAAACGAAAATTGATCCATGTTTAGGGGGCTTTAGAATGGCTGAAATGGGGATCAGTCAGCTGCCAGTCAGCACCTTTTATGAACATTTATCAATGTTGTCCTACAGGATAGAAGGCATACATAGACTGAAATACTTTAATATAGGGGTGCATGAACTTTTTAATTTATAGACTCATATAAGAAAAAGTTGTCATGTGGTGAACCCATCACAAACAAAGGCAGATAGAATGTTGGGTTCCGATCCAACATAAAAAGCACAGGTCTACAATTTTACAATGTACTGTTTAAATGTGTTCTAAAGAGTTTTCATGGCATAGTCATTTTAACATTTAATACTACTTTTTCCTTTCTGGGAATCTATGCTCCGTTCAAGTTTCTGATGTTTTTTTTTCGCTTGAAGTCGGGGCTACGTTATAGTTGGCGTTTACTAGATATTGCATCTGCTAGATTTCAGCCTCCCTCCCCCACACCTCCTTCTAAACCAATTAAGAAATTCTTTTAGAGTCAGGAAGTGTGTTATGAGTTTAGACTTCCAAGACTAGAGCAGTAGAGCAGGAGAAGGAGAGCAGTGCGCTGTGGTGCTGCTTTGGTATCAGGGCAGATAAAAATACATAGAAGGAATCTAAAGAATGTTAATTCCTGCTAAAATGTATACTGATGTATGTAGGAAGAGGCGCTCAAGAATGGGACTGCTGAGTGGTCAGTATAGCGGTGCATATTAGACCGAAGGCAAGGAGTTAAACGGAGAAGGAAAGGATTTTTACAATAACTTGGCATAATAAAAACCAGGTTTGGGCTGCACCACATATGTGAAGGAAAATAAGTTCCTTACCTATTGAGGGGGAGGTGTAGTTCCTATGTGGGAGACGTGCTGGTATATATGGCGATGTCTCAGATGTCCCACTATTACATATATTAACTTCCATTAGGTAATGAAACTAAAGAGGAGATACCGTATATGCCGGCGTATAAGACGACTTTTCAGTACCTTAAAATCCTCCCCAAACGGGGGTGCCTCTTACGCCGGGTGCCGGCCGGCAGGGGGTGCAGGGGCCACTAGGGGCCGTAACTAGATCGTGCGTGCCTGCAGCTGTCAGCCGCGTCCCCCCTACTACATGGTCTAAGATACATTGTACGCAGAGCGACGGACGAACGAGCCCGCCCCGAGAGCCCAGGTGGTCCCATGGCTTACAGGATGCTCACTCACAGCCAGAACACCGCTGTGCTCGTGGTGACTTGTGAACATGTCATAGCAGGGAAACCATCAGTAGTACATGAGGAAACTTTCAGGGTCAGTAATGCTCACCTACTACACTTACACTCCGAGTTCACCACTCTAGCTCATACCCCCCCCCATACTTACAAGTTACATTCGCTCAGCTACCACCACCCCGCCACCAGACAATGCTTTCATGGCCAGTGAGTTACTCCTATATGCACACATTTACTGGTGCCTACATTCAACGACCATCATATCTTCAAAAACCCTGCACCCGTGTTCCCAGAACCCCTGAAATTGTGGTTCTACTAGTTAACCCCTCAAGACTAGATCCATGCCACATTTCCAGGTCCCCTGAGCCGAATCCCTTCCACTAATCAGCCCCCCGTACACATGCTTCCCCCTTAGCATAACGTCACTACGCTGCCCCTGTACAGGCCTTCACTTATGCCCATCCTACTAATACAAAAAACAGATCGACTTCTAAGGGTGTTGGAGATCTGTGGGTTGACGTCAGAGTAGACAACATTTTTCGGGTGAGCGTGGAAGAGGGGCGTAGTCTCTATACGCGAGTATATAACAAACCCTATTTGTAACTGTAAAGCGTGGGGGGTCGTCCTTATACGCCCCGTCCGGTCCTTATACGCCGCCGGCATATACTGCGTCTTGTGTTGGACCCTCTGACAAGATTTAAACAGTGTTGCTGCTAACGACCGACAATTTTAATTTAGCTAACTTTTATCCTGTGCAAAAGCTTTCAGCAAATTACAGAAAAACACTGCCTGAACTTACCACACGGATTTCTGGTGACTCCTTGCTCTCACACAAAAAGAACCAACTTTGCAAGTACCCTCTTTATATCCCGACTTAAGCCTAGTTTCTATGTACGTGGTCACTGGCGCATGAATAGGGCAGCGTGTCGGAGCGGTCTGCCTGTCTTTACTGTTTTAAGAAACCTCACTGATCCCTTTTAACCACAGCAATTAACATGCAATGCCACGTTAGATATCAGTTGTGATGCTTTACAATCTGCAAAAAGGTTTCCTCTGGGGTTTGCCCTCGAGCGCCCTCCGACGCAAACACAAATACCGCCCAGAATTCAGCTCAGTTCCCCCGGCCCCCCTCACAGGGCCTCCCGACAGGGCCGGTTGTTTCCTGTCCGGTCATCTTAGTCCCACGTCCTGTCACATCCCGTTTAGATGGGAAAGTTACGTCCCTTCCCCGACCCAAATCCCGAATTGCCTTATAACACTCCAACAGACTCCCCCCTACTAAGTTCCCACCCCACGCCACTAGTGCTATGGTGTGTGGGCAAGTAGCAGGTAGAGTACCCGCCCCTCACTATAGTTGACAGGTACTGAATAGAGGCAGGACGGGGATAGCTCTCGATACCGGAGTGACATCGGTAATGTCACCTTCGCTTTGGAACGTGGAAGTAGTTGTCCAAATACCGGAAGTGAGCGTCAGTTCTGTAGCGTCCTGTCATTTTTCCCTTCAATAGGGAAAACGTGACAGCGCTATGTCTAAGCCGACTGCTTACCCCCGTTTGGAGATCACTGATCTGAACGAACGTACCTTCACCTTGTAGACCAATTCTCATTCCCTCTTGGAGCATTCTGCTGTCCTCCCCCCTCTAGGCGACAGTACATGGTAATCCCAATAAACACGGCCCTCGTTGTCTATCTGGCACTGGCAGACACTGAAATAACATCAGGATTAGGTGTACACCCACCCCCAACGACCCACCATCCATGAAGGGCCTCCTGATGGTATTAGATAACTTTTAGTTTTTATGTTCCAACATGTTCGAACGTGCCGTGACATTTTAATACACGGTTGAGATACAACTCAACCGATAACCATGATCAGGTGATGCACGCAGGACCAGAGGTCGAAAAATGTTGGCCTAGTATGTCAAGTAAATAAAAACCTGTGTACAACCACCTCACGCAAAGACCTCACATAGGGTGGCTTTGCAGGATTACCGGTCGAAAAGAGAGGAATCCGAAAAAATTAAAACGAAATTAGCCTCAGATAACTGTACGACATGGATGTAATGCCTAAAACCCTGTATTAGCAGTCGTATACTAATCCATGGCTACAGCGGTAATCAAGAAGCCACCCCCCCCTCTAGCTTACATGATACTAATGTTTATTATCTTAATGTGATAAAAACAGAGGATATCACCCCATGAATAGTGTAAGAACAATTCTCAATGCCCACAAAGTTGTGACTTCTGATTTATGTGTGTAACCCTACTACGAAGCCCCGACCCGACATGGTTCGGACCATGTCAGTGTTAGGTGACGGGCCGAACTGGCATCCTGTTTCGCCCCCTCTCTCTCGCCAGCGGACAGGACGGTGTCGGACCCCCGCCCTGTTCGCGCGCATGAGGAGCCCCCTCGAGTCTTCCTCCGGTGGGATCCAATGAGCGACCCCCCCCCCCGGGATCCCGCCGCAGGAAGCAACCTCCCCTCCACTGAAGACCAGTGCCGAGAACCTGGTCTTCAGGAAAGGAACCGGGCTCGCAAACCCGAACTGTGACGTCACATCCGGTGAGGCACACACCCAGGACTATGCCCGTGTCCAGGTGCCGGGTTTTCAGGCGAATTTGAATCTGGTCCCGCGACCCCGGCCGCGACGGCGGCCCTTTCGTCAAAAGGCCCGTCCGCTCCGCGTTTGCGGACGGACACGCCGCCGCTCGGGCCATCACTGGTGCAGTGTGTCTGTAAAAGTTGATTAACAATAACACATGCACAGCACTTCACTGTAATGTGGATACTAAATACACCAAAGCCACCCAGCTCTACCATATTCAGTTAATGGTTCCCTCCCACACCGTGCTGTGTAAACCTTTAATCATAAAACCCATGGTTTTTACACATAAACACCTACTGTACACTGCTGTGACCAGCCACGAGAGATGGTCGACTTTTCGCTTGCAAACTCTTGGGAGCTTATTGCGCAAAGCCCCTGAAAATGGACTCATCCCACCAACTTGCTGCAGATGGTAGAGAGGCGTTGGAGGCACCTTGTAAAAAACAAAGTTTTTGCTCTAGCCTCGACGGAGTTTTGCATAACAGTCAAGTTCCAACGTTAAAGTCGAAATGTCCGATTTCGAAGGTGCACTGACTTTTGAACTTAATTGTGAAACAAACCTATTTGCCTCGTTAGAGGACTTCTTCTTTTTTGTAGCCCCACCTACCCCCAACCCTCTCACATCGCCCAGCACAGGTTTGGTGATGATAGCCATGCTCAGGGGCCTTGCACCTTAGTCGAACACCGGCCAAATGGTCGGAATTTTTGACCACAACATTCGACCATGGCTCTAACCAGCACCGCCGACTACAACAGCTTGACTGCCCCGGTACTACTTGCAGCAGATAATCTATCAATATACCCAAATCAACATCTGAAAGAGGGGCGTCTAGCCGTCGCTAGCAACGTATTGCTATAACTAAAACGGTGACTGCCCCCTCAATATCCAGCATCGCCTCACCCTATCAACAGTGGAGGCGAACCTACCGGCCCAGGTGCCTACCCAGAGGACCGGCCACTCGGAGCCCCTTTCTCGTCGGGCCCACGTGGCACTGTCCGCCGCACATCAGGACGAGAACGCACCCCTATTGGCTCCAAGCTATCATTCTCTTCCCCTCTCTTCTCATTGCACACATCGCCCATACCCTCTCCTGATACTGACTTTACCAGAAAGTAGGAGCCTGTCGTGTTACATGTTCTCGTGGTGTCGTGGTAATTCGGTTACTATGACCATGCCCGGAACTTTGAGATAAAAAAACCCTGTGGGTTTTGGTTGCTCCAGTCTGACGCACCCTGCGCTCTAAAAGCCGTTTCCATAATTAACCATTTACCCAAACACAATTCAAAAAAAAGTACTCAACCCCACCATTGCCATACAGAACCACCCATCAACCTAGCAACATATTACAATGCAAAATACCAGCACCTTCTGTTACAAACTATCTATCAAAAAAGGAAA
>CM070041.1:25045597-25078504 GCA_036250615.1 Ptychadena robeensis
ATAGTCACCTGCACACACAGATATCCCCCTAAAATAGCTAAAACTAAAAACTACTAAAAAAACTAAAAAATATTTAGCTTTGATATTAATGAGTTTTTTGGGTTCATTGAGAACATGGTTGTTGTTCAATAATAAAATTATTCCTCAAAAATACCACTTGCCTAATAATTCTGCACTCCCTGTATGTGCTATGTAAAGTGATATATAAATATAAGTTAATATTAAAAGTATGTCTGGAGCAATCAGTAAAAGCAACCAGACTATCACTAGTCATCTGATTGGATTTCTAAATTCAGAATTCTTCCTGCACATAAATGAGGGAATATGTTTGAAAAACTATACAGCCCATAGGAAAGTGAAGAAAATTATAAGATTTTTGGGTATCAATCTGGATGTGGGCTATTTTTGATGTTGCCCTAAATAAACAGGGTTGCTTATGGTATTACTTTACCTACATTAGCATATTTATATACACTTTACATATAATACTTTAAGAACTGGCCTTACACCAGGCAACCACATGGATAAGGAAAATATAATCATTAGCAGCCAACTACAATGTTGGCCAGGAGAGCAATGAGTTACGAGGCTCTCTTGTAACGGTAAATGTTGGTCATAGTAAATACAGAGATGATTAATTAAATTTTCCTGGACTAGAGAAATGGCACATGGCATATGATTGGTTGCTAAAGGTGACTTGGACATTATTAGATGTAAATGCACCAAGCTCAGGATTGTCAAGTAAGAAAATACAACAAACTCTTTACTACCTGATTCCTGGAGGATTACTATTTCTAGAGGACAACTGGTCAACTTAAAAGACGCCTTCAAAATGTAACTTGGCTGTTACATCAGGCATTAACTGAAAGAAAAATACTAGAGCAGAAAATATAACAGTGACATTCTTTTATCACATGCCAGTGTCTGGAACAGAGCTTTCCATGTGCCAGTCTCACATTGCATGCCACGGGTATTGTTGGTTTGTGTGACAATTGTGTGGCACACCCAGTCTACTACTTAATTAGCCAAGATCTTTCAACTATATAGTAGTATGGGCTCTAAAGGAAGAAAAGGATGTAAAAACTAAAACAAAGCCAAAACAAAATAATATTTCATGAACATAAACATGGCAATAAATACAAGGAAGTAAGCCTGAACCTAGATTTTATGGCTAGTACAAAGACAACTCTCCTCAATTAAGGCTCAAATAAAAACCAGAGCCAAAAACATGATTATTGTTATATTTTATCCCCCCCCCCCCCCCCCCCCCCCCCCCCATCATGTACTTATAAACCTCATTAAAGTTGTTTAAAAAGTTAACAATAATCTAAGTGTAATAATACTTCATCTTCTTGCTGGAGCTGATGGAATATGATATAGATTTATTGATTTATCCATGTACAAAGACACCAAAAAGTGTCAAATATTCTACATATCTATGAAAGGGAAAGGTAAACATGCAATAATTACATTTCTGGAACAAAAACTATTTCATAACTAGAACCAGATGGCTAGAGGATACACTTGGAAAACGTGGACCCTTACAGAGCCCCACCACCAATGTTTCTCCCATTAATGCTGGCCAAACTTTGCAATAGTTCCTTTCCAGTCCAGTAAAGCAGCTTATGAATGCTGATATGGTGGTAATTCTACCGTATAGGTGGTATCCTGTTGCCTGAGAAATAATTTACTTTGGAATTGCTTTTTCTCTACATTTTAATCTTTAAACATGATATTGGAATAGCTAGTATCCAAGGTTATTCCCTAATATTATAGATGTTTGGAAACAAGAATAAAAAAAACTCTCCTGCCAGCCTGCAACCCCCCTGACTCCAACATTGAATTAGGAAAAAAGCAGATATGCACTTCCATAATTCTTGATTAGAAAGATTGATAAATGGCCATGCCATATTAGATATTCAAATGACGAAATCATCTTTGAGCTACAGCTAGCTCAATGAAAACAAAGCAGTGTTTGTTTTAGTTCAGACCTGCTTAACTGCAGGTACTACATACATACTGCGTTAGGGTAAATGATAAAGATATAACCAATAACCTACTTGTTTTACACATATTAGTATTATATAGTTATGATATAGGGTGGATAACGCATACTTACTCCTTCCTGCCTAGTGTAAATTTCTATAGGCCAATGAGGTCGCCTATCATCATAACAATGGGCCAATATGAGTATGTGGTTATTTAAACTTAAGCTTAAGTCTACATTTAGTGCGTTCAACACTGTCTAGAGCAGGGGTGCCCAAACTTTAAAAATGACCAGGTTAAAATGATCAATGAAAAAAATGGTAAACATAAATTTATTTATGTATATGCCAACATCTTCAAGATCTACCGGTAGATTACGACTTAGCATATGGAAACCCCTGGTCTAGAGCTAATATAACGAGCTGCTAAAGGTTTATTAATACATCTTCCCCCTACACTTTTCTTTAATTATTGTGCATAAAAAAGCAAAAAAAATGAATATGTAAAAAATCTAATTTATAATAATGCATTGTATATGTCACCAAGATTCAATGCATATTTTGCGGTTGGCTTTTAGTTCAGATATTTCAAAGCTTTCAAGTTTACTTGGCCCCCATACAAAACACTGCACTCTACTGAACTCCTGATATATGAACTGACATCAGGTTCCTATCATATATCAAAGGAAGACACATAAAAAAGAGAAATGTGAGGTCAGCGTCTAGATGCTTTTGCTTGTGAAGGATTTACAATTGTTAGGAAATCCACAACTAAAAATCAACTACAGAAGCTGTCTACACTGTATAGTTGACATTAATTTGGACAGGGGGCACAGCATTGCCTCATATGTGTTGCTTCATATCAACAAATACCCTTTTTGTTTTAGGGCATCCAATATGGAACTGGCAATTTTACAAATGTGTATTCAGCCTATGGAATCAGACAGGCACTGCACTCTACAATTTTTTTAAAAGCTATGGTGACAAAAAAAAATCTAACCTAGGTAAATGATATGCCATCAGCTGGCAGTGTCTACAAGTAGTTCATATATATTGGATTGTCACCAACCTTTGAGCAATATGTACGGACAGCTCAGATAAAACACATGATTTGCATAACTTCATCCATGACATATCCCTGCTCTGTACAGTTGCTGAAGTTCCTGTCCTGCATGAACACATTCAGTCAGAAACTACCCGTTTGCTACTCCTAACTGACTGCTGGGCAGTCATGGTTTTCTAAAGGCATGGCATGGGGGTAGTTGGTAGGTGATTAGCAACTACTCACTGACTGCCAACATGTGTGCAACTGCTGCACACAGCGACATGGCTCGCATTTAGGTCCATGTTAAATCTTGCTCTTACTTCCCCTTTCATTGTTGCAAGCTGTAACAAGGTGGTCAGAGTCAATATCATTTCCTGACTTATATATCATATAGTCCAACTCTTCATCCTTAATATACTCTGGACCATCCCTTTTATTTGTAGATGTTTGCTTTTCAATCACAGCACCGAAGAATCAGATGTGGGACCTAAATTTCTGTTTTCGGAGAAAGTCAGTGATAATGTATTTGGGTCTAAATGACCCAGAGCATTGAAGGTCCCTTTTACGACCTCTAGAAAAAATTGTTCTGCTGGCTAAAGAAACGAGGCAAAACAATATGAACAGGGGGTGGTAAGTACACCTTTAGCATTAGTACCCCTATTCTCCAGCCAGATGTTCAACCAAGGACACATAGTTTTCTTATGGCCTGAACATTTACCTCCATCAGCAACAAAGCTCACATCAACAAAGCAATGTTGGTATCTTGTGTATTTTCTGACATGTTATTATTTTGTGTACTGTAGTCCCTATCAGCACATTGTCCCCATGAAAAAGACACCATCTCTTGCCTGTGTGAATAAATACAAATTATAATAACAAATCTGTCATTGACGAAAACATTCTTCAAAAAGGCTTATATTCTATTTTATATACTAGGAATAGAGATGTATAGATTGTCAGTATCCGCCAGGGTTTATGTGGAAAGACAGCTCTTACCTAGGACAGGACCCAATACTTTTCGTATCTGGTTCTTCATCCAACTTCTGTCATAATTCTTTATTTACTTATACTCTTTCCCATATCATTATGTCTGGGCCCAATCGAAATGCTCACCCTTTGACTGCCTAAAGCTGGGCATACACGGCTCAATTTTTCAATGGACTTGAAACAAATCGATCAAAACACTTTAGCTCTTCACTTAATGCAATGATGTTAATCTTTTATACCATTTATACAACGAATGCTCCTCCATGGCCCATGCTTGTCAATGTACTCCCCCATTTTATTTATACAAGCAGGGTTACACACTGTACAAAATGCCTAACACAGTATGGCTATTACTAGGATTCCAGTGGAAACTATATTGCACACATACAAGAAAGAGATGCACTTTACACTCTTCTAAAACTAATGTTGGCCTTCCCAATGCATGGCTTGTCCAAAGTCACAAAACGGCTAATAGATTGTGTTTGTGCAAGTAACCATAGAACAACTGGCTTATATCTTAAAAAAATTGCCAGGTGACTGTCACTTACCTCAGCATTGTATATATGTGTTGCTTCAACTAAAACTTCTAAATAAAACTAAAAATTAAATGACCTATGTGTTGTGGACTTCTATAAGGCCTAAAGTAGATTTAAACTAAAAAATACTTTAAAATACATATGTAAAATTTAGGAAAATTTAAAAAAAGTTTTAGGTTGTAGGCTGGAATGTAGGTGCCCTTGATAGGAGGGTCCACCATAAAAGTGAAACCCAGGAAAAACATTCACAGACCTATATTCCAACCATATTCATCCTAAAGAAGTGACTGGTCAGTCAGTAACTTCTAGTGCAATATTGCGAGTGGCCACTGGGGGCATTTCTATGGGAAAATACGTTCCATTCAGTTTAATTAAGAGCTGAGATTTGAGATTTTCCCATCTATCTCTGCGGTGAGTTCCAGGGGTCACCACGGCACAAGACAGGCAGAGAGGGATCTTCCTAAAAAAATTTACGTTATTTTTTTGTGATGCATTCCTCCCTATTATTGGAACTTCTAGTGCTTTTCATAAAATGATCAAATTCTGGTGGTAGGTCCGCTTCAATTCACATAGTCAGTTGCATGTGGTCAATTGGAAGGTCACTGACAGACACCAACTCATTGCCTGCACAATATCTGACCCTGCTGTACACATTGGCAGCTGTCTTTTAAACACTACCTTTAATATTGCAAAGACACTCTTCTTTCTGAAGGAATTTACTGCAACTTTGTCACATTTGGCATCTACGGTAGTCAGAGAATGGTTATGTCTAGTTCTGCCCATGTCTCTTAAGATTATTTTTGATAAAATAGGCAAACTAATGCACACCCCAACATCTAAAGCCCCCCATACACCTTCAGATTCCTCCATACAACTTTCATGAGACCTACCAACAACTATGTAGTATAGTGACCTCCCTGATAGAATACATAGTGATTGGAAGGTGTAGAAAGGTCCTCCTATTACATGGTTTTGGTAGAAGAAAAGTTGGTTGTACAGAAGTTGCATGGTAATTGTATGTGGTGTATAAGAACTGACAAGTTGTAATATATCTAATTAAATAGATTAGTTTGGTAGCTCTGTTAAAATAATGGCCATATAAATTGTAAATATATATATAATTCAAGCACTGATCAATCAGATTGGCCGCTGAAATGATTCTACTAGGTCTACCTGTCTATGGGCAACATGATCATAAAACCATTACAAAAATCTGTATGATAACAGTGCAATTAAACACAGACCATAAAAATATATTGCTTTTTGTCAAGAAAGTGGCTTAGATACAATCACTTTTAAGTGATTACAAAATAACTTTCTGTTTATGATCTCCTTCCTCCTGCCTTGCTGCCTGCCCGCCAAAAAGTTCTCAATTCCATCAAAATGAACTTTAATAGATGTTTAACAGAACAGCCTTTGTTGGTGTGGTTTGTCTATGCAAGAGTGGCTGGGATGTTTTCCGTATAACACAATAGACGTCAAAGGGAGAACTTAAAAAGAAAAAAAAAGCTTTCTCACATACAAACTGGGAGAATAAAAAGGATCTCCATCCAGGGCTCTGCATTTTTTGACGTCTGTGTAATGAGACGGCCTAAGAAAACAAGTATTTTATATGGCTGGGATTCACGGTGGATCTCAGAAGAATTTGGCAGAGATCGATGCCAGGATTTCAGAAGTCTTTCCACATTTCTAACAGAGATCTAAGGAACAAGAAGTTCAAATCCTTTTGGACCCTCCGTGACATTTTAAAAAGATTGCAAAAATGTGCTTGTCCCTGGGACTCGCATACCTCAGCAAAGTTCATCCAGGATCATTTTTTTTTCTTTTTTATTGGAAATGTGGATTACAAAATTAAAAGGAGACTGAAGCAGAGAAATATTTGCCCCTAGACAACATCAACAAAAAAGAAAAGTAGTAATAGAGTTTTACTGTGTTTGCAAAGTTTTGTATGACCTTCTTTTCTGGCAGCGCTGTAAAGGAAAGCCAGCGCATTCGTTTTACAAAGCTCAAAATAAATTCGATGACACAGTAGTGTATTTTGTATGCTATACAGGAAACTAGTTTCTTCCTTAACTTCATCAATGTGGGGTCCTCACAAATAGAAACCAAGGTGAAGCTTAGTCAAAGTGTAAACATCCTTAATGGAGAAAATTTTAGAACTCAGCTTAGCTTTACTTTTTACCAAAAACTATTACCAATCCAAAACCCTCCAGTGCTATATAGGAGACAACAACTTAAACCAAACCCTGAAATACTATCAATAATTCATTTTAGGGACACAACTATGGGAGATGCCAACTTCATTCGATTGTAAGGGCTTGTTTCCACATACGTCGGGACCCTCTACGTAGCTTAGCGGGGACCCCAATGTAGCAAATACACTTACCTGCTCAGCGGAGGATCTGTCTTCACGACGCAGAGCCACTCCTCTGCTGCAGGGCTTAACGTAGTCGAATACGTTGAGTCTCTGCACCGGCGGATGTGTAGACAGACCATCCGCTGTGCAGGCAATGTCTATCTGCTATGTCGGGAGCCCGCTAAGCGTATACATGAGAGGGTCCCGACGTATGTGGAAACTTACCCTAAGGGCTCGTTTACATGGGTTATACTGCATAACAGCAGCCACCCGCCACATGAGGCCTTCTCCTGGTGGTTATTGTTCGTTTGTGGTAATAAATGCCCCCATTTTAATCCTAAAATGTGCAGGAGCCCGTCTCCAGGAGTGCCCAGGCATTTTGCCGGCTGACAGCAGCTGGAAAACGACCATGTAAATTCAGCCTTAAGGTGCCAACTTTCCCAAAAGCCATTTTCTCTCACTTTCTTTAATTGGATAAAAAATAAAAGGGAACAAAAATGTTGTGGACCTTCTGAGTCCAAATGTAGCCAACCTGTTTTGGGGGGTTTCAAAGTTCAATCAGATTAGTTGCTGAAATTACTTATATAGGTACTGGCATAGACTAGGACATTGAACCAGTGAAGTAAAGCCTGGCCCTGTTTTTCAACTCTGACCTAAGCTCTGATGTGTACTTCTCTGGAAAACAAAACTGTCAAATCAATGATCCCAAAAATTTATATCAAATACACGACCAGTTGACTATAAAGAGATGTTTTTATGGTGTGATTGCAACAACATTTAATGTTATAGTGACAAACCTTGTATATCTAAATTAAAAGCAAACTTGAATAAATGAAGTGTCAGAAGCTCTATCTTTGTGTCAGAAGCTCTCTACTTGACTAGAGTAGAACATTTATTATCTGAAAAGTTATGGAAAACTGTAATGGTAAAGAAAGCTCAGTTATAGGTTTTGTCTCACATTTACAGTACCCCTAGATATTCTATACTAGGGTTGTCAAACTCAAACACAGAGAGGGTTAAAATAAAAAAAAGCCACAGGCCAACCTTGAGATCTACTGAAAAAAAATTTAAATTGAAAAGCATAATACTATAACATACGGTATGTGAAATTAAAAAAACATCTGTGGCACTTATTTCTAAAATACCCTTTATTTTGGGACAAAATGAATTAACCCTAGTGACACCTCTGGCCTATATGCTGATAGAGCAGTTCCAGTTCTAAAGCAGAGACAAACTCTAAAATAGGGGGGATTTCCCTAAAATTATGGTACATGTTTGGATATTGAGGTGGACCAAGGCTGGTAAGGGCTTCTGGAAAAATATTGCTATATCTATGCCGCTTCTTTAATACATTCGTCAAGAGTGGCACCGAATTTACCCTTAGGGCGGTTTGCCTGAACTCAGTTCGGGCGCAGTTTGATTGCTGATCAAACTGCGCCCGTGCCGGGATTGGACACAACCACCGCCTCTCTGTGTGCCTGCGGCTCTGTAGAAGAGCCGCAGACACACGGAGCCCTTCCCGCCCCGTGTCTTCGGCGTCATCTGTGACGCCGAAGGGGGCGGGGGGGGGGCGGCACCATAGACCTCCATGTTAATGGAGGGGGAGCCGCTCTCCTCTCCACACATCGCCGGCATCTATTTGACACCGGCGGTGTGTAGAGGGCTGGGTGGAGAGCCGGCAATCATGGCGGAGTATAGTGTACTCCGCCGCGATTGCGGGGTAAACGGCTTTTCGTGCCATAAAAAATGGCGCGAAAAGCTTGTAACACCCAGAGGGTTAAAGCAAAGCCTTCAGAAAATACAGCAATGGTTATCTTTATCTACTTCGCCATAGTTGAGTTTTAGAAAAACTGCCAGGAGCCTAAAGGGTTAGAAATAGTTGATGCACATTCAAAAAACATAGACTACCCCATCTGTACATAATGCTGGTTGCCTTCAAAACAGGAACTCGGTCTTAACCTAGACCAAGGGTGCCCAGCAAGTTTCTTATAATTAAAGTACAGCTGACCCTAAGGGAACACAAAGGACCTTGTTTAGTAGTATATTTAAAAAAAATTTACAAAAAAACTGAACATTTGAAAGCAACTAGGAATGAGCCGCATAGGCAATAATCAAATTTGCTAAATTTCGCAAATTATTAAATTCTAAGTAAATTAGAAAATTTGAGATCTCCTGTTTACTTTTAGCGAATATCAGCACTTTTACATGCAAATACTGTGATCGAAATCGCTTGAAAATTTACCCAAATATTCAAGATGACAAAGATATAGCACTATATTCGAGATGTACGCGAATTCTCAAAGTACTGATATTTGCAATAAAAGTTCGGGCTCAACACTAAAAACTGACTTTGCACTAAATATTATTTATTTGTTCATTTTGGTTTCCTGTAAGGCAACAATTCACGTTTTATGCACTCACTGAATGTCTTAATGTCTTTCAGGAATTCAACATCTAACATGTACTAATTTCCTAAAATCCCTTTCTTCTCACAAGCACAACTCCACCTCCCTAAAAAGCAGTACTAGTGGTGTTTCCACTCGGCACACGTCACTTATGTTGATTCAGCCCAGAATGTTTCAGTAGAAGAACATGGAACTTAAGTAGGGGGGTCAGAAAAAAGACAGGTATTACCTTAAAAAACACACACGAAAAAATGGAACTCTTATTTATTTTTACAGTGCAAAGGCTTCACCAGGAGCCACTGATGTTATTTTTCTAACATGAAGGAGACCACAGAGGTGAAGGCCCGGCCCCCTCCAAAACTGCTAACAACCTCACATGAAAGGCTATGCCTAGAAGAGACGACTGATTGTCCGCCACACTTTAGTCCTCCTCCAAGTCTTTATTGGCTACTACCTCAAAGCACCCAAGGAGTATGTATTTATTCAGCTACTTCCTTCCCAGTATGTTTATGTGTTTCAGCTGAAAAATTAACCTGTTAGCTGCTAGACTAGCTGGATTTTCATCATTTAACTGCAAAAGTGTTTAGAAAAATGAATGCATTTTTATGTATGGCTGCAAAAAAATCAAGACAAAACTTACAATAAATTACAGAAAGAGCATTTTATATCATTGTTTAGTGCAACCATTATTGACAACAGTAGACGTCCTGTGTTTCGGTTGCCACGTTTGACAATGCATTGGGTTTATAATAAGGACATGGTGCAGCAGATTTAAGACCAACCTGAACTAAACTTTGCTTCACCTGGCCTCATGTTTATTTTTAGTTTTACTAGTTTTATGTCATCTTGCTGGACAGAGCTCCAGGATGTGCTTAATGGGGACATTTTTCTTTCCGAAATTCGGAATATTTAACTGCCTGGCATAAATCTGACGTTATTTTTACTCTAATGGGTAGATTTTCACTAAAAATTTCTCTGAAATTGAATGTCATTTTCCTCTTGTTGAAATGTATTTATAAGAACAGGGACTGGGAGGGTAAATTAGATAAGATTTGGGAAAATGGATGGAGAAGATGGACACATGTATGGCTGATTGAGGGCCATGTTTTGGTTCCTTTGTGCCTTATTTTTTCTCCTTTTTATCCAAGGACTGTCATGGTCAATTTTATCCCATATAATATTCTTGCAATGTAAGGAGACTGTGAGGAACAAAGTATAAAATAGGTAGGTTGCACCTGGGTGCACCTCATGTACCGGGGTGAATCAGGGGACAATAATGATCTCACCCCTCAGTTGCCAGGCCTCCATGGGCATACAGCTCCCTTCCATCCAAGGGGCAGCCAGGGCTTCTGTTTAGCAGGTCCTTGCGGACATCCCGCAATAAGGTTTCAAGACACATCAGATTGGTGTAAATACGGTGCCCCTTTATTGCAGTAACATCACAGTGCCGGTTACACTCCATACTTCTGGAAGCCATCTGGGAGCAGTCTCTGCCGGCAACAGTCTTTACCCTAGCCTATTTCACCCGAGTGACTTCTCCTAGGCTAGGAATGGCCTTGTCCCCAGCAGGGGACAAGGGTGAGGCCTTAGTTGAATCTCACTGCAGGCCTGGTCTTCGGATCCCACTGGATCCATAACACCTACCATGCAGCCAGGAAGCTGACGCAGAGGATAGTAAGGGAGACAGTGAGGAGGAAGACCACACTGCATATGGGGTGTGTACCAAACACCATCCTATACTCATCTGAATAGCTCACTAAAAAAGTTATGTGAGCCCCAGGACATACATACATACATGCTTTTAAAATAAGGGTTTTAAGTAAAAGAATAAAAACGAATGCTTTCACCCCTGTTAGTGTTAAAGGAATCATACCAACCCTTTTCCTCTACTTTTGTTTGGTCTGTTAATAGGAAACCTAACATATAATGCATAATGTGCTTGAATCAAACTAAAAAACCGAGCCCTGTATGCCTAGCTTAAAAATAAAATTGTTGCAAAAGACAAACAGCATAATATGTGTCATTTTATTTAAAAAAAAATGCCAATAGTTATACTTTAATGAATACCATACTGTACATTTAGAATTGTAAGAACAAGCATTAGTGAAGGTATAATATATACTATAATGGACAGCACACAGTATGTGTCAATAAAATCTTCTGCAGCAGTTTTTGAAAAGATGAACATCAGCAGCTGGAAATCCAGATGGTTCCTTAATAAACTGTCAACCAACGCATCTGCTTCACATCACTGCCCAAAATAATGAATTTACGAGGAGGGGGCTCTATACTCCAATCTTTCTGTATGCAAAGCTGAACTGAACCTAAAGAAGCAACTGGTATCACTCAGGGATAACTCTTTGGAATTCAGCGTTGTTACTTTGCTGGCACTGCGGTTAATCCCTTCATTATGCCTCAAGAGCATTTAGTCCCTTTAAAGGGGTATTCCCACCAAGTGGTAAGCAAACAACGCTGACGTGATTAACCACTTCACGGGCAGCCAAGCACATTCAATGCAACCAACAGCCTTGCTATCAACATCTAACTATAGATACGATAAATAACTTAAGTTCAATGTAAGCATTGGTATAGATGAAACACATTTCAGCAGATGAAACCCAACAATTAGGCCGTTTTAATAATAAAAAATTTTTAACACATTTATTTTGGTATATCAAGCCAGTTCTTTTTGTAGTTTGTTGTTTCCCTTTCTTTCAAACTGAAAAGAACATCAGCAGTAGAGAAGGTTAGGAAAATCCCCTTAAGTCAGTGGCCCCTAATAGAATTAGATGAAATCCTTCTGTACTTAAACAAAAAGTGTCAGTACTATATTTCTGAAAAGCCACAAATCAGGTTCCTATTTTGAAAGTTTGTATTTTTGAGCATTGAGAGCAACTTTCAAAGCATGTGCTTAAGGAAAGTCAGAAACTTGTTTGCAAGGCAATCAAATAACTGTAAAGGGTTGTGGGCCAACTTTAGCATGGTACAAGTACAAGTCATATCACTTTTTGCCTATAAAAAGTTCTTCTTTTGCATTAGCTTAGAAAAGTTTGGAATGGAAACTTTATTTTAGTCCTTCATCTTCAGTGCTTCAGAGCATTTTGCTTAGAGCAGGGATGTTAAACTAAAGTACAAAGCCAAAATGTCAAACTTGGACAAAGCCACAGGCCAACCTTAATATTTCTTGAAAACATTTCTACAACGGATTAAGTTTCTACTCCTCATTAGACTAAACAGGAACCTTTTCATATAAAAAAAAAGTTTTGCTTAAACATTGAATCTGGAACAAGTAAAATGTAATTCTATCGCATTTGTGACAAATGTGTCAAAAAGACCTCTCTAGCAATAATTAAAAAATTTACATTGTGGTCCAGATTTGGCCCTCTGAACAGAGAGTGACACCTCTGGCTAGGAGGATCCTTAATAAATGTATCCAATCCTAAACTCTTTTTACTACCTATAAATACTGTGCATGGATTATGGTACTCAATAATTGGTGTACATGCTGTGCCTCACTATAGGTAAGGTAGCCATACACAAGGCCATTTTCCCTTGATAGATGAAGGATCGACTGCCAGCCCCTCAGTCGGCCCCTCAGCTGATCTGCGGGCAAAAAGTAATGGGATCAGCTGGGAATTTACCGGCATGTCGGAACACCATGCAATCCTACATGCGGAAGATTCCAGGTCAATCTCACCATCAAAAAAAGTCAGATTAAAAAGTTCAATCAGAAGTGATGGGTGTTGAAAAAAAAATCGATCAAAAATTGGTTGACCACACTTGGTTCTCAAAATACCAAACCAATTTTCAATCGACCGATCAAAATTTACCATCCAGTCCGATCAAAAAACGACTGAATTTTCACTAAATTTTGATTGGATTAAGTCGATTTTAACCAGGTGGGCAAAACTCAATTTTTAATCAATGGACTTAAAAAAATTATCGTTTTAAGACGATTGATTGAAAATCTGACCCGTGTATGGCCTGCTTAAGGCTACCCTTAGTCCGCAGGAAAGTAAAGAGGGGGTTTGAGACTTTGCTGGTTGTTTGATACTTAACTAATTTCCATATTTGACCACAAAAAGTTTTTGGTACTTTTGTGTTCAGCATGAAACTGAAATAAAGAAAAAATATTAGTGAAAGTTTTATAACTTTGGTTTGTTCACTTAAAAATATACATCTACACTAAATTTACACAACTAAATCTACACTATAGCCCTCTTATGAACATGGGATAGGTGACCCCTTTAAAGTGCAATCACTTGCTATGACCAGGACCTCATGCTGAATACAGAACTTTGCATTGTCAGTCACTCCAATATTATAAAACATAAAAGAGGGAGGAAAAAGCATGCATAACACATTAAGTGTGTTCGTTTCTACTACACTCAACACTAACCTTCACAAAATATGTGATCTTTGACCTAAACAATTTAGGACATCACTAATGTCAAAACTATTCAAAGTGTTTTCACATTCTTTGAACTGATTTAGACTTCATAGCAGTCTACTGGGAGACATTTCTATAAATTCAATACCCTCCCTATCAAGTAGCACTTCAAAAAAAACATTTTAAGGACTCTGCTTTATACTAATCTGGAAAATAAATAGTAACAAAGTCTATTTTCGGACTACATCCTGAGAAACACAAGTCCGGTTCTTTCTGTCAGCTTTCAGTTGCAAACAATGTTGACACTTCTATTTAAACGTCTAGTTAAACAACATTTTAATTAACATCCTGCTAGACTCCTGGCAATTAAATCACTAGTAAATATTTTAGTTAATTTTTTTAAGGTGCAATCATCCAAACTTTGCAGCATATTGTTTGCAATTGTTATTGAGAATAACATATCTTAGCATTTTATTATCTAAACCAAGAGTGCTAACCTCACTCCCGGGGCACAAATCTCACCCAAAGGGTAACTATATTTTGTGAAAATGTTATTTAAGAAATGAGAGCCACAGATCTTACTTTTATTTAACATTTGATATCACATGTTGAAGCAAATCTTAAGTTTGTTTACATGTGAAAAGGTGTGTAGTTATCTAATGAGAAGGAAAAACATTATCAAGACATTTTTTCAATAACAAAATTTGGCCCATGACTTTCTCCACGTTTTTAGCTTTGGCCCACTTGTGTTTGATATTCCTGATCTAAACCATCTGACCCATTATTTTACCAACATAATAGCACACCAGAAAAAAATTGTGTGTTATGACTATGAAAGGGACATTAGATTGTAAGCTCCTCTGAGAGTTCACTATGATATAAAGACAAGATACTAATAATAAAAAAAAATTTGATTAACCGTAAGGCCAAAACTCCACTACATTTTCACAGAGGTGGCATGTTCGCTCCATGCTGCTGCGCTTTACAAGGGCTGTGTTGTTTCCACACGCCCATGTGAATGATACTTAAGAGTGGACAGCTCCAGGATTACAGGGACCAGATACATAAAATTTAATTGAGAGATAGCACCAAATCATTTCTTAAATCCCAGAAGGACCTTATTTTAAAGATCAACACCAGCTCAGCACTCCCCTTTGTGGTGTATTATGATTGATATATACAAATGGTTTTCAAACTGGGGTCTGCAAATCCCTTGGGGATAGCAAAGTGGTTTCAGGGGGACCATGAAGGGGTCACCTAAGTGAAATTTCGGGCTATTTGCAATCCTTGCAACTGGTTGCCATGTCCCGTGGAAAAATCCAATTTAGTTCCTCTGAGATGCATCCACCCCATTGAATGTACTTTTGATGACCAATATATGCCATTAAGCCTATATGTTAATTGCAGATAAATGGAGAAGTGTCTGCCAAACAAGAAATCCCCCCCCAAAAAAAAATTTAAAAAAATAATATAAATCAGCTTACAGCCCAATATACTATACATTCTTCAACACTGGTGATGCCCAAAAATATGAATATGATGTCCAAAGTTACAATGCACAGCAATTGAGTTCAAAACTTTTTTTTCAACTGCAAACAAAATCAAAAACAAGAAAATCAAAAAAGATAATGCTTCGTAATAACTTAAATCTAAACTTTTACAGAAAAGGAGCCTCATAAATAGACAAGGCTAGATTGCAAAGCTGTCTTTATCAATAGCTATAGCTTGTGAATCTCATAACCAGCGCATGATCAAAACCATCCTTTTTTTAACAAGTATGCCAGCACTGCAAGTTTTTGTTCAGAAAAACTTTTTTTTTCAGTGCTGATTAAAGTATAAGAACAATTTCACCACTAATCATTTTCCTCACTAAATGAAAAAGAAAAATAAGTCCCTGTATTAGAAAATATAAACATGCTCCAAGCAAGGACTTCAAAAGAACGCTGAATTGCTGCAAGACTTGTCCACACGCTTCTTCCATTAGACATAAAAAAGCAGTTGCTCCAAATATAATGTAAGCATTATAATCCTTCTGCAGTCAGAAATTCTAAACACTAAGTGCTCTGTGTTTTCTGAGACAAAAGTGTAAAAAGAACAAAGGCCTTGTTGTATTGATGATATACCGGTAGCTGGTGATGAGATAATTGCCAGGAATTCATTTTTTCACACTGACCAAAAAAACGTGAGACAAAGAAGTTAAAGCCATACAAGGATAAGCCACGTGACCAAGGTGTCTGCGCAAGGCCAGGCCAAGTAACAAGATTTAGAAAATACATCAAACATGTTTCGGTGAATTATAGCTGCTATGTCACAGTCAAAAAAACATATAACCTAACAATGGTCCTACTTAATAGTAGAATGATGTGCATCTGAATATTTTTTTCTATCTTCGAATAGTTGACAACAATTAGGCTGAATTTACATGTTCGAAAACAACCGGGAGCTCCTGTCTGAAAGCACCTGCAAACTGCGCTCAGGGGGTGTTCAGATCATTCATACCGTGTGCATTGGGCCATTGTGGCAATCCATTGTTTACTGGGCAGTTAAAAAGATGATCCCTTAGTTTGTATGTTCTCCCTGTGTCTGCATGGGTTTTCTCCGGGTACTCTGGTAACTAACTAAATATACTAACTGTGTTAGTAACATATAATTGACTATTGTAGAGACTTGTGAGCTCTCTAGAGAGACAGGCTAAATTTACACTGTCGTTTCCCGGGCTACTGTCAATCTGCAGTAGCCCAGGAAATGACCGGGCATTCCCACAGAAACAGGGACAACCCATGACAGATATAGCATGCAAATGCATGAAAACCGACCAGCAGACGTCTCATGTCGCGTCCACTTGTCTGTTGCAATTTTTGCTTGCGTAAATGAGCCCCTTAGACATATAATTGCAACAATGAATTAATACAAAGTAACAGGAGTTTAAATGTTTGCCTACTCTTCCCTAAACTAGAAAATGTTTGACACTGTTGTTTACACTATAGGTAAAATATATTGGTAATATTTTTTGCTCTATTATGCAGATATACATAATTAGAAACCACCACTACTGGCTAGATGTTTGATTGAGCAAACTGTATGTGCAACCATAAAATTCACTTTGGAAAATGGGTAGCCACTCTCAACTGCCCATAAACCTTAGCAAAGGAGATCATCCCTGGCTTTGGTCTATGGTTGGGAATGATTGCCCATAGGATATAGGGTTAGAAGATGGCTGTTTACTGCCCTCAACCTCCAAACCAAAACTAAAGGACAATCATTAGTTGTGGCTCCAAGAAGGCTTCAGGTTGTAACATATTCTGGAGCTGCTTTAAGAACTCACATGTGAACCAATTTAAAAATTAAAATTAGAGTGTTGGACACTGTTTTGCACAGACTATGTAGACAAAATTATACACTCCCCTGCCACACCCCAAGCTTTAGACCGTGAAGAATTAAAACACAAAATAATAATCTGAAGTGCTTTTCAAAATACCCACTAGTAGTAAGGAAACAAGCTCTATACATCAAAGGGACTTCTGAAGAGATAAGTTCCAAAAAAGGGACAGTTGATTTAAACAGGAGACAACCACAAGCTATACTACCACTGCAATCTGACATCCATGGGTTCCAACTAGAAGTCAATACATGATTGAAAATGTTTTTTCAGCTCCCACAGTGGTGTTTTTTTTTCAGTACTTAAATCATATGTAGCAAGAGGAACACATATGCTTGCTATGCAATCAAGACAGAGAGAATCGCTCATTTGAGGTTAAAATCACAAGGGGATGATTGAAAAAAAATTTTCTTTTTTTTTTTACCAGAAAAATCATTAAAACACCCAACATTTTCATTCTTGAAATACATGCATATGAGATCTGCCAAAAGATCTATAATTCTGTGCAGCCAGCATTGTGGTCCAGGCACCCAAGCCAACTCAAAAAAAGCCAACCCTTGAACTTCAATACAGCAGCCCCTTCGCCAGGTTGAGAGTCAATGTTGCCAAAGTCAATACATAGTTGGTAGAAATATATCTTAGATTTTCATGCAAACCTGTACTAACTTTATAATATGCAATGTACCACAGAGACTGTAGAAAACCCATACCCCTACCTCTAGACTTGAAGTTTTGAAAATTTAGTATGCCTACCCCTAATACATAGATTGTATTTGGTAGTTGGCCTCTGAGAAATGGAGTACTATTTTATGGGCGGTAGTTAGAAATATACATGTATTGGAGAGGCCAGATGTTAGAGGTGAAGTAAAGGCTTGTGTGGATTGTCAGTGTTAGTTTGCATTTTATAATTTATAAAGACCAGTGGTTACTGTTTCCCTTTGGTTATGCTTACTTGTCTGGTATCTGGTCTTGTATCTGCAGGCAACCTGTATTGAGTGGGTCTGTTGGGTTCACAAGTGATATACAGTACATGCAAGATGTCACTACTACTTTTACACAGCAATATCTAGGTATGTAATATGATTTCATTTAATTTTAACACCAAGTAGATATATTCATTTTGTGACCATTCAAGAATATATTTATAATAAATTATTTGTTCAACTTGGATTAGTCCACCTATGCATTTAGAAGCCATGGCCAGTTCTAGTGCTAATTAAAAGTATTGTAAAGAAATGTTAAAACAGGTCTTGATGGCCAATAGGAATAGAAAGTTTTCTTAGGCAAAAAGAACTAGAAAAGCACATTGATCAGTTAATTGAGTTGACCGATCATTTGATTGCGTTCTGTGTAGGCTTAACCCAGATCATCCAATCACAAGCATTCATTTAATATGGCTGCTCCATGGGTTCTCTTACAGGGGAACTTGTCTTAGGAAAACTTGCCTTCCCTACTGGGCAACGAAATGAAGTTGGGGGTGTCTGTAGCATAAAATTGCCCCTAGATACCACAGTCAACACCTAATGCTGCTAAAACAGTCAAAATCAAGCAAAACAACTAATGATGATGGGTACTGTTAGCTCTTAAAAAGTAAAGATGACTGATAAGTGGAACATTTTGTAGACACGTATAAAGGAATGTGCACAGGTGGCAGTGCGCTCACAAAGATGGCTGCATTCCGTGCTTATCGCAAGCCAAGTGAAACGATTTCGCTCATCTCTGGGTAAAACAACTGACACCTTTTTTTCTTCCTCTTCTTCAGACAAGTATTTTCAAACAGTTCACTGCCTCTATGATCTTTCTGTGCAATCTTTTGTTGTGAGGGTTGATCTATTTTCCAGCCCTCAGATAATTGTATTTGCTTTCTCGAGTTTCTAAAGTACTTAGGAATAAAAAGCTGTCATTAATCAAACAGATAAATGGAAGCCGCTTATGTGTTGAAGTGACGTTCTCGCTCAAGACTGACACATAGTTGTATTCAGAACAGATACAAAGTAGTAAAACAGGATTTAATCTTTTCAGAGAGAAAACCGATGCCAAGTTTAGCCTGATACACATCTGTGCAAGCTGTTAGCTCACGCAGGTATGTGCCGCACAACAAAGCCAGTCTGGCCTGGAATTGGTTAACAGGAGACAGCGCAGGGCAAGAAATTTTGGAATTTATGCCAAAACCTACATCTTGTGAGACCGCTAGTCTCCAAATATTACTAACACGTATTAGAAATATTATCACTTGCCGAGGAAAGGAGCATCACTGGCAAAAGCAGCAAATGATTCAATCAATAGGTCTGTATTATACATAGCAGGAACTAAAATACTAACAGCTGAACAGCAGTCTCAAGTCAGACAGTCTCTTGTCACAATAAATATTTATTTGCAAACATAAACTGAACAATCATTCAAATAATCACTTAAAACTATGTTGACAATCTTGCTGATAAATACATATAAATACAATTATAATTTGGATGGGTGGTGGGGGTTAAAATCACAATCAGGACTCATTGGTAAATTGCAACCAGAAAATAATTAAAATAGATATCAATTGTCTTCCTATTGAGACTACAGCACAGGAAGTAAAGGGAAATCTCACTAATGAGACACAGATGGGAGGAAGCATGTGACCGATTGCTTAGTCTTGCCAAACAGAAAGTTTCCTGCTACAAAGGTACATATTTCAGACATGCTTTCTATTTTTCCATCTAAGATTCTTAAAGTTTTCTTTAAGTGAGACTGAACATATATAGAGTTGAAACAGCCATTTTACACTATCCAGACATAATGTTCCCAGTCACATAATAAAGCAGAACAGCATTTCTGGGGTACACGCTGTACTTAACAAACGGAGGGTGACCACTTACCCTTTTGCACCCAGGCTTGTGATTGGGGCCTGCTGAAGATTTCTGTTTGGCAATCCAATCCTCTATGCCTTTCCGAGTCAAACAAGCATTCACGGCAAAACTGTCACCTACAGGAACAGACACAAATTCAGTGAGGGTTTAAGGTGGCAATAGAGACAAAAATCTTTACAACTCTGTCTTAGGACCTAATAATGGCCTACTGTTACATCATCTAGCACCATACTGACCACCTAAGGATGACCATGCATGGCCAAAACAAGCATGGAGTGAGCCAATGTTCTTAAGATATTTCCATGGGTTCCCTCATTCTACAACTTAATAATAGTAAAGCAGGTTAACTGACTTCTCCCTAAACTCTCCTCTAACAATTTAGAGACATTAGATTATACCTACGATTAGGATGTTAGATTAGGCGTTCCACTGAGTACAGTTACTGACAATGTCCCTTGGCTGAAACATAGCGTTGAGTGCTTCCTGTTAGAAAATCACATTGGACATCTCTCTAAAGGTGGGTTTACACGTGCAGATTTTTTGTTCGATCAACTGCCGATTCAATTTTTTCATAGATTTTTTTTTCGAACATCATTCGTCCATTTATCGAATGTAACATTTGATTTTTTTTGTTCGTTCATCCTGATATCGAATGAAAATACATTCAGAATAACTACGACAGATAAAAATTTACCAACATGTTCGATGACCTTTTGAACGATTTTTTGTTTGAAATCGAACAAAATTTATCCATAAAACAAATTGGCCATTATAGATTTTTGTTCAATCAACCAAAAAATAGTTCGCTCTTTATTGATTTAACGAAAAAATCTACAGGTGTAAACCCACCTTTAGACAGATAGATAAGATTGTTGTTGTATTCAGAGAACCCAGAAGAACAAAGTCTTTATTGTGCATGCACTGGTTCCATCACCAAACTAATCGAGAAGATGAGTGTAATGATTCAAAAGTTGTCCAAGACCAATAAGCCATTTCAAACATCTGCCCATCTATGGTAACTTTCAACTTTATTAAATTAGGAAGGATAGCTGTTGGGAGAAATAAAAACCAGAGCATCCTTATAAAACTATTGGGACTTTTTCAGACATGGACATCTATTCTGTTAATCAATCTTTTTTTGTTTACAGAAAAAGCAATCCTGAAACAAGTGCAGAGATTTTTCAACAAGCTAAAAAACATGAGCTCTTCCAACACTTGGTAAGGGCTTGTTTCAATTGTAGCGTTCCCGTGCGGTTGCAGCCACGCGGCAGCCCCCGCACACAACCGCATCCATTGGAAACTTCAATATAGTTTCCACTGGTGCGGTTGTGCGAGTTGGGGTGCGGATGCGGTTTGGGGCACGTTTCTGAACGCTAGCTGCAGCGTTTTGAAACGCATCCGCGCCCCAACCGCATCCACATTTGCAATACAAAAAAAATCACGCCGCAAAAACGTGCGGAAACGTGCAAAAATGCGCAACCGCATGGGAACGCTTCAATGGAAACAAAGCCTTAATCTACAGGACCCACAACTTGAGCCAGTCTTTTCCTGCCTGATGGTCACAATAAGTTTCGAGCGACTGCAAGTGCTGCTAATCCTTTAAACAGGTACTGCCATGACTACAGCTTTTTGTGCATTTACAGTGAAAGGAATGTTCCCTTTTCCTCCACAAACTAGAAGATCTCTCAAACCAACCTCAAACTTACTAACAGTCTCACCACCAAAGAAAATCGGATATCAGTACACAGGTACAATGACATAACACAAAGTATAGACTGCCATATACCCTCCGCTCACAAGATCACTCCTTAAAGTCACCATGACCCAGTGAGCACTTTATTACACAGTCCATGGAGGAGTGCTCCGGACATGTCATCAAGAAAGAATTAATGTACACGATGCAAATTAAAAACAAAATGACAAATTTCTTTCAGCCAAGGAAACACTTTGACCATATCACTGATCTAAAACATTCCAGGGAATTAGACTAGATCACAGGGATGCTTGCATTTCAAAGATCAGCTATAAGCATTGGTAAAAAAAAAAACAGCTTACAGGTTCACTGACACATGAAGGGATTAGACAGCGAACAGAGTCACAGATCAAACACTCTCACACAAACACAAGTCCATCATTTAGGCGCTGTCTCTGCTACAGAAAGGTCCCCCATCTATTAAACCGAATGGCAGATAATCCGTCCAAAGGAAGGTCAGCAAAACCAAACAAACCGAGTCACCGATTCCCAGCTTATATCATACTATCTAAACATATCTAAAATATTTACAAAAATAGCTACCTTGAGTTTGGTCTAAGTAGGTACAAAAAAATAAACAAGACATGAGATTGGTGTAGGCTAAATCAAAGGAACCAAATTACCTTTGCCATTGACAAAGTTCAATGGTTGCTCCAGCTTCCTATGATGTCCTGCCAACTTTGATATATCATGTACTAATCCACCCACAAAACCAATAGGAATCCTCCATTCAGTCATTTCATGTAGGCCAAAAAAATGAAATCTAGTGTCTGATTTGAGATATATCACTCCTTTGCCTCATTCCAAATAAGTGCATATGTTCTGCAGCTGTTCAGAGCAGAGAAAGGTTAAAGGACAACTGACATCTAAGCAATACTTCAGGATGAAATCACTTTTACCAGACCAAACCAGAAAAAACGTGAGCTGAGTTTTTTGTAAAATACAAAAAGTGATAATGCGTGATTCAGACTTTGTTGTTCACTTGAGATGTGTCTGGCCTTTGGTTCTTTGATTCTCCAAACAAGAAGGTGACAAACTTTGACAAAGACTTAACACATGGAGGCAACATTAAAGTCCTAAGCAAAAGCCTCATCATACGCAGGGGGTGACAACCCAAATCTATGCGATCAGATCTTAAAAGGCGGGAGCCTCGGGAGGATAATGTGACCCGGGCTTCACAAAACACATGGCACAAGCTTTGGCCAGTTTTCAATAACACACATAAGAGCAGTCAATGTAGCCTGGAGAGGAGCAGGCTAATGCATAACTCCGCATGTGGCCAGGACTCACTGGGACAATTTAAAAGGGGAACTTTACAAGCTTATAATGTAACGCAGAAACCTCTACAACACAGGAACGGTCTAAATCAGAGCTGGAAACAAAAATAGGCGAAAGCCAAGGATTAATTAACTTCAGGATCAAAAACATACGCAAGACGCAAAGTAATAACTTACACATTTTGAAAGCATAACACGATACTAGATGTGAGCGCAGCCTAATAAACTCCAGCCACCAGTATAGGATATTAAATCCTCAGACCGGCTCCATGGTGACAACAGCGGGAACAGAAGATGAAAATGTTTACTAACTTTTATAAAAGTTTTGTTAATAAAGTTTGCTGTTTACAATAATTTTAGTTGTTTATCTTTAACAGATCATTTTCTTTTATAATTGTGTCTAATAGATTGAATGATAAACAGGAACACATTAGGATGAAGAATTTATTGATCATGAAGCATCAGTTCCAGCCATTTAGCAATAGGATTTCAAGGTTTCTTAAAATCAGGACCATGTGGTGGCTGGTCTCCTAACTTGTGTGTCCCCATTATGGGGATTCTAGATTTTATTGTATTTTAGTGGAGATCCTTAGATTTAAAGTTTAGGAACCCTTTGATCTAAGCTAAGAAGCAACAAAGCTAGGCATACCATGAAGAGGATTGTACAGATCAATCAATACATTTCCATATCTGACAATCTGGGACAACCCTGGACCCTGATCTCCTGGAACAGAAAGAACAGTCTACAAGGGGATTTCATTTCCTACCTTCAGGGCTTTCTCTGGGTTTGCAAACTGCAGCTGCCAGTCAGGAGGAACAGGATGAAGTACAGAAAGACAAGAACAAAAAAAAAGAAAAGAGATCGTTAGATGTCTCAAAGCAAACGAATCCAGAAAATACAGAGGGATGTAGGGTGCAGGCACCCACACATCACGTCACTCACCGTGTTTCGAGTAAAGTTTCCCCATGTCCAGACCCAGCACATCAGACACACATTACAATCCAGCCAATGTACAATCCATGCGAAGTCCACCAGGCAGATTAATCCTTCCCCCCGAGGTGGGTCCCCCTAATCCAGAAGATACTGCTGCACCCCTAGAAGCAGTGACACCCCATAGACATAGGAGATGTATGTGGTGGGAGAGGAGCGGATCCCCGTGCCAGACACACAGCAGCCAGGAGGAGTCAGGGGCTGGAGGAGGGGAGCATGGAGGAGGAGGGACACGGAGCAATGGGGGATGTTTGTGGGACACCGTGAAGCCTGATGCTTCTCAACATCTTTCGTGTTTTCACAACTGATACAGAGTAACTAATGTATTAATAATCATTTCCAGGGACGTTTTCCTTAATGTGCTTTCACAAAGGGGTTTTATTCAATGTCATGTGTTCTAGTGCTGGCATTCAGATGTGGTGTCTGCATTAGTTTTCTAATGGTTCCATTGGCACAGGCGGTCAGGAACTTCACCCATGAAAAGCAGCATTTTGCGTTCAGCACAATGTGCGCAAAGGTCGCGCACAGCAGGGGTGGTGACCCGCATTATATGTATTCTATTGCTGCAAATAAGCATTACGTTAGCCATACACACATCAACGTTTGCTCAATCGATTGTAAGGTAGCCATACGCTGTACAATCCACAGGCAATCGACCGCCATGCGCATTCCCGGCAGTCGCTCGGCCGCAAATTGGATGCGCCCACCTAGACAGATCGACCAGGATCGGCACACAAAGGGTGTGCTCCGATCCTCTGAGCGACCGGCTGAGCGTGATGATGTCATGACATGCAATCAGCCGCTAGAGAATCAGATGGGGGTCGTACCATGTGTAACGATCAGATAGTGGGATTGAAATATCAACTGTCAGTCTAATATCGATTGATCGTACCACCACACAGTGTTATCGATTCAAAACCGATCTACTCCTTTTCAAAACACTGTGCTTTCATCCGGTACTTGAATGATCTACTGAAATTTGCTACCATGTCCGATCACTGCCTCATCCATTTTATGTTCCATTTCCATCACTTCCATCACTATTGGCCGAACGATTCAGGTAAAAGAATTGGTTTTCAAACAGTCAACTTAAATTATCATTTTTGGGGATCAAATGGAAAAATCAATAGGTGCATGTGTATGGCCACTATATGTGCGAGCAAAAAATTGACAACGCACACACTTAATGAGCGGGGACCGAACGATGAGCTGTGGAGAGCAACATGATGAGGTCATCACACTGCTCTCTATCGCTCACAGTATTAGCGGTCACCCTTTGTGTGCTGGCGGTTAGTTTGAACAGATTTACAGACATCTCCATTCTCTGGCCGAGCTTTGGGGCGACAGGGATCTGCTAAACCGACCACGGTTTGTTACGTGTATGGGGGCCTTGAGTAGTAAGGTCAATCCCCCCTAGCCAATTGTGTGAAATTCATCCCAACTTTGACTTTGATTTTCTCGATCGTCTCAAACTGACTGCAGGGACAATGACGCAGACAGAATCTGTCCCAGTCCTTCAGTGGGACGTAGGGGTCACCGGTAATGACAAGAAAAGCTGAAAAAACACACCTAAAGTTTTCCTTATTCAAATGAATGAGAGTAATCAATGCAAAACCGATTTCCTAAAAAAAAATATCAGTCAAAGCGCTTAAAAAAACCCGTCAGATACTTGTACAATCCACTGAAATTCAGTGGATCACTGCTCTATCCATTTTAATTGATCTTCACCAACATTTCCGGTACGTAGGCTCAATGTTCTAACATGTGCACATGTGAGTATGTGGCCATTGAAAAACGTAAATCTTCAGAAATGTCCTATATTTGGATCAGCAGTGCTCATATATGGTGTCTGCAGTAGGTGGTGATTGGTATTAGACCTGGTGACCTGGACAGTAGCACACATCCTGTTTTAGGGTGGCTCCACACTGCTCAGTATCCATGGAGCAAAAATGTAGCCACCGTTGTCATTCTGTGGATAAGCCAGTGTTAAGCTGGCCATACACATTTCAATTCTCCTGTTGGATTCAGAATTAGGATGGAACACTAAACAACCACTCCAGATGTTTCCTATGGAGGAAGATACAGCAGGGTACCACTTGCTCTTCCCTCCCTTGCCTCACCATGTCTGTACAACACTTCTTTGTCATCTCAAACAATTATTCCCAGTGACAATAGTTAAACGTGTACATAACATTACAAAACTGGCCACACACGGGTCGATTCCCATATGTTTGCCGAATGATCGACCGCAGTGTGGTGATCACTTTTGGCAATTCCCTGGCCGATGTTTTGTATGGGAATCCTCGGCCCCCGTCCAAAGTAATGGCGATCGAACAGGGATTTACCAACATGACAGATCAATGTTCAATTGATTTTTCTATGGAGCGGGATCGATTGATCCACGTGGGCTGTGGTTGATTCCCCAATGCTAAATCGACCCATGTATAGCTAGCATAACTCCTTATTTTCAAACATTTAACCCTACTGTATTTTTTAAGTCTGAAATCTGTTTTTTTCTGAAAATGGCAGTAAATATAACTTTGGTATGGGGGTTTCAGGAACCCATAAACTACTGTGTATCATATATAGCATTTATCATTTTGGTCATAGTTCCACTAAAAATATTGCCAATGTCAGAAATGTAAATTATATTCCAATCTACTAGCCCATCAAACACTATACTTTCCACAGTTTGACAATGCAGCTGACCAAGGGTGGCCACATACCTCCCTTACAGATACTATTAAGTATGTGAAGCCACTCAAATGCAGAATGTTGGGATCACCAGGTAAAATAAGTGGAAGTTTGCCTGAAAAAATCAAAAGCATACACCCGCCCAGGACCTTTCTTAACCTTCCAATCAGTATGTATTCTATCATGGAGGCCCTTAGGCTATGTTCCCACATAGGCGATAAATCACCTCGTGCTTGCAATTTTAATCAAGTGCGGAACTCGCTGTTGATCGCGTCCATTCAGTTGAACTGACTTGTCCCCACTCAACTGATGGTCGTAATCATGCACGTCCACGTTTCGACCCGATCAGAATCACGGCTCCCCGCATTCTGATCACGGGTGGGGGGCAGTCACAATTTTTTTTTCTGATCATGCCAATAGACATGAATGGACACGTTTTTGGGACGCAATCAAAAAATCTTTTCATTCTCTATGGACGCGATATTTTTTTATAATGGAGACAATTCTTTAAAAGTTCGATGTGCGCGATCACCCATCCATAATCACACGCGCAATTAAAATCACGAGCACGAGGCTATTAATTGCCGATGTGGGAACATAGCCTTATACTATATAGTTGTTTAAAGGAAATTGTATTGAGCAATTTAAAAGTGTATGGTGGGCTTTAGGCAGGGTACAGACGTGAAGATATGGGCCAGATCAATGGCTGTTTTGAGTGTCGTTTGAGTATCTTTCTGGCCCATATAATATGCGGCCATCGCTGTTTTTGAGCAGGACCAATCAATTCCACTCGAAAACAGCCATATCGGACATGACTGTTAATACGGCAGATGTCCGATGCTTTACATGGAAACCGCGGGTCTCCATGCAAAGCACCGGCTGAGCTGGGGAGCGAGCAGAGCTGTCTCCCCAGCTCTGCCGATATCTAACAGCAGTTTGATGATGTCATCACCCTGCTGCAGGAAACATCGGACGGCTCATATGTTGAGCCGTCTGTACCCTACTTAAGGCAGACACCAACATCTAATGACAGCAACTCCTCTGTTGTGACAAAACTGAACAGGAAGTGAGAAGATATATATTTTAGAAAGTTGTCAGAGAAACAAGTGAGATTTCTCTCCATTCCTGATCTGGTGAGTGTGTGTATTCAGGATTCACTCGCTGTCATTCCTGGTAACACATGATCAGGACAATTAAAATGAATCTGTGAAATGGGGTCACAGACAGAAATAAAGACCCCATAGTAGTTGTTGCGCCTTGCTACTTCAAATCTAAACATTCTCTTTAGTGTTAAGGTGGGTTTACACATCAAGATTTTTGTTTCGTTCAACTTCAGATTCGATTTTTTTATCGGATTTCGTTCGTCCATTTATCTAAGGTAATTAGATTTTTTTTTTGTACAACCGACGCAAATATCGAATGAAAATAATCGTTGGAAACACGAATGAAAAATCTTTCAGATTTTTTTTTGAAAGAATTAATTCTTATGTTGGCCATTGGCCTGCCATGGTGGTCAGACATGCCGGCGTAATCTGACCTCCTTGGGCTTTATCTTTCAGTCAGCTGTCCCAAAAACCTGTATAGCCAAGCTATTGAGGAGTACAGACCAGGTCAGATTTTTATCACTGGAGCCAGTAGGGACAGAACATTTGCTACTTCAGTAAGACCCCCTCTGGCTAGTAAACTCCATTGGGCACGGTCCTCTTCTCCACCCGTTATATAGTATGTACTTGTATGTAAGATTGTTTTTAATCTTTTTGTAATGCACGGCGCTGTGTGTGTTTAAATAAAAATGATATAGTAATAAAGATAATATCACTTTGCTAGCGCACAATATTTAGAGTGCTGTATGGGCTAGCTGACCATCAATGAATGCAGAAGGTCTGGAGTGTAAGTGGAGCTCTTAAGCTGGGCTCTTAAGCAAGGCACCATGGCTTGACTTTCCTCTAGAGGAAGCCCGACCGCGGCACAATGATGTCATATACTTTGGATGAGGACCCTCCACACTGCACTCAATTGTGCTCGAATCTATTAAGAAATCGAGCCCTGTCTGCCCAGCTTTAATTACAGGACAGCTAACCCATATATAGAGCGATCTCTGCGAAGCTCCCAACCAAAATTAAATGTCTCCAACCATAGACCATTGGAAGCATATAGCACCTTTATGAAGAGTCTTCCAGCTGAGCCATTCTCACACAGCTAAAATCAAATCCATCTATTAAGAACGTCTATTCCAGAACAAGTGCTGCTTGGTATACTAAATTATCATGCAAATGTATAAATCCTGTACAAGAGACAAAAGAATGTTTATATTTTATTCTATATTAAACAAGCTTTAACACTTCCACTGGCCTCATTCCCTACTACTTTTCACGTCATTCTGTAGGCAAAGCTACAAAACACACACACAGCCCTACACATAAAGCCTTAAGGTAGCCATACATGGGCCGAATTTATCCCGGATTTTCAGCTGATCGACCGACGTGCCCATTACCACCAATCAGCCGGTTGCTTGACTGAAAATCGTTTGAGCCCACTTGGCAAGTTCGACCAGGAATGTGCCGCATGTTGGGTTGCACAGTGATTCCCGGTAAATTCCCTGCCCATCCCATTACTTTGGCCGGCAAACATAGGGTGCCCACCGATCAGCTGAGGAGGCCGCTGCAGCATGATAACGTCATCACGCTGTAGTCGATCCCTCATCTATCGAGGGAGAATGGCCTTGTCTATGGCTGCCTTTACAGTAGAAAAACAATTCATTGATATAACAGAAAAGGGTTAAGCCCCCACACACACAGTGAGCAGCGGGCGATTTTGCCACTGACCGATGTGCGTGCACGCTTGCGGCTGTTGGCAAAATTGGCTGCCGATCGGGGGTGCCCACATGTCGCCCCAAAGCTTGGTTGGCCAGAGAACTGACATGTCCATAAATCTCTGGCCAATGGGGTTTCCATTTAAACTAACGGCAGGAACACAAAGGGTGCCCGCCGATGCCGGTGATGTCATCACGCTGCACTCCACCGCTCATTGGTCTGCCTCCACTCGGTACGTGTGATGGCCTTTAGAGTTTCTGTTAAGTGTTGTTTGCGCTCTATGTCTTTTTCATGTGCAATTAAACACATATACAATGATGGTGACAAACCCCCGATGGTGCTTTTCCGCGTCTTTGTTATGCTAAATTAATAGGGTACCCTATGCCATGGGCAAACTACAAGCAAGTCGCAGGTAATTTTGGGCACATGGCCTAAGAAAATTCCTTGAAATTTTGACTAGTAAGTTCATTCATTTCTTCACTTTTATGTTAGTAATGTTTCCACATCCCCTCTCTACACCTCTAGCAATGTTTGTGATGATACCATGTTCAAGGGCTTTGGAGTTAACACACATAAAAATTTGACAAATATGGCAAGCAACCAGTAAAGTGAGAACAGTGCACACAGTGATTATTCTATTCTGTGGAGAAGGGTGATCCAACAGCACCCTGATACCAGAGACATTTGCTGATGTCTGTCTTGGGTCACTACAGGCATCCCACAGTGTTGATTAGACTGCTGACAATGGAGGCAACTCCCTCTGGGAACATTAAACAGAAGGCTCAGAGGCTAAAGGGCAAGAGCATGAACCACTTAAGCTGGCCATATACAAGTTGATTTTTTTGTTTGATCATTCAAGCTGATGGACAACTGTACAGTATGGTAGTGCAATCAATTGATATTCAACTGCCAGTCGATATTTCAAATGCACAAATGCACAAGGCGATCAAATTTAAAATCAATTGAGCAAAATTACTAGTTCAACTGAACTACAGATGCTTGATGTTGGCACCAGTGGTAGTGACTAACATTACTACTGGTGTTCTCTGTTTTTGGCTGTTTTCTATAATGCCGGACCACTAAGTGATCTATTACTGATAAGGTCTTGTGCAGTTCCTTCTTATTATTATAAACTTGTATTTATATAGTGCCAACATAATACACTGGGCTGTACATTAAGGCTTAATTTACACTGTTGTTTCTCGAGCTGCTTTCAGCCCACAGCAGCTCGGGAAATGACAGTGCGCCCCCGCAAATACGCAGGAGACGACTGCCTGGAGGTCCTATCGGGCTAAAGCCCTAAACCGACCAGCAGATGCCTTATGTTGCGTCCGCCAATCCGTTACGTTTATGTAACGTTTATGCCAATCCGAGTTATTTATCTGGTGGTTAAAAACCACCAGTGTAAATAATCCCTAAATTAAAGTTGAGAGGCAACACAAAGGTGCAGGTTATGTTACAGGAGGAGTTTAGAATATTGTCTAATAGGGCTTACAATCTAATAGTTTTGGAAACAGAGTGTACAATAGGTGGGGGGATGGGACCGGCATGGGGATGATGTTAGGAATAAGAGGATGGGTAGGCCAGACTGAAAAGGTGTTTTTTTTTAGGGCTTTTTTGAAGTGCAGGAGAAAGTCTAATTGGGCGAGAGTTCCAAAGAGTAGGTGCGGCCCCAGAGAAGTCCTGAAGCTGGACATGTGATAATGTCATGAGTGCGGATGTCAATAGTAGATTACTGGAGTAGCGGAGGGGGCGGTTAGGGGTATGTGCCAGGTTGGAAATGTAAGTGGGACAGGAGGTGTGGAGCAAGGCACAGAACTTTAAATTTCCAGGAACAGGGTGCTTCCTGCTTCTCTACTAGAAGCATTCACTGTGATCAGTTTAAGCATTATATATATATATATATATATATATATATATATATATATAAAATTATGTTCTAAATATATATATAAAAGAAAGAAAGTAGTAGAACTTCCAAAGCCAGAAGTGTAATGTTAGTAACACAGAAAGTTATATCGCTTTAGATTGCTAATTACATTGGTAAGAAATGTCAGGATGTTTTTAAACCAGACTATAGCTAATTCTGTCTTCTCAATTGTACAGAAAATACTTTAGGGTGCCTGCTCCCCCCCCCCCCCCCCCCCCCCCCCCCCCCCACCTCAACAGATGCACCCACCTCATCCACTCCTCTTCCTGCTCCCTCTGGATGAGTCTTTGAACAGAATATTTTTCTTTTCCAGCAGCTTTTTCCGCACAGAAATACAATGGGGCCTTTGACAGCAAGACTGTGGGACATCGGCTTTGATGTTGGGTTCTAATAAGTTGTGTATGTCTGCATCTAAAAACAATGCTCGCAGGCGATCTACCCGAGGAGGGAGACGAGGAATAGAGAGAGAACTGTTAAACTGCATTCAGTTGTGTAAACTGTGGCTAACACACGGCAGGGACAAAAAAAAGTTCCTTTGATGCCAAAGATTAAACATACAATAGAGAGAATAAAAAAGACAGCTAATAATGTGCTTAAATTATGGAATTAAATTAGAGCAAAGGCATCTGCTGTGTTGCCTACATATGTTTACAGTAAAAGTCGGACTTTTATCCGAATGTTCTATGCCTTACAATTATTTTGCAATTTGATATAACTGTCTCTATGCACTACTGTATGTAAGCGTTTTTCAATTTTCATTTTCAATTAACGTACAGTATATGTGAATCCAATCTTTAAAATTTTTTTAAAATCATATTCATAAGTCTGAACCTAAAACAAATGTTTATGAAGGTCACTTCAGGTTAAGGGGTGACAATTTGTCCCTGTCAATCATCTGTTCCTGAATCATTTACTTTTGTGCATGGGTCCTTTAACAATCCAGGACACTTAAGGTGGGTTTACACGTCAAGATTTTTTCGGCCGACAGATGGACGACTAACGATTATTGGGTCTATTGTACAAAAATCTGAAACGTCCATTTGGCCCGATGGATTTTTTTTTTCCGATATCTGCGTCCATAAGGTGATCGGACCATGTTGGTAACTTCATCTGTCGTTTATATTTTTTCGTGTAAAAAACGGCCGATCCTTATTTTCACTCGATATTTTTTACACTTTTTAGAGCTTCGATTTTTAAAAACCAGTAGCATGACTTGATTTCCTGCGCAATGAAGTATTGGATTTTTACAATTTCATTTGATTCGTCCATGATGTTTTTATATCTTCTTTCCGAGTAACCTTCTCGCGGACTGAAACAATTGCATTGTGGACGAACGTAAAAACGTGGTGTAAATAGAAAAATACATATTATCATATTAAATGTTGCAGTTGTGTGTGTGTACACTCACTGCACACACGTACACACACTGTATACTCACTGTAGAACAGTGTACAGTGTGTAGCAATGTGCTGTACACACACACACCTGTAACTCACTGCAGCATATCACCTTCG
>CM070041.1:25078529-25091069 GCA_036250615.1 Ptychadena robeensis
ATCGAATCGGAGGTTGGACGAAACAAAAATCTTGACGTGTAAACCCACCTTTAGTACTTCTTGTACACTTTTTGGGAGACATTATGCAAAAATTGACTAGATAGATGGATGTTAATCTGGAGAAGTAGGATCCCTTGGAAGGCTGCACCACCCTAATTGATAACCACATGCCATGCAATGAATAAAAGTGGTGAGCCAGGGACAGTGAGGACTTTTTTACACAAAAGGGACAAATGCCTTTAAGAGCATCCGTCTCATGTCGTGTTCACTGGGCCGCTATGTACGATCAATGAGGAACCAAGAAATTAGCCATCCAGTGAATTTTGTTTCCAGAAAAATGAGGTCAGCTTTAAGTTTATTGTGGGAAATGTAAGTGCTAAAACACACATGCTTAATGCAATCTATGGGGAATATCTGTCCCTTTAAGTTTTTTCATTGGCCCAGTTGTCATCTTGATGACAAGACACTTTGTCTACCATCTACTCAGAACTTGGGACACCTATACTGACCATTACAAGCTCTTGGCCAGGCCCATCTGTCAAATTAAAGAACACATTGTGGCCCATGAGTCAAAAAGCCTATTGTCATTAGCAGCCTATAGAGGCATAGACTCAGTAAAGACTGAACGTACAGTTCAGTTTTTTTAACCTTATCCTGAAAACTACAAGAAAGATGACCTTAATTGAATTAACTGAATCTATTACTCGTAATGGGGAATGTGTTTATTAAACAAATGAGCCATGGAGTAACCACCGATAGTTGTACCATTTATTCTGACCACAAAAGTCTAAGTGCGCCCTAAAGTTGGAGTAAATAAAATTCATCTTCCGCATATGGAAAGGAATCTCCACTATAAGAGCTTTGAAATGCACCTTTCAAAAGAACATTCTTCAGTTCACTCAATAGATTCTTTCAGTAAATGGCTAAATGTATTTCCAAACAGACAAAATGTGACAACTGAACACATTTTCAGAAAAAAGAACATCATAGAATGCTCTTTCAGTAAGTCATTCAATAGACTTTGTAAATTTAGGAAGGAAAATGTTCCCTATTAAAGAAAATTGGATACATTTAATAAGGTTTCATGTTATCCCCCTGTATAGGATTTCGAGGATGTGATTATTGTGGGGGACTGAATGGGTGAGGGGGGATTCAACTCTGTACATGTACACCTTTTTTCAATCTAATTAACTATGGAAAAACGGAAAAGCTCTCTTCCCAATTTGTGGAAATAGTCCAGAAGTATGGCCAGTGGCAATATTGAAAGACTTGTAGTTTTTAAAGATTTCCAGTAAATTTGTCAATGATGGTGTCAACATTTGGATTTAATTAAGTAGCTTGAAATAATGAAAATGGATATTACCAGGGGTGCACATAAGTGGTACTCTGGTACTCAAAAACTAGCTCTGCGTACCTGCATTATTGTTACAAAGCTCATATGCACATTAACAACTTGGAGGCACTCCGTGTCTGGGCGGCCACAGCTAAATGTTATATGTATACAATTTATGTCACTTGGATAGGGAAATATGAATAACTATGAAAGGTTACAGTTAGGGGTGTGAAATTGGGAATAATCCATAAAAAAGATTGGACTTCTAAGTGTGTTGGAGATCTGGGGTAGCCATATATATAGGTAAAATCTGACAAGAGAAAAGCACTGTGTGACAGCTGGAATATGACTATGAAAGGTTGACATTTGGACTACTAGTAGTGTCAGGGGTTAGTTACTAAGCCAGAAAATTTGAGGGTTGTACTATTGAGGTATGAGGGTTCAAACCTGATGTACTGTGAGAGTTACATTTGACCCAAAGCCAGCTGGTGACCTGTGGATGGAGACAGCTAATGGGAGGCTCAATCAGCAACAGGGTGGTCCATCTGCAGCAGAATCTACCATGCAGGAGGCTGACGCAGAGGACAGTGAGGAGAACAGTGAGGGAGACCACATACATATGGGGTGAGTACCAAACACCATCTCCTGGTACTCATCTAATTAGCTCACTAAAAATGATATGTGCACCCCTGGATATTACCACCATTATATAGATCTATGAAGTTTCTAATAGGGTTTCTTAAAAATTAATACATAATAAAAAATTAAGAAATAAAAGACTGAATGCTGTCAGAATAAATTGATTCAAATTAACCGGCGAAGAAATAATTATGATTTTTGTGGATATATTTTGCCTATAAATTGCTTTTTCTTTCTAGTACATGCATTCAAGTACATTGACCATTTATGTAGCTCTTTGCCGATGCAGCTAATAAGTAACTACTACCAAAGTCAACATCAAAAAAATGTCATGGATAAAAGCAGTGGTGGCCAACTGAGTTGATATGGAGGGTCAGAAGTGTGGCCCTCAGCATCAACAAAGGGCCGCACATAAAATTTTTGAACTATATTGACTTGTATAAGCATTTGTAATGCTAATTGACAGCAGGCAGAGCTAGAAGACATTATTTTTTATTTTTAAATAACAAAACTTGTTTTAAAAGAAACCCCACACATGAAATCTCACGATGCTTTACTGTTGGCATGACATAGGACTGATGGTAGCGCTCACCTTTTCTTCTCCGGACAAGCCCTTTTCCAGATGCCCCAAACAATCGGAAAGGGGATTCATCAGGGAATATGACTTTGCCCCAGTCCTCAGCAGCCCATTCACCATACTTTCTGCAGAAGATCAATCTGTCCTCGATTGTTTGGGGCATCTGGAAAAGGGCTTATGTGGGATAGTAGAAGCACTCACCAGTCTGAGAGGAAAAGAGGAGAGGCGACGGACTTGCTCAGGCACCATCTGGGTCACTGATTGGCTTTTACATACGCCTATCATGTAAGTTTATCACCTCTCCTCCTCTTCCCACTCTAAGAAGTTCCTGGACAAGGACCTGGGGCCCAAAGAGTCATAAAACTTACATTATATACTGTATTTATCATCCTTATACACAAACTTTTATTTATATTAAGACTAGGCTCACACATTTGGTCTGTAGTTGCCCATTTGATCTTCCTGATTGCATATGGATACAAAGGGGTGGTCGGTGGTTGATTGACAGCTGAAGCAACCAGACCATTCTGAATATTGCTGCACAGATGGACATGTGGGTGTGAATGTAGCATAAGTGACCTCTTACAGTATATTCCATGAAGGGCCATTTCACATTAGCCGCGCTGCAGCTGTGGTTTGATACAGTACCGCAATGCAGAATGGCTACCATAGGAAACCTTCTTACCTTACACACTGGCCCCATGTTTGCATTGGCGGTAACGTGCAACGGTATGTGTTACAATAAACGCCACCCAGCCTGCATTTTTGATCAGCGATGCAGTAAAGGGGAGGGTTTCCACATCCGCCAGGACATCCCCTGACGGAGCACATTCACTTACCTGTTTTCACAGCTCCAAGCCATTCCACCTATGCAAGTCTGAACATGGAGTACATTTAACCTCTGCATCGGCGGATGTCTAAACACAGCATTTGCTGAGCAGGTAAAGTCTATGTGCTCCGTCGGGATCCCTGCTAAGCAATTCGCTTAGCGGAGGGGGTCCCGACAGATGTGGAAACATTGCCTAATGCATTGTTTCAGGCAAGGTTACCGCTTTCCCGTCCACTACCGTCCAAAAACCACAGCTATGTGTGAAATGGCCCTAAGGCTATGTTGCCACTTAGGTGATTAATCGTCTGCGCTCGTGATTTTCAATCACCTGCGGAATCGCAAATTTTTATTAAACACCCCATTATAAAAAAATCACCTCCATAGAGAATCAATGGACGCAACTTTTTATCGCCTTAATGCGCGATCGCAAATTGCCTCCAAGTAAAATAATTTGATCGCGACCCGCGATCTTATCTATGGGGACAAGCCTGATTTAAAAAAGTGTAAGCGATTGATGGCGATTCCGCAGGCAAGTGCCAGGCGATTAATCAACATAGCCTTAATCCTAATTCTGAATGATGTTATGTTACCAAATGTAGACAAGTATGAGCTGGATATTCCGTTGGATTGTAGTGTCTTGGCTCTTGCATCCCTTCTTCAATGCCCAACTTTACTTTCATTGCATGATTTATCAGCGTACCCTTTCAAAGAGCCATTATTATGTCTCTTTTTATAATATAACATTTAGATTGTCAAACGAACAGTAATAATAAATGCAAATTTCATGGACATGTACTATAAACAGAATAACTCCAGTCCATCTGTCTAACATTTGTATAGAATACAAGACGAAAAAGTCTTGATTTGTATATAGTGAACATTTTTACTTTAAACTAGTCATCAGCTGAAAATGTGAAAAAAACCACAACTAAAGATGGAGCCTCAAAGAGTACAATGTGTTATTTCCAGCAGTGGTTACCATTTTAGTAAGAGAACACAATGTGCAATTTCTTCCTTTTAACAAATAAAGTAGTAGATTATTACAAATATATAAATAAGTCATCCAGTTTGTGTCCTTTCCTTAGGGTCCCTATACACCTTTAGATTTCTCTGTCAGATTTCCTTTAGATCTCCTTTTGTTTTAACAAAACCATGTAATATGAGGGACTTTCTAAACCATCAAGTCTACCTGTGTTCAATTGCAGAAGACCCGGCACTACATAGTTGTTGGTAGATCTAAAGCTGGCCATACACCTGCAGGATTCTCTGTCAGATTTCCTTCAGATCAGATCAGATCTACCAACAACCATGTAATATGAGGACCTTTCTACACCTTCCAATCACTATGTATTGTATCAGGGAGGTCACTATACTACATGGTTGTTGGTAGATCTGATCTGATCTAAAGGAAATCTGACAGAGAATCCTGCAGGTGTATGGCCAGCTTAAAGGATATCAGACAGAGAGATCTAAGGTGTATGGACAGCTTTACATATTGTGTATTGAAAAATAAGTGAATTCCACTTTTTCACAATGCTACCAATAGATCTGCATTGAAAAGACTACACAGCAAGACAAACACAAATAGACAAAAACATAAGTACATTTCATAGAAACTCATCCAATCAGGAAAGACGAGATGTCCAAAATCTCACAGGCACACCCCTCACACTGTGGTAAATACTTTATAATATCTATTCATAGGTAGTGATGGCCGAACATCATCCACGTCCTTGGCGATCAGGCAGATCGGACTGTTTGAGAAAATTCCCTACCTGTTTGTGGGCAATTTGAATCGTAAAAAATGCACAGTTCCTTTTATTATTATTTATTATTATTAAAATTATTCCTCCGGCGGGATCTTTCTGCTCCTGATCTGGCCGGCGGAAGAATAATAATTTTCTTCTTGCCGGCAAACGTGCTGGGTCGAACACCTGTACTGTTCGCCGACTAGAAGGAAAGCGGACAGTTCGGCCATCACTACTGATAGGACAATACTGAACATACAACAATTTGATACAATCTAATGTACCACGTGTGTACTTATTTTGAGGGAGCAGCAAATTTACAGTTATACCAGATACAGTTGCAAGAAAAGGTGTGTGAGCTCTTTGGGATTACGTGTAGTTTTGCATGAATTGGTCATAAAATGTGCTCTGATCTTCATCTAAATCACACCAATAGAAAACACAGTCTGCTTAAAATAACACTACACAACATTATATGTTTTCATGTTTTTATTGAACATAACCTGTAAACAATCACAGTGCAGGGTGGAAAAAGTATGTGAACCCCTAGCCTTATGACTTCTCAAAGAGCTAATTGGAGCCAGGAGTGAGCCAACCTTGAGTCCAATCAGTGTGATGATATTGAATGTGTTGCTGAAAGCTGTCCTGCCCTTTAATAGGACACACCAGTTTGGGGTTTACTGGTTTTGAGAAGCACTGTCTGATGTGAACCATGCCTCACAGAAAATAGCTCTCAGAAGACCTGGGATCAAGAATTGTTGACTTGCATGAAGCTGGAAAGGGTTACAAAACTATCTCCAAAAGCCTTGATGTTCATGTGTCCACGGTCAGACAGACTGTCTACAAATGGAGAAAGTTTAGCACTGTTGCTACTCTCCCTAGGTGTGGTCGTCCTGTAAAGATGGCTGCAAGAGCACAGCGCAGAATGCTTAATGAGGTAAATAAGAATCCTAGAGTGTCAGCTAAAGACTTACAGGAATCTCTGGCACATGCTAACATTTTTGTTGACACATCTACAATAAGGAAAACATGCAGTACATAGGAGGACACCACGGAGTAAGCTATAGCTGTCCAACAACAAATATTGCAGCACGATTGAAGTTTGCAAAAGAGCACCAGGATGTTCCATAGCACAATGTTCTGTGGACAGATGAAACCAAAATTGAGTTGTTTGGAAAAAAACATACCAGTCTAGAAAAGTGGAGAAAAAAAGGCACAGCACACCAACATCAAAACCTCATCCCCACTGTAAACCAGGGCGGAGGGAGCATCAGGGTTTGCTTTGTTGCCTCAGGACCTGGACGGATTGTTGTCATTGATGGAAAAATAAATTCCAGATTTTATCGAGACATTTTGCAGGAAAACGTAAGACCATCTGTCCGCCAAATGAAGCTCCACAGAGGATGGGTGATGCAACAGGACAATAACCTAGCATACAAGCATACAAGTCATTCAAGAAAATAATGGCTTAAACAGAACAAAATACGCATTCTGGAGTGGCCCAATCAGAGTCCTGACTTCAACCCGATTCACACCATTGCTACACTAAAACAGTTTTGTGAAGAGGAGTGTTCCAATATTAATCCGTTGTGTGGGTCTGATCTGCAACTAAAGGAAACGTTAGGTTGAGGTTATTGCTGCCAAAGGAGGGTCAACCAGTTATTAAGTCCCAAGGTTCACATACTTTTTCCACCCTACACTGTGGATGTTTACATGTTATTTTCAATAAAAACATGAAAACATATCATGTTTGTGTAGTTTTGGTTTAAGCAGACGGTGTTTTTCTATTGGTGTGACTTAGATGAAGATCAGAGCACATTTTATGACCAATTCATGCAAAACTACACGTAATCCATGAACTGTATACTCTTTACATTACAACTGTATCCACTTTACATTATATCAAAGTGTCATTTCTTCAATGTTGTTCCATGGAAACATCCTATAAACTATTGACCACAATGTGAGGGTTGTACTCACTTTTGTTAGTTACCGTATACTGTCTAATCAGGCAGCACATAATATTTAATGTTTTCAGAAGATTTTTAACTTTTGGAAGAGATGGGGGAGTGCAACATTCATTTTGGCTGATAGATGACAGCATGGGCAGTAACATCTCTAGTAACATCTTGATTAAAGTACAATTGCCAGAGGACAGCATGATGGTAAGCCCTGCTCAATTTCCATTACCCTCGGTCCCCATTCAAAGTATCGAACAGGATCAATTGCACAGAAGTGCTGTGCCTCAATTCTTAGTTCAATTGAGGAAGCTTGAGCGCAGCGTGGTGATGTCATTGCGCTGTGCTTAAGGGTTTATCCATTGCACAGGCTTCGTCCCGTGCATGGCCAGCCTTATAGAATGGAGATGAGCCAATTCAGTGATCCATCTGGCATTGTCATACAAGGTCTCCAACACCTTATGTAAGCTATGACTCCAGTGATGAATAACATAAACTGGACTTTACTCCGCACAGCTTAATCAAACGGACTGGAAGTTTGGGTAGCAAAGGGAAGGTAATTGCCTTATTTGCTTCTGCTAGGCAAAACACAGATTACAGTACATCAGATACATCTGCAAAGTTATATAGGTGCAGTGGCCTTTGGCCATATTTACAAACTTAAATATTAGGAGGTCAGGAACAAATTAGTTTTGATAATCATAATACTGAGAATCTTTTAGGTGATTTAACTGTTACTAAACTATGTTTGTAATTTGGGGTTGAATTGTGCTTTGGCACTTTTCAATTGGATTAAGCAATGTATATTTCCATTTTGAGGAAACAGATACATATAATATCACTGCGAGAATGATGCAATCTTTCACAATTTGTAAGTGTACAGGGACCAGATCTCATCTATGATCAATAATCTAGAAGTAGAGGCACCTTGTCTCATAAGATCTGCTGTCTTCTAAAAGAACATATAATAAAGGATGGAAACTTTGTATTTCAGAATCCCTTAATAGTAGACCATGATGCAGCTTTTCTAAGCCCAGATTCACACGGGCTAGCTTTGGGTACAATGGTTGCACATGTTCTGTGGACTTGTGGGCAACAGTTGTCATTCACTTACACTTCCCCCATGTTATCCTTATGGGCATCTACCTACTTAAAAGTGTAAAGCCAACCATAGACGTCTCGATCTATGGCCCGCTTGTAGCAGACTCCTCAAAGCGTGGTGACGTCACCATGCTGCGAGGAGTCGGCTAGAGAACTGACAGGAATCCTGTGTGCTCTACCAACACTCGCGATTCCATGTCAGATTGTAGCCAATCAACATGGAGGGGGAGGAGACTCCTCATCCAAATTAACTGCCTACAACAGGATCGGCCACAAAAAGAACCAGCAGGACGGATGCGCGTGCGATCCAACCTGCCGGCTTTTTTGGTTGGATCCTCAAGGTGGGCTCCCCTGTAGGGGAGCCCAGAGGTCATAGTTTTCAGGTGATCAGTTTCAACCAAGCATTTGAATTAACCCTTACAATGTGTAATGTAGGGTGCATTGCTCCCTACCAAACGTTTCATTAGTCAACTAAATATCCCTCATTTACTTGTAAAGCAAGAAATAATTTAACTTGGCCAGATTTTATATAAATTTCACGTGTCAAACGAAGTTTAGTACAAAGACAAAGTTTCATAGTTACTTTAGATTGAAGTAATCTTTGAAAATGAGCCTTTTTGAATTCCGCTACATTATTAAAATTTTTCTGGCATGGGGTGTTAATGTGCTCTGCAAAGCATCTCTGAATATTTCCGCAACCGAAAAAAAAAAGGAGCTGGCAGGAAAAACAGCCTAGAATTACAAAGGGGGAGAGAGAAAAAAAGCATGAAACGTGTCTGCAGCTTTAAAGTGCTCACAGTCTATATGCAGCCAGCTTCCTGAAAAATTATCCTAAGAATGTAGCGATATCCTACACAATGTAATGATTTCAACCATACGCTTTTACGGGTTGACCTTTTTACAAAGTGAAGTTGGAAACTCCAGACAGACAGACAGTGCGTCCACGTTGCGTCTGATTCAGGAACACAGCCCTTTAAACTGCAGGTGAGGCGTCTTCAAATATAAAGCGGTAACCAAACTTTTCAACTATTCCTGAACAAAGTGAAGCGAACAAAAAGACCCTTTAGTAGAAAATGTTGAAAGAATTAGATTGCAGAGTTTTTACAGGTAAAGAAGCACTGGGGATAAAAGGAATTAAAGGAAAAAGACACTTTTTGTATTTTGTACGTACGAGTACAGGAAAAGTTTTGATCTCAGATCCTGTGCTCTGTATATTCTCTTGTTCGTGATGGTCTGACAATAGTTCAGCAAAGTTACATTCAGTATCTACCTAGGCTTGGTGAAAGGTTTCCCAATGGACGGTAACAACACAAAAGACAGTAAACTCAATCAAAGCTAAAACAAATTCCATTATATGCAAAACAATTTAATGAAGAAAACGGTTAACCAGGGGCCCTCAAACTACAGAGGTCGGACACGGCACTCCAGGGCAATTTATGTGTGAAGCTTGGCATAGACGTTTAGATTTTCCAGCGATCAATCTTTTAAACCATTGTGCATGCGATTCCTGAATTGATTTACAGAATCAATCGCACAGCGCACCATATGATGTGTTTGATTCCTGGTCAATTTCTTCCCGTCATCGATCGATCACACATCATGCGATCTCCAGCTTGCAGCTGTTCTAATCAGAAATGATGTAATTTGGGTTGGACGCCAATAGTTCAATCGATAGGAACGATTGCATGTCTCCATTAGCGTTCCGCAATTCCGCAAAATGTTACAGACAGTTCAGATTCCTGCTTGATTGATTTTACGTGTGATTTAGGGTCAAATTGATCAATTGGTCACTTTGGGCATGCATCGATTTGTGATTGATCGATCGCAGCGATCTATTCTGGTGATTGATCTCACAGGAATTCTACGGAAAATCGAGATGTCTATGCCCAGCTTTAGTTATGTGTGTATGTTATTATTAATATTATTATTATTATCATTTACATATATTGCCAACATATTACGCAGCGCTGTACAATACATTAGAGTGGAGATACAAACACACAATAACACACAGGTACAGGGTATGATATAGGAGGAGTAGATTAGCCTGCCCGGACGGGCTTACAATCTAATAGGTTGGGGAACAAGGTATACAATAGGTGGGGGGGGGGGACTGGCATGGTGGTGATGTTAGGAATGAGAAGATGGGTTGGCCAGACCGAAGAGGTGGATTTTTAAGGGCTTTTTTAAAAGTGCCAAAAGTAGGAGCAAGTCTAATGGGGCGAGGGAGGGGCCTTGCGTGTAATGAGGTTATTAGCGGGATGTTATTAGTAGGTCACTGGAAGAGCGGAGGGGGCGGTTAGGGGTTTATTTGTGTACCAGGTTGGAGATGTAAGGAGGACAGGAGGATATGTTTTTACATTTCACGCACTGCAACCAGCAACAAACACATTTCCTATGGAAACCTGTGTACCTTGCATTAGCACAAATGCACTATAGCATATAGTGTGAAAGAGTTATCAAGAATTATAGTCTGGCCACCCAAAAAACTTGTGCAGGCGCTGAGGGGTCATTTAGATAATGACCCCATTACAGGTCTATGAGGCTTATGCCAGCCATACACATGCCGAACTGGAGCGATATCGCCCTCCGATATCGCTCCGGGAGGCTAACGTGATGACGTCATCACATTAGCCTCCCATTGCATTCTGGGGCCCCACAATCGGCCAGGCACCCTTTGTGTGCCGGCCATAAGCAGCGATGGAGACGCCGTCTTCATTGCTGCTTATGGCATCGGCTCCCATCGGCCAGAGATTTTCCGACATGTCGGATCTCTGGCCGGCCAAGAAGTGGGGCGACAGGGAGAAGTGGGCACATGCCGATAAATGGCCGGATTTTAACCTGACCGACGGCGAGAGCGCGCACGCCAGTCGGTCAGATTAAAATCCGGCCGTTTATCGGCATGTGTATGGCCAGCATTAAAGCCTGAAAACCGCCGGTGGATGCCTAATGTGGTTGTGTTAACGTGACGTCTTAGGCTCAATTACATTGATATTCCCCCTTGCAGCTACATGGGTTTGGGGACCCACTTCAACTGTAACAGAACCTCAAAATGTAACATTATGTTTGCTTTTTTTTTATTCTTTGCTTTGGTATTATTATTATTTTACATCGTATAATAAACCACATATAACTTCTTTAAGATTTCAGACCACCATTTCCATAAGATTAGTTTACCTAGAGCTTTGCTCAACACATGATGAAACCTCAAAGGAAACATGTCTCCAGTTGATAATGGAAATTATGGTTATGGTTGCACAGGTACATCTCCTGCTCTAAAACTCCTTAAGGCAGCTAAATAGTACCATTGGATAAAAACCGATCGAAATACTAAGAAAACCCGTGAGATACTTGAACGAATGAATGAAATGTACTTTTCAATCTATTTTCTGTTCGATATCGATAACTTTGGGTCAATCATGCCAGGTGGACATGAATTCCGGTATCAACATCAACGGATAGATTTTTGGGCGTGTATGGCTAGCTTTACCTTCCTTGACTTCTCCACAGTCTGATCCTCCCTATGTGAATTAGAAGCTGCAGCAAAAGCCCACTTAATTTCCAGCCTAATGGACCAATACCCCCCCCCCTCTATAGTGGTACTGTCTTAACCCTTTCATTAGATTTCAGTTCTTTCACGTAGGAAGGCTCAAAAGCATTAATAGTAGGAAATGGAAAACGATGTAATATATGTACCAAGAATACCCTACAGAGCAACATACCATGCTTCATATATAACAAACAGTATCTAAACAATGCTGGCAAGTGAACTGAAACCATTGCTCACTGTCAGTGGAATTGCAAAAAAAAAGTTCCAGAGTCTCCAGTGTCTTGTATTACAACAAGTTGCTAGTGGTGGTCCAACAAAGTTCTCAACACTGATTCGCTTCGTCCATGAAAGACCTAATCAGAGCATGTGTAGAACTTGCTTCCTTTTATGCAATTAAGAATTAAGTTCTCATCATAGAGCACATGGTTACCAGCTATGATCTTCCTGAAGAATAGAGACACAGAGATGATGCCATTGGGTCTAATCTAATATATGTAATGAAAACTAACTGCTCTAATTATATGTTAATCCATTTAGCTGCCCAAATAAATTTCCCTCTCTTTGAAAATGTACTTATCAGTGCTGTATTATGGTTAACTGTAAAGTACCGTATTTTCCGGCGTATAAGACGACTGGGTGTATAAGACGACCCCTAACTTTTCCAGTTAAAATATAGAGTTTGGGGTATACTCGCCGTATAAGACTACCCCTTCCAACGCACACCCAATAAAAATAAAAAAAATCAGATTTGCTTTCAATGTGTTAATTTTCATTCTTATGACATGGGCAAACTGCCTGCAAGTCA
>CM070041.1:25091169-25103915 GCA_036250615.1 Ptychadena robeensis
TTGAGAAGATTTTCCTGGGTTCAAAAGTAGTCTTATACGCCAGAAAATACAGTATATTGTATTAGACTCCCAGGCTTCTGTTCTACCAGATCAGAACATTTTCCCAGGCAGGGTAACATTCTTTATTTGGAATATTACTGTCAGGGTATGAGCAATTCAGGGGATGCCAGAACACCAGGGCGAATCAAGTACTTTCTGAATACTTACGATTGAAAATTCAATAAATATATTTATTTGGAAAGCACAATAAAAATGTTCAAATCTCATTCCAATAGGAAATAAAACATGTATGCTCAAGGAGTTCGAGGCCTTGCAGGTCTTTAAACTCATGGATGAGATTCAATGAACTGGAAAACACAAAAATGTACACTGGCTTTTCCCACTTGAACACATTTTTAATACAAAGCAAGTAAAACTACTTGCAGGGGCGAGGAGTGTTATCAACAGCGTGTGGAAGCTTTAGCTGCCTCATGGCTTTCACAACACATTTAATGCATCACATAGCTTTAAAAGACCCAACATTCCCTTTTCTCTCTCTTGCTGCCAGAAAGTCTCACACAGCAGGAGGTACTTGAAGGTTTCATGTAGAACGTTAAAATCCCTGTTAGCAATTGAAGATTGAAGAATCTTAAGGTACCAATAGACACAAGGTTACATTTATGGGCAGATTATGCAACAATTGCACATCTATTATGTGAGTGTAAGCACCGTTTCACAGTATATTCTATGTTGTATATTACAAAGTCCTGATCCCTGCTCTCTGCTGTATATGCATGATTTAAGCAGGGCTAAAGATGTCACCATAAATGCCCTTTTAACCTTCCCGAAACAACAAGTGCAGACAATAAAACACATATGCCATTATGGCGTTGCAAATTATATCAGGCAGAGGTGTCACATTTACTCACAATCAAAGTAGAAGTACAGATGTGTGAAAAAAACTGGCAAAAGTAAAAATACAGATTGAAATCCTTTACTTAAGTAAAAGTATGAAAGTACAGGTTATGAAATGTACTTAACCTCCCTAGCGCAATGCTGAGGTCCAGATTTCTGTACCAAAAGCGCACCATAGACTTCAATGGTAAATTTTTCTTTATGTTGTAGGCCTGTAACTTCCCAAAATATGTCCGTACAAGGGTCTAATAGACATCCTGACTATAATCATGTTTGAAACAAACAATTATGTAAAATACATTTTTTTTTTAAAACACAAAAAATCAGGGCACAAAGCTTTGCTGCTATGTACTAAAGCTTGCCCAAATAAAGTCTCTGGTGTCCCAGATGTGCCCATTTGCAGTTAACCCTCTCCAACCTGGTGTGATGGATGTGGTAAAATCACACCAGGGAAGAGAGGGTTATTGCAAATGGGCACATCTGGGGCACCAGAGACTTTATTTGGGCGAGATTTATTACATTGAAGCACATTGAAATTAGGTTTCTACAAGGAAAACTGCTTTCGTGCTATACACTTTCAAATTTCCCCTGCTGCCTCCCCGATGTGACGCCATCACGGCACTCGGAAGGGGGGGTGGGGGGGGGGGAGAGACGGAGAAGTGCCATCCCGACCACTAGGGCGGTTAAGTACAAAAGTAAAATTGCCACCTTCAATGATACAGAATTCCCTTTGATAAGTCACAAAAACAAAAAGGTGCATATTTGGACAATACAGAGAGGGTGCAGGCCTTGGACAACAAAGTTTAAATTGGCATCATCCACACTTTTTTGTGACACTCTTAACCTCCCTAGCGCTCTGCTGAGGTCCAGATTTTTGTACCAAAAGGGCACCATAGACTTTTTTTTATGTTGTAGGCCTGTAACTTCCCAAATATGTCCGTCCAAGGGTCTAATAGACATCCTGAATATAATAATGTTTGAAACATACAATTATGTAAAAATATGATTACATTAAAAAATTATATATATAATAAAATGTATCATTTGAATGATAAAATCTCTAAAATACTTATTTTGTATGATAGATTTCAAAACAGTATGTCATATTTATGACAGACCAGGGGAGAAACACACCAGGGGAGAAAGAGATAACAGCAAAGAGCACATTTGGAAATCACACTGGGAACTGCATAGAAGACTGTTCTGGTGTGATTTCCATATGAATCTTCCATTTGAAGGGGTCCGTTCTCCTCCTTTAGCTTCTCCTTCAGATCGGAGCCTCATAGAAGCACAGAATGGAAAATCTGCGCTGCCTGGGCTCTGATCTTCTGACCTGACGGCTCCATCATGTCCATTGCTATACTGACAAGTCAGTGCTAGATGAGATGGAGCCGTCAGAAATGGCAGGGGGGTTAAGCAGGGAACACACGCATAGATATGGGCCAGAGCGATGGCCGCTTCAAGCGCCGTGCGTGCTCACGGCCATCTATCTGGCCCATATCATATGCCGTCATCCCTGTTTGCGAGTGGGACCAATCTCACACATGTCCGTAAACCATGGTCAATGTCCGTTGCTTTGCATGAAGACTGCAGTGATGTCTCTCCAGCTCCTCAGATTTTGGGCAGCAGCGCTATGATGTCATCACGCTGCTGCAGGGAACCTCGAATGGCTCCAATATCAAGCCGTCTGTTCCCTTCTTTATGGTTTCTAACAGTTTGAGTTGCTTAGATAGGCCTTCATCACCTGCAGCTTTCTTTCTTTAAAGTAGGCAAAGTTACCTTTCTTGAGGTGCCCATACACCTTTAGATTTCTCTGTCAGATATCGTTTAGATCTACCGACAACTATGTAGTGCCGGGTCCTCTGCGAGTGAACACAGGTAGACTTGATGGTTTAAATGTCCCTCATATTACATGGTTTTGGTAAAACAAAAGGAAAACTTAAGGATATCTGACAGAGAAATTTAAAGGTGTATGGGCACCCTTAGTGATTTGTGTTCCTTCTCTAGGAACAGAAATACAAAACAAAGAAGGGTAAAGTAATTTAGTGGACAGAAGTACACCTAGTTCGTTTTCTTGAGGCAAATTGACAGATTACTACTGTTAAGCCCCCTATACACCGGGCGATTCCAGCTCGATTCCCTAAACGATCGATTGATCCCCATGCGCGCCGCTGTGTTTCTTCTAACGGGATCAGTAGAAGAAGTGTCGATCAAATAGGGAATCCCATTTCATTGCCACTGATCACCACTACTGACTAGGGTCCCAATCCAAAGTATCGAGTCAGAATGGATTGCACATAGTGGTGTGCATGGATTCGCTAAATGCTTAAGAGGGACATGGTGACCTCAAGATGATATCAGGCCACAGTTTTAATAAATGTTTCCAGCGGGGGTCAAACACACACACACATGGCAAATGCTATCCTTGTAGGAGATCAATACTCCTTGCTTAGCCTGCAGCTGATTGCGTTTTATGAACACTGACATCACGTCTACTGTGTGATTGCTGCTGACAGTTTTGAGCCTCTATTTATTTACTTTTATTTTCCCCCTGTATCAGGAGCCCAAGATTATATGCAGTGTGATACTACACCCATCAGTTAAAGTGGACCTACCACCAGAAAATAAGAAATTTCATGAATGGCACTAGAAGTGCCGATAATAGGGAGGAATGAATAAGAAAAACAACAAAAAAGTACCTGTAAGGAGTAATTTAAGAAGATACCACGCAGCCCTCCCTTTGGCCCTGATTACGTTTAGGTGCGGCGAAATGTCACATGAGCGAACTGTTGCTGGGTAATTTTGTTATCTCGGCTCTTCATTGAGAGTACATTGTAGAAAATTCCCATAGAAAACCACTGAATGCCCTCATGCCCTCATTCAGTGGCCAGCCGTGACATTGCACATGGAATTAACCTTCGGAAGCCTGGTGATTAGATATGGAATCGCTCATACAATTCCATGGAACAGCAGGTAAGTGTATTATTTTAGGATCCTGGAGCCTAAAGCCATCGTTATACCAGCTCAGAGGCAAGTCAAACTTTAATTTTACATATGACATTTTTACATATTGAGTGTACTGTACATCTGCTTTCATTTGCTGCTTTATAATTTGAAAAATACTGACCCCTACTCTTTAAACTCTATATCATATGTTACATAGCCCTGACTGCCGTATATTACATATTCCAAAACACATTTTTGTCTTTATAGTCTAGTCTTGTTAATTAGCCGTAGACTATTTAAACACATTTCTTTGTCTCAGACATGATGCTGTCTCTATGTTCTTTATATAGAAAAGCCAATGTAATAAAAGTTTTTTAGTGCGCCACTCCCAACCTGGGGGCCATATTCCTGGCTGTTGGGTCCAAAGCGTGATAAGAGTTCCCCCATGCCCCCAAGTACTGTTCACGAGTCAAAAAAATAATAAAGGATCAATGACACGCCATAGATTCCCCAGCTGAGACAATTGAAAAAACAAACACCCCTTCTTGCAGGCAGAATGCGGAGATTCCCAGTGCCACACCCTACACTACTACTAAATGATTTACATAAATGGTCTTTTAAAGGCACTTAATGCTTTTAAAAGGTCTTTATTAACACAATTACAGGACCATACAAATGACAATAATCATATAAGCGCTTCAACTAGTGAAAACCGTATCACATAAGTGTAAAGGAAAAGTACATATATGTTGGAAGTTATCCCATCACAGCTGTCTTGTTCTGTTTTTTCGACGTGTTGGTAAAACGTATTATAACAATTATAGTTTTACACTTGCACTTATTGGAACTTCAGGATTCATACCCAGCACATGCAATTTATAATAAGTGCTTGTTAGTTTTCTTATGAAAGACATGACCTATATAGTTGGATGATTGTTAATATAACACATATTTTTTTGCACTCCTCAACATAGGAGCCCCGTATGGCCGAAACTCCACTACGTTTCTGAGTAATTAAAAAAGACATATCACCTTCCTTTTTTACTAGTTATGATCGGTACCACAAGTGCCCATCCCACATCTCTGAGAGCAGTGACAGCCGAGAAAACTATACAGACACAGCTTTTCCATTGAAAACTACTGCATGTCCACTTGTGATGTTGCACTAAATTAACACCCAGAAGCCTGCCAGCTAAATATGTAATCTCTCATATTATTCCAGGGAACAGCAGGTATGTAAGTTTTGTGAAGTTCTATACCACCAGCTCATAGGTAAATAAAGGTTTATTTTTTATATATATATATATAATCTTTTTGTTTGGCTATATGTCTGTTTAAAAACAAGGTCAGTTGTCAGGAGGATCCATCTTGCTTTCCCACTTAGTCCGCGTGCAATAGTCAGAGAAATTTAGACACGTTGGTGTTTCATTTCAGCGCAATGTGCCTTCGGCATGTCATCTGCATATAAAGATATCCTTTCTCAAGCTGTAAAGTTGGCAAGTATGGAGAAAGACTCAGGTGGCACGGCTTGGCAGGATTGTTCCTATTGCCTGTGGGTACATTAAGTAAGAGACTTAACTCCTTCAAGAGTATTGCTTCCTCCTGATCTCATTTGAAACATTTTTCAACATAAAGTTGAATTCGCTGCAGACAAGCATTTCATTGAAATGTGAAACACTAGCTGTAACCACCTGAAAAACTGAACATGTTTACCTTTCCATTGAGCACAAATCACACAATTCTAAGCCCCCCCCCCCCCCCCCCCCCCCCCCCCCCCCCCCCATACACACATAGATCCGCGGAACATTTTTTGGCAAAAAAAGATTACATTCTTCAGGAAGGGGATGAGCTGGGGAGCTGTCAGATGAGAGATGCGGCCATGGCCAGATCTTTCATCTGAACTGTATTATTGCTTATGCCAGCAGAGCCCTTCTGATCTAATCTCAATGAAGAGAGAGATACACTTCCATCTATTTCTCTCTCCTTGTCTGTGGAAGCTGCAATCACTCTGCAGCTTCCATGGACACAGGCACAGCCAGAGAGGGAGAGGAGATCTGCAGCTGTCTCCCCCCTCCTCCTCCCTCCTGAGGAAGATCAGTGAGGAGGATGACGTGTTGTGCTGTGATAGTACTGCTGCTAGTGACATCTACTGGCTGAATTTGATATTAACCCAATTGATTTGAAAAATTATATATTAAATATTTTTTCTGATTTTCCTGCTCTAAAAACTGGGTCCATCTTATGGTCCGGTGCGTCTTATAGTCCGAAAAATACGATACTTATCACTATAGAAGAACCTTACCTTACCTTCAGTCTATTCTACCCATAATATAATTATTATCCATCATGCCAGCCCCCCCCCTCCCAAACTTGTTCTGTAACCTATTAGATTGTAAGCCTGGGCAGGGTTCTCTGTGTCATATGCTGTACCTGTGTGTGTTGCATCTCAACTCTAATTTATTGCGCTGCGTAATATGCTGGTGATATATAAATAAATTATGATAATATTAATACTAAGATAGGTTAAAAAATCCCAAATATCAATGAAAGAATAGGATCATGTTGAACAGTATTTTACTGTTCATTCCTATTATTTCTTTTCAACATTGACAGATACATTGCCACTGCTGTATTTACAAGGCTACTACGTAGAGATAGATTATTTCTTTGTATTTTGGGTACATTTTGGGTCTTCCCTGGGTCTTCCCTGGGTAGACTTAAGCCAGGCACACACGGCTCGATATACAAACCATTAAAAAATCCACGACATCAAAGGAGCTGGAGGCGTAGCACTGCTGTGTCCCCATGCAAAGCAATGGACATCGATTTACAGGGATGGTCGTATTAGATATGGGCCAGATATGGGCTATTAGATATGGGCGCACTGCACTCGAAGTGGCCATCGATCTAGCCCATATCTATGCATGTGTTCCCTGCTTAACACTCAACTTATTCCACTGACCACTGTCACTGAGATAGAAAATACCAGCAATCTGAGTGGCCATGCCAAATGGCAGTGGGAAGGACCTCCAGGGACTACATCAATTTAAATGGTTTATAAATTTGCTTTATAATACTTTATACATTTTTGTGTTTTTTTAAGCATTGCTTGTTATGAAGTGAAAGGTTACTTGAAGATTTGCTCTCCCTTTGTCACTTTGACACAAGTACCTGAAGTGGTGATCCAGTTAAAAGATATCAGTTATGATATACCATGAAGTATAACGAAGGCATTATCACAAAGTGTCTAAAACAAGAGACAAAAGTGACATTGTAAAGTAATTGTCATCCCTCCAAAATGACAGAAAAGACAAGATGAAAATGGGTGAAGGCTATGCACAAGAGATGCCAACAGGACTAGAGCAACACTGAAGGAAATTCTGGTACTAGTTGTGTACTGCATTCACAACAATAATCTGATTGTGACAAAGGCAAAGGGTTGCAACAGAGAAACCTATATATGGAGAAATGTGTTGAACTCTTGCCACAATTCTGAAAGGTACATTTGGATCTATAAACAACATTGCATCCCCAAAAGAACTGAAAAGTGTGGGGGAGGCAGGTGGAAGCATTCTTTGAGGTTTCTTTGGGCTAAGTCTTTTTAAAAGGTGAGGGAATTATCAACCGCTTTTAATACCAGTGACTTTTGGTCCAAAAGCTTAAATTTACTAGAAAGCTAAAGATTAAGTGGTATTTTACTTCTCAACGTGGCAATGACCCCAAGCATACATCCAAATGAACATTTTTAGAATGGCCCAGCAAGAGTCCAGATCTATTGTAAATCCCAAAGAAAATGTGGGGTGACCTAAAGAGGGCTGACATCCAAACAGAAGCTCACATTTACAGCAATTGTATATATACAGTGGGGCAAAATGTATTAGTCAGCCACCAATTGTGCAAGTTCTTCCACTTTAAAAGATGAGAGAAGCCTGTAATTTATATCATAGGTCACCTTAACTATGAGAGACAGAATGGGGGGAAAGAATCCAGGAAATCACATTGTCTGATTTTTTAAGAATTTTTTTGCAATACTATGTTATATTCCCTTTGTTGTCAATGACAGTCAAGTCAAACTTTTTCTGTAAGTCTTCACAAGGTTTTCACACACACTGTTGCTGTAAAGAAGTCAACTGTGGGAGCAATAATTTGAAAATGAAAGAGCACTGATAATCTCCCATGATCTGGGGCTCCATGCAAGATATCACCCGGTGGGGTCAAAATGATCACAAGAATGGTAAGCAAAAATCCCAGGACCACACAGGGGTACCATCAGTAACACACAAGCTACCAAGGACTTAAATCTTGCAGTGCATGACATGTCCCCCTGTTTAAACCAGTACATGTCCGGGCCCATCTGAAGTTTTCTAGAGAGCATTTGGATGATCCAGAACAGAATTGGGAGAATGTCATATGGTCAGATGAAACCAAAGTAGAAAACTCAACTTGTTATGTTAGCAGGAGAAAGAATGCTGAGTTGCATCCAAAGAACACCATACCTACTGTGAAGCATGTGGGCTAAACATCATGCTTTGGGCTGCTTTTCTAGGACCAGGAAGACTGATCTATGTAAAGGAAAGAATAAATGGGGTCATGTTTTGTGAGATTTTGAGTGAAAACCTACTTCCATCAGCAAGGTCATTGAAAATGAAATGCGGCTGGGTCTTTCAGCATGACAATGATCCCAAACACACCGTCCGCACAACGTAGGAGTGGCTTCAAAAGAAGCATTTTAAGGTCCTGGAGTGGTCTAGCCCATAGACAGCCCCATAGAAAACCTTTGGAGGGAGTTGAAAGTCTTTGTTGCCCAGCGACAGCCCCAAAACATCACTTCTCTAGAGGTGATCTGCATAGGGGAATACCAGCAAAATACCAGGGCCAAAATACCAGCAACAGTGTGTGAAAACCTTGTGAAGACTTACAGAGAATGTTTGACCTTTGTCATTGCCCACACAGGGGATATAACAAAGTTTTGATATGAACTTTTGATATTGACCAAATAGTTTTCAATCATTTGCAAAAAATTTTTTTTTTCATTTAGACAATGTGACTTTGTTTTCTCATTTTGTCTCTTATAGTTGAGGTGTACTAATAATGAAAATCTTTTAAGTGGGAGAACTTGCACAATTGGTAGGTGACTATATATAATTTTCCCACTGAACATCTACACCTACCTCAAAGCCGACAAGATGGTGGAATGCTCCACAATCTTTAAAAATATACATACCTGCTGTTTCTCTTGATCCTTATTGCGGAGGCCATGTTTAACCGCCCTAGCCGTCAGGACGGCAGCATCCCGTCCAGTGCTGCTACTGCTACTATAGCACTGGACGTGATGGTGCCGTCCAGCACACATGGGGGCTCTGAAAGTGCATACTCACAGTTCTGCGCTGTCCCCGATTTGGCATGCTGGCTGGCAGCATATCCTCCGTCTCTTCTCCCCCCCTCCCCGTGACTTGATGACGTCACATCGGGGAGGCAGCGGGAAATTCAAAAGTATAGTACATGAAATCAGTTTTCTATGTAGAAAACTGATTTCAATGTGCTTCTATGTACTAAATCTCGCCAGAATAAAAAGTCTCTGGTGCCCCAGATGTGTCCATATGCAGTAACCCTCTCTTCCCTGGTGTGATTTTACCACATCCATCACACCAGGTTAGAGAGGGTTAACTGCAAATGGGCACATCTGGGGCACCAGAGACTTTATTTGGGTGATATTTAGTACATAGCAGCATAGCTTTGTGCCCTGATTTTTGTGTTTTCTCATTAAATGTATTAAAAAAAAAATTTATTTTACATAATTGATTGTTTCAAACATTATTATATTCAGGATGTCTATGAGACCCTTGTACAGACATATTTTGGGAAGTTACATACCTACAACATAAAGAAAAATGTACCATTGAAGTCTATGGTGCACTTTTGGTACAGAAATCTGGACCTCAGCAGTGCGCTGAGTATAATGTTGTCTTTTCCAAATGTCACTGCTCATTAAGCTGTTAGACGTCATCAGAGGTAAAGAGCAACATGTGAAAATCTGGATTTCCTCATTACAAGTTTTTTTTTTTTTTTTTTTTTTTTTTTTTTTACATAGAGTCCCCTGCTGCGACATAGACATACAGTGCAAAAGGTGAGTATGGGTCTACTTAAATAATGTATTGTGAATACAGAGCTGTATTGATATATTTGTATTTTTTACCTTCCTTTGTATTCAAAACCAATATCAAGGTTAGTACTTGACCCTCAGGGACCTTTCACACTATATGCATTTTTAAGGCATGCTGTTCTGCATATATACAAAAACATTTTTCACATTACATCTGAGTTTTGCATTTGCGTTTTTGAACAAATCAATGAAAAAACGCTGCGTTTTTTTTAAAACACAACGCATGCAGTGTGAATGGTTACATTGGTTGTCTATGTAAAAACGTGCATGTTTCTAAAATGCAACACATATAGTGTGAAATGGCCCTTCTTGTTAGTCTCACAGCAGCCTTTTTGAGCCCCAAAGAACCCCACCTATTCATAACCAATTAACGTTTTCCATATCACCTGACATAGCTGATAGCTTGGACTTTACATATCATGTGACCGCAGATATACTGCAGGTATTAAAAAGGAGCTTTTTAGGCAGGGTGAAGGTTTTATTTTTATTTCATAAAATCAATTGCACTAAATATTTACAAATCTACTGTATGTTCTCTATTCTCTGTATTGAATAGAACTGGAAAAAAGGCATTAAAGAAAAATACTCGGTTTACACGGTTGTTTCCTGTGCTACTGTCAGTCTGGACAACGACCGGGCGCTCCTGCCTGTGGACGGCTGCAAACTTGTTCAGGTGCTTGGGGGATGTTTAGATAACACCCCCATGACAGGTCTTTGGGGTGAAAGCCAAAAATAAAATACTCATTTTGCGTATGCTGGACAGTTACGGTTGGTTAAAACCTGCATGTGTAAATGAGCCCTTATTAATTAAAATAATTCTATATATTCTATAATGAAAACAATAGGAAAATCTTATAACAACTACCTGGATTATTCTATAGTTTAATTTTTTTTTCATACCCTTAGTACATCTTAGGTATGTGAATAGGGTTAATAATTACTTTTTAATACCATGGATCTTCTGTAGCCAGTAAACCTCTATCTACGATTTTTGGGAAAGTGGAAGGTTAATATGATTTGCTTACCCACTGGTTAATTAGCTTATTCACTTCTGAGAAAGATCAAGAGTTTGGGACTAAAGATGGTTTTAACATCGCTACTAAATGCAAACGCAATTAGGCCAGTGAGGATGTTAGATAGAGATCCCCTTTCATGTGTGAATATAAAAGGATATGCATGGTTTTGTCTGAAATGACAACCAGAGCAGGTTTATTAATGGGTATCTAATAGAAAAAGAGAATTTTATGATTCTCATTAATTACAACAGTGTCATGTGCTCCTGGCAGAGCATTAATCCCTCCCTGTAGATTAGGAGACTTCCACAAAGGACTTCAAAGGGTTTTCTAGCCTATCCCCAGGGAGTAGCTGGCTGAAAAAAACCACAAAATTTAACCATGCTTAACTACAAGAGGGTGATCTCTGTGACCATGCCCTACAGAGAATGCTATGAGAAGACGCTCCAAGGCAAGGGTGTCTCCTGACTAAACAGTTTAGGGACTCAATCCAAAACATAAAACAGAGGAACCTATAGGTTAAGAGGTTAGTGGGCTAGTATTCCATCCTGTATGCCATCCAAATCTTTGGTGTGTAAATTGAATTCCAATGGGGAACACACAAATGTCAGATTCACATATGACACTAGTAAGCTACAAGTTAGGGGTCAGACTTGAGGCCACTTACACCTAGGTGTCAGCCATTTGCCAATTTGACCTTCACAAGTTATTTTAATCTACACATAGTACAGTATATATATATATATATATATATATATATATATATATTATATATTGTGGGGAATCAGCTCCAAACGGTTGCTCTCACAGCATTAATCCACACGATTATGAACCTTTTAGGGCTCATGCCCGTGTTTATTTGCACACAAACACAATCCAAAGCAAAGTTACCCTCGCAGGGTTTAATCGACATCCAAATAAACAAAAAAGTGACTCGAAAAATCCAAGCCCCCTGGCTTTGCCCCAATCAACCAATGTTTCCTTTCTCTGGCAACCTTCAGCATGGGGCCCCACACATTCTGTGTGCCCTGTATTCACTGCACCTAGCAGCACTGACTCCAACCTCATCTGGGAGCCCTGAATGAAAGGTCCCAGCTCCTTTTGTGGAGACACACCCGGCCATCTCGTTAGGGTCTAGCAGGTGTATCTTGGTGGATACACACCAGCAGACCTCTTCACGGCCGCATATGGACCAATTACACATGACAGACCACGGTCTGTCACAATATATACACACATTAAATATAGAATATATAAGTCCTCAGGTGGGCCACTTTCGGGTGGGGGTCAGGTCAGTGGGAGTTCAGTTTCTGCTAAGAAAAGTAGTTTTGTTTAGGCTTCTGCCATCTTAGTTCCCTCATTACTTCAATTGGATATTTGAGTCTGCTTGGAATAGATGATCAAGATTAATAACAGCTCTTAAGGTGGGATTACACGTCAAGATTTTTTCGGCCGACAGATGGACGACTAACGAATTTTTGGTTTATTGTACAAAAATCTGAAACGTCCATTTGGCCCGATGGATTTTTTTTTTTCGACAAATAATCATCCATAAGGTGATCGGACATGTTGGTAAACTTTCATCTGTCGTTTATTTTTCGTGTAAAAAACGGACACTCCTTATTTCACTCGATATTTTTGATATTTTTTGACTCGATTTTTAACCAGTAGACGTATTTCCTGCGCAATGAATGTTGGGATTTTTTACAATTTAATTTTGATTCGTCCAT
>CM070041.1:25121272-25131291 GCA_036250615.1 Ptychadena robeensis
CCCTTGCTGCCGGGTGCCCTACCAGTCATTGCCACGCTCCTGGGGTTAGTCCTAACAGATCATGATTAATGTTGTTAATGATATGCTAGCTAAGGGACGCACATTTGGTTTTATTTAGTAATTTGAGTTTGATAAATACTTGTTATTTGTTGTTTATGACATACAAGTGAGATGCAATCCAAGACAACAATGATAAACCATTCCAGTTTTTGGGTGACAGGAAAACATGCATAGCTGCCATCATTCTGTGTGAAGCTAAAGCAAATGAGACAACTTGAATTTACAGAAAAGCTGTGGACATGTCTCCAATATTTTGCACACAACCCAATAAAAATGTATGTAAAACTTAGTTGATTTTATTTTTTAACATTTTAATAAAACTTTTAATTGCATTTTCTGTAAATATCTATATCAGTACCAAGCCATACTTGCTTGTGAGCTCCTGGCCTAAATAAGGTTTTGATTGCCAACCCAGCACAACTGTAATATGCTGAGGCCGTATTGAGCACAAAGCATGGATTAAAAAGGAGCAACCTGGATAAGAAGTAAATGAAGTAAATACCATTCTAGACTAATGTAAACTCACAACATGTAATATATACAGTACTTCTATATCAGTTGCAGGACCCAGGTTGGTGTTCTGGTATATAAAATTTGTTATGAAATCAGAGTCAGAGGGTTTAGTTTACTCATCTCTTGAAATAACCATAACAATAAACTATACATTTTATATAAAGTAAAATTACAGTTACAAATTACAAAAACAAATCGTGTGGCTATATAGGAAACATCATCGTTTCCCATGACTTAAGGACAGCCATTGTGTTATAGATGACTTTGACTTCACGGGTGGTCAGAAAACCAAAATTGTAGTGTCTACTTTTGCACATAGGAAAGTATAGTATTCTATTGCCCAGTAATCTGCAGCCACAGTTTGTAATATGCAGGCACCATAATTACAGTGTGTATCTTAGGAATCAATATCTACAATGGAAGATTGTAGTGCTGGACAACTATTCTTAGATGAAAACTTAGTAATACAGTTTTTTTCAGCAAATCCCACACAATCTTTAAAGCCAAAAGTATATTTTGAGATAGCTCATCCTAAAATGTGGACAAAGAATGAGTAAGGTATCAGGGATGTGTGGTGTGGGATCTTTAAAAAAATATCTACTATACAATTGCAAGAAAAAGTATGTGAAGCCTTTGGGATTACATGGATTGGTCAAAAAATGTGTTCTGATCTTCATCTAAGTCACACTAATAGTATAATATATGTTTTCATGTCTTTATTGAACATAACATGTAAACATTCACAGTGCAGGGTGGCAAAAGTATGTGAACCAATAGCCTAATGACTTCTCCAAGAGCTAATTGGAGCCAGGAGTGAGCCAACATTGAGTCCAATTAATGTGTCGAATCGATATTGGATGTGTTGCTGAAAGTTGTCCTGCCCTTTAAAAACACACACCAGTTTTGGGTTTACTGGCTTCAATAAGCACTCTCTGATGTGAACCATGCCTCGCAGAAAAGAGCTCTCAGAAGACCTTCGATCAAGAATTGTTGACTTGCATGAAGCTGGAAAGGGTTACAAAATGATCTCCAAAAGCCTTGATGTTCGCGTGTCCATGGTAAGACAGACTGTCTACAAATGGAGAAAGTTAAACACTGTTGCTACCCTCCCTATGTGTGGTCGTCCTGAAAAGATGACTGCAAGAGCACAGCGCAGAATGCTTAATGAGGAAAAGAAGAATCCTAGAGTGTCAGCTAAAGACTTACAGGAATCTCTGGCACATGCTAACATTTTTGTTGACACATCTACAATAAGGAAAACATTAAAGAAGTATGGACAGCATGGGAGGACACCATGGAGGAAGCCATTGTTGTCCAAAAAAAAATATTGCAGCATGTTTAAAATCTGCAAAAGAGCACTTAGATGTTCCACAGCAGTACTGGCAAAATATTCTGTGCACAGATGAAACCAAAATTGTGTGGAGAAAAATCATCCCCACTGTAAAACATAGCAGGGAGCATCATGGTTTGGCTGCTTTGCTGCCTCAGGGCTTGGACGGATTGTGGTCATTGATGGAAAAATTTATTCCAGAGTTTATCAAGACATTTTTCAGGAACCACCTGTCTGCCAACTGAAGCTCCGCAGAGAATGGGTGATGCAACAGGACAGTGACCCAAACATACAAGCATACAAGTCATTCAACAAAAAAATGGCTTCACCATGAAGGAACTAACTGCAGACAGTAAGTAGAGAACATGTAAAGTATGTGTCTGTGTCTCTGTGTGTGCCTGTCTATGTGTGTGTCATATTTTTGTATGTGATGCATGTCTGTCTGTAGAATTTGTTGGTGCATAATAGAGTAGTGGTATTTCAAATAAAATGCCGTGCTGCAGCTGTGGTGGGTTTTTTTTGCGGTAGCACTACTGCATCCATTACTGGTAATAAAAACGTTACTTTTCCATATTGCATTTGCGTCTCCCATACAAGTGTATCACATATGCTTGTGCTGCGGACCCAAAAATGCACACTGAGTTACACATTACAACAAAACACAAATGCATTGCGATTGTGCTAGCAGTAATGCTACCGTGTATGCAAACCGTGTTCGTTACTGGTGAAACCCCATGTTTATATAAGTGCATGGGAGATGCTTGCACTGTATCCACAAAAAGCAGTAGGGTACTCGCGGTAGCCAGTGTATGGCTGTAAGATGTAAGATGTTTCCATAAACACAAACGCAGGGCCAGTGTGCAAGGTACATGGGTTTTCTATGGTTAGGGCGCCAGCGCACGCCCACGTTTGGATGGTCCCAGAGGATTGTCTGACTCAGGGGAAGACAGAGCATTATTCTGATTGTAGACCCTTAATAAATATACGGACACACACTTTTTAGAGTGCCATAATAGAGCTAACCTGTCCCAAGTTATGGTCTTCCACCTGATTGGATCCATCTGTGGGTGAGCCCCTGGCCGGCAGCCTTGCTGTTCCCCACTTCAGTTGTTTTTACTCCTTGATTCAGACATAACTTATTTGTACAAGCCTGAGGAAGCCCTACGGGTGAAACAGAAGTACAACTGACTATGTCCTGTTTGATGTTACTATAGTCAACTTTTGGATCAAATGAACTATGTGTTCCTTCTATTTTCTTTGATAAATTGTCTTATTCAAATATGTGTGGGGATAAGGGATGGGAAAGGTGGTTTAACTCCTTAACTTTGTGTTCAGCTACTTTTTTGAAACATGTGGACTTTGTGTTAATGCAGCTGCAGCACGGCTAGTATAAAATGGAATTTTGCTCTTATTTATAGTCTATAAAGGAGGGCTCCCTAAGATTGGTGGGCACCAGGTGAGGGGTTCTCTAACATTGGTGGTTCCTCAGCTGAATGCTCATTACACTGGTGGTCAGTGAGCAGAATTAATTGATGGCTATGGTAAATGACAGTTAATCGCATATTGATACAATGCGTTAAATAACTACAATTATTAGTATAAAGTCATGCTCTGCTATTTCATATACTCCAAAGCACATGAATACATGTATATAACTTTTAGTTCATAGTTTAGTGTCAAAGGTATTGGCCAGAATCCTGAACCAATAGGACATCATAGTCATGTGTAGATAAACAATTGCATACCTTGGTTTTGTATGTGTGGATAATGTAAACAATAAACATTAATGCTGGCAATACACAGGCTGACTTTTTTGTTTTATCGAATTAAAAATATAAACTAAGACCCATTCCTTCCCATTCTTTAGTCTTGGACCATCTTCTATAGAAAGTTTCCAACCTCCAACCATCCCTGTAGTATGTCTGAAAATAATGTCTCTAGAAAATGTCTGACCATAAATTACCTTATGTACATAGTTGCTGACAGTTTTATGATAGTGATAATGTCTTCTTTTTTTTTTTGAGTCAATCAAGCTTCAAGATACACCAACTGCAACTACCTGCTTGTCTACTTTTAGCAAACATTCTAATTTAAACCAAATCTACAACATTTGCTTTCTGGAATGGATTTTCATAGTAAGATATTCTTGTTAAACATCTATAAAATGGGGTTGAAAAGAAACAGGTCCTACTTATTGGAACGATTTTTCACATATGTGTGTGTGTTTACATATGTAAATAGACAGGACTGTGTTTACCATTGTATATATCAAGTTGTCTGTGTTTAGACTGTGAATGGCGTACTTTGAAAGGGTTAACCATTCCCGCTGGTGTTGTTTGCATCAGCATAGGGGTAATATATCAACAAGAAGATTAAAGAAAGTGTAAGTAGATGTTGGTTTTCACGCACAGCTTCAATTCCTGCTGGTATGCCAGTCCTAATGTGCATGCCTTTCTAGAATCTGTTAACAAGTGGGGAATTAACATTTTGGCTGCCAAAAAATTGGGAAAATTTTCATACATTGTTCATTGAGTTTGGTTTTCTTTTACAGTTTCAGGCTTATATATATAAAGGGGTGCACATAACTTTTTAAGTGAGCTTCTCAAATTAGAACCTTATTAGATTGTAAGCCCGTCCGGGCAGGGTCCTCTACTCCTCCTGTGTCATTACCTGTACCCGTGTGTTATACTGTGTTGTATCTCCTCTCTAATGTATTGTACAGCGCTGCGTAATATGCTGGCGCTATATAAATAAATGTTAATAATAATAATAATAATAAAATGAGTACCATCCACAGGCCAACAGCTGGCTTAGGGTCAAATGTAAAGCTGACCACACACAGGTCGATACACGTTCGATCGATAACAGATCGTTTGGGACATAAGAAACGGCGACCGATTGTTCTGTGAATCGATGTGCCACACTTTGAGCAATTAATTCCCGTTCAATTCTTTGGATGGGGACCCTGGCCCCATTAAAAGTAATGGCGGTCGAACAGGGATTAACCAACATGTTAGCAGCTTTACCAACAGGGTGGCCATGTTCAATTCCCAAACTACTGCGGTGATCGATAGTTTGGAAGTCAGAAAATCGACCCATGTTTGACTAGTACATGAGGTTACCTTCAGTCTAAATGTCAACCTTTAATAGTCATTATCCAACTGTCACACAGTGCTTTTCTCAGATTTACCCTTTACAATTTGTTTGCAGGGAATTTAAATCAGAACTATACCGGAAAGGATGCCGCAACATTAGTTCTGGTATATGGAAAGCACAGTTCCTTGTCCTTGTGCAAAAATCAGCATTTGTACATGTGCAATGCATGGTACTTTCCCCAGAATCTCGAATATACAAGATGACAAAGATAAAGCACGGGGCGTGGCCTGGCGATGGACGAGTGCAGACACGGCTGAGCTGAGCTCCTGCACCCGCCGCCCGTATCGCCAACACCCAGGTACCTAATCCCCTCCGTTCCCCCTGATTCCCCCCCCCCCCCCCTCATCTATGCGGGCAGGTTGGGTTGCCCCGCGGGGTTGCGCCTGTCAGGCTGGCTCATGGTAGTTCAATGCTGTTGGTTTTACACTGCCTACCTCACCTGCTCCCATGGCCCGCACGCCTGCATCACCTAGTGGGGTGGGCGCGGCTCCTCCGCCGCACAGCGCCTGAAGGTGGTGACCCTCAATTATAAGGGCCTTAACAACCCCTCCAAGCGATTGAAACTCCTCTACTCACTGCATAAATCTAGAGCGCATGTTGTCATGCTTCAGGAGACACATTTCAAATCGGCCAGTGTGCCCATGGGCCGCAACCGGTACTTCCCTACTTGGGTCAACAGCACGTTCCCTAACTCTAAATCCAAAGGGGTCTCTATCGCCTTCCATAAGTCTCTCCAGCATCATATTATTGACTCAATTGTTGACCCACAAGGCCGATACCTCTTGGTAAAGGTCTCTATCTGGAACACAACCTATACCATCGCGTCTGTATACCTACCAAATGCTGGCCCGGTGGACTTCTGCCTGTATTGACCCAGCTCTCGCAATTTGCGGAGGGCCCGGTCATTCTAGGGGGGGATTTCAGCTTCATCCTTGACCCCCGACTGGACTCCTCGTCCGGTAAATCGTGGGTGGCCCATGCTCAGTTGAACAGATTCAAACGCTCCCTTCATGCCCTTTTCCTGGTAGATGTCTGGCGGTCTCTTCACCCCTCCACCAAAGACTACACCTATTTTTCCCCAGTGCACCGGTCCTACACTCGTATTGATCATCTGTTTGTAAGCCATATGCTCCTGGGTCTCACCCCATCCTCTACCATTGATCCGACCCTCTGGTCGGACCACTCTGCGGTGAGTGTCAGTTTTGACCTCCCCGCGACGCGCGCTTCTTCCTGCACTTGGCGTCTTAATGACTCCCTACTGCAGGAGCCAGAGTGCGCTAGGGAGATATCGGAGGGGATATCACACTTTATCTCGGATCATGCAGAGGATGACACGCCCTTGCCAACGCAATGGGAAGCTTTGAAAGCTGTCCTTAGGGGCATCTTTATTAAGCACGGGGCTCGCCTTAAGCGCGCTAGGACGCGGGAGATCTCTGAGACCTTGGCCAAGCTCCACACTCTGGAGCCACGCGGAACCACTTACTCTCGTTGTACAATTTCGCGTTTCGTAAATTCCGCGACCAATGTCGCACTTCTATTTACCGGTATGGTGATAAATGTGGGCGCCAGCTTGCTCGGGGCCCTGCCACATTTATCCCATCTGTTAAATCTCCGGCCAATGTCGCTCGAACGTCTCCCCAGGACATTACTGACGCTTTTTGTGTCTATTTTCGCAACCTGTACTCCCTGCCTCCCTCGACGGCCCCGACCGAAGACCTGCTTTCTTACCTTAGGGAGACAGCTCTGCCCACCATTACTGACGAGGACAGACAATTGCTGGAAGACCCATTCACGACAGACGAACTTCGGGCCGCGATTAAAACCTCGCCTCTAGGGAAGAGCCCGGGGCCCTGATTTTACAAAGCCTTCCAAGATGGGATTGTCCCCTTTCTCACAGATGCGTTTAATGGGGTGTCTCCCTCTACACCCTTTACTGCTCAAGGGATGGAGGTGCATATCTCTCTCATTCCCAAGCCTGGTAAAGACCACACCCTATAGACCACACCCTATGTCCCAATTTTCGCCCCATTTCTCTAATTATTATAGATATCAAACTTTATTCCAAGATGCTCGCTAATCGGCTTCAACCCTTGATGCCTTCCCTGATCTATCTAGACCAGGCGGGGTTTGTTCTGGGCCGCGAGGCACGGGACAACACAATCAAATCCGTACTTCTGCACGACCATGCACGGCGCACCAACACCCCCCTGTGCACTCTCTCAGTCGATGCTGAGAAGGCTTTTGATGGGGTCGCCTGGCCATTTTCTGGAGGCTGCCCTGGGCCAAATTGGTCTGGGACCTTCCTTTCTCCATCGCATCATGGCCCTCTACTCACACCCAACAGCTCGTCTTCGTGTCAATGGCAACCTCTCTGAGCGTATTCCCATACGTAATGATACAAGGCAGGGTTGCCCCCTCTCTCCTCTGCTGTTCACTGTGGTGACCATTCGGGCCAATCCATCTATCTCGGGCCTACAGGTGGGCCCGCGATCCTATAAACTTTCTCTTTTTGCGGATGACCTACTCTGCTATGTGACCTCGCCTCTCATATCTCTACCCTCTATCCTCAGGGAATTCTCTCGATTCAGCGTGCTCAGCAATTTCCAGGTGAATTATGCGAAGTCGGAAATTCTTAATGTCTCCATACCCTCTCCCGCTTTCGCCGCAATAGCAGCGCAATTTCCCTTCCGCACATGGCAGCAATGTCTGCGCTACCTGGGCATTGAGCTTACCGCAGATCCTGACGACCTTTTTCTGCTGAACTACGACCCCCTGACACGTTCCTTGACGACCCTGCTGGACTCTTACAACAAAAACCTGTTCTCATGGTTTGCTCGCATCAACATTCTTAAGATGGATGTGATGCCTAAACTTCTCTACCTATTCCAGACACTGCTGGTTGTGGTGCCGAGGGCTTTGCTCCCCACCCTGAGGGCAATGTTCCGCCGCTTTGTGTGGCAGGGACGGAAACCCAGGGTGATGATTCATACTCTGTGCTTACCTAAACCGATGGGGGGGGCGGGCCTACCTGACCCCTCTAAATACCTAGCGGCGGCTCACCTTACCAGACTGGTAGACTGGTTCCACAATATGGACCGTAAGTTATGGGTCGACCTGGAACAGGCACTGACGCCACTCCCCCTCCGGGGTTTGCCCTGGATTGTGAGGAAGCACAGACCATTGACGAGTCTTTCCTTTCTGACCAGGGCCCTACTGACAACTTGGGATTCCCTCCTGACTAATCCTGACCCGCTCACTCCCTTATTTCACAACCCAGCATTCCCCCCGGCGCAGCTGACGTCCTCCTTTCTATCGTGGAACGCGTATGACCATTTCCATCTTATGCGGGCGGAGCTTGATCCCGCAGTTTCATCCCTCCCCGGATTTTGGCTAAACTACCTACAACTCGCTGCGTTCCTGAGGGCGCTCGCTGCGTTCCTGAGGGCGCTCGCAGCGCCGCGCTCCCTAGCACGCTCTTTGACACCCCTAGAGTATATCTTGACAGATGAGGAGCGGCCCGAGCACACAGTATCGCTACTGTACAGCCTATTGGTGGGGGGGATCCGGGCAATCTCCACCGTATGTGTCTCGCTGGGAGGCGGAACTTGACGACACATTCCCGCCTGGGGACTGGTCTAAAGCCTACCAGCTCACTCACAAGACCTCGTCGACTTGCAAAGCACAAGAAACAAATTTTAAGATACTGACGCAATGGTATCGGTGCCCATCACTATTGGCCAGATTCTCTCCAGAGGTTTCCGACAGATGCTGGAGATGCTTAGCGCACAAAGGCACAATGTCCCACATCTGGTGGGAGTGCCTCTTGATCAAGCTCTTTTGGGAGGCGATTTTCCGCATTTATAATGCCATGCATGGCTCCTCCCTGCCCTGTTCACCAGCTATTGCACTACTATCCATGATCCCAGGTACGCTTCTTTCATTAAACGGGATACCCTGATGTTCTTCCTCATAGCTGCATGCTCAGTGATTCCTAGACATTGGCTATCCCCAACCCCACCTTCACTGGCGGAATGGTTCGTGGAACTGGCCTCCGTGGAGAACGCAGAGCACATGGACAGAAGACGACAACCGCCAAGAGGCCTTGCGTAAGACCTGGGGCCCTTGGCAGGGATTCCAAACTACTCAGCGCTTTCGCTCGTTGCTGGAGGGATTGGGTGCGGGCGATGGGAGCCTGACCCTGCCGTGATTTGTTTTCTGCGTCTGTGTTTATCCTTCTGGTCTTTTTCCCCCTCTGTCTCTGTGTTTGTGTTCTATCCCTCAGTACTTGTAATGTCTCCCCCTTTTTAACTGATTTGCGCAGCTGGCCCCGGAATTACTGCTGAGTACCCCTCTGTAGTGCCTACCCTCCCAGGTACTGATCCGGATCTTGCTGAATATTGGGGCTATGTTCAACCTGTGGTAATCTCACCTTGACCTCTGCCCCAGTCCACTGCCTGAAGGCGCAAGGTACTACCGTAGATGATTGGTGATGGGGCTCCGGCGACTGTGGCAAAACGCTCCTGGGGATGACTGCCCTGCCATGCCGGCATGGGTTATGGGAATGCCTGGCTTGGGGGGGCACATGGGGGGGGGGCGGGCTCCTCTGGGGCTTCGCTGCGGCTCTTTTCTTATGTGTTATCTGTGTGCTGTTCTCCCCTTGATTTGGTTTTTGATTCCTATTTATGTGTGTATTGTACTTTTTTTCTCTTTTTCTGTATTCTGTATTTGAAAACTTTAATAAACATATATTGAAACAAAGATAAAGCACTATATTCAAGATTAGTGATGGCGCGAACCCGGAATTTGATGTTCGCGAAAGGCGGACGCGAACATTCGCAAAAGTTTGTGAACCCGGGCGAACCGGCGAACCGCCATAGACTTCAATGGGCAGACGAACTTGAAAAAACAAAGAGACCCTTTCTGGCCACAATAGTGTTGGGAAAGTTATTTCAAGGGGTCT
>CM070041.1:25171957-25188273 GCA_036250615.1 Ptychadena robeensis
CCCCCCCCCACATAATGTGATAGATTCCAAACAGATCACTTCTTTTCCTTAGCCCTGTGCTCATGCTCCATAGTACGAACGGCTAAAAATTTACCAACATGTCCGATCATTGCTTTATTTTTAAAATTTTGATGAAACAAAGGAATAGATTTTAAAATGATAGACTTATGGTACAAATGGTTTTATAAGTCAATTGAATAAAAAAAATGTAACCATGTGAACTGGACCACTATTGCAACCTGGCTTTTATTTCACATTATCATTACATTTGCAATAGTTTTTTTATACAGTACAAAATACTATTCACAAAATACAAAGTACAAAATATTTCTTCTTGGTTTCTTGTTGGCTTATCCTGCTATTTGTGCTTATTATATTTTTTTTATGCTTTACAGCGTTACCAGATATGAAATGAAGGAAATTCTACAAAACAATCTGAATATAATTAAAATATTTTCTAGTTTTTAAACACTATATTATCTTCTTTCAGAAATGTATTTCTTATACTTACAAAACAATAATTGTCTGCAGAGAAAGCTGTGTGCATTTTTTATGTAATGAGTAACCAATTGATCACATGATCAGATAACACATTGACTGGCTTCTAGTTGTTGGTCAACCTGGGTATTAACTTAACATCTCATTCTCATCAGGCTTGGAATGTATAGTAATGTTGCTTTTTCATGGGATTAATCTGTAATCTTCAGATTACAATGAGGGAAATAAGTACTTGACCCCCTGCTGATTTTGGACACTTGCCCTCTGACAAAGAAATGACCAGTCTACAATTGTAATAATATGTTTTTGTAGCTGTTAAAGACCTTACAAACCCAGTGCACCAAAGTCACAGATTGATTGATGGCATTACTTTTGTTGGCAATCCAGAGGTCAGACATTTTTTGTAGTTGGCCATAGGTTTTTACAAGTCTCAATAGAGATTTTGTTATGCTTCTCTTTGCAGATGTTGTCCAAGTCAGTAAAGTTTTGATACTGTTTGGCAACTCAAAGCTTCAGCAAATTTTCTATGGGAATAAGGCCTGGAGACTTGCTAAATTGCTAAGGACGTGAATGTGCTTCTCCGTTGGCCTCTTATTTTTTGCTTTTACCATATGTTTTGTGTCATTATCATGCTGCAATACCCACCAAGAGCACATTTTAAATGTCCTGGCTGAGGGAATGAGGTGCTTGATCTGACTCTGCACTCTCCATTACTCCCCACATACAGAACATTGCTAGATCCTGCCACTTCCATCTGTGCAACATCTCCAAGATCCGCCCCTTCCTATCCCCAAAGACCACAATTTACATGGTACACACTCCCATCATTTCTCACCTTGACTACTGCAACATCATCCTCTCTGACCTTCCTCTATCTAGACTGTCACCTCTTCAATTCATCATGAATAGTGCTGCTAGAATCATTTATTTTTCCAACCCTTCCTCATCTGCTGCTCCTGATCTGCAAATTTCTACACCGGCATCCAATTGAATTCAAAGTTTTGTGCCTTGCTTTTAAATCACTCCACACCTCCTGTCCCACTTACTTGGATACATTCCAATCTGGTCCATAAATATACCCCAACTGCCCCATCCACTCCTCCAGTGACCTACTAATGGCATCCCCAGCCATAACACCATCACATATCTGGCTTCAAGAGTTCTCTAGGGCTGCTCACACTCTCTGGAACTCCCTCCCTCGTCCCAGTAGAAATGCTCCAACATTTAGCACCTTCAAATAAGCCCTGAAACCCACGTCTTCTGTCTGGCCTACCCCTTTTTCATTCCTAACTTCATTATGTTGCCAGTCCCACTCCCCCTACCCTCCCTACCCTCCCAGTCCCATACTCTGTTCCCCAACCTTTAAATTTTTAACTCCTCCTCTGCCATAACCTATACCTGTGTGTTATCTTAATGTACAAAGCTGTGTAATATGTTTGCTCTATAAAAATAAAAGCCAATAATAACAATCATGAATCTGACCTATATTGAAATAGGCTAATTTTCTATGATGGTGCCTTTTCTCCAAGACTTTTTTTTCTCAAAAATAATTTAGAAATTGGGAACTATTCTAATGGACTGTGTGCAAACACAATTTTGGGTGGTAGGTTTGAAAAATGAATCTCTCTCAAGTGAGGTATGATATTTTTCAGTTTCCTTTTTTACATTATACTGGATCAGGAGCAGATTTTTACTGTTTATGTTTTGGTTGTTGTCTTCTTTTTTTATTATTACCGATTAAGTGAGCATGTTACTGGTGGGAGGGGCTTCTTCCCCCTCTCACCCCCCTGGATTGCACATACTTTGCTGGACATTGCCTACTGTGCAAAACAATTTAGATTTTTATATGCTTTTGCAATTGCATTGTTATTGTACTCAATAAATTTTGAAAACAAAAGGTATCATTTTAAAGTTACAATGTAATAAAAGCTTTAATGCTAGTCCGATTGACTTCACAACTTTAGTCTAAATCACACACATTAGCAGATGCAGATTTCCGTGTGTGGCTCTTCTCTTTGCACTCTATGTGAGTTGGGTTTAAGTTGCCCAGCTCACATACAGCTCTGCCATCCTGGCTGGAGACAGAGAAGTTATCGGAGACAGCTTGCCTCCTCAACTCCCACTCTGCTAGTTGGAGTACTGAGCTCCAGCCAGCAGAGTAAGAAAAAACCTTTATAGTTCGGCCATCTAATGTTCTGAAGTATAGGGTATGTCCTATACAATGGAGCGTCTTATGGCCCCGAAAATATGGTACACATATTTTAATCCAATTTGCAGAGCATACACAGCTGCACTGTGTTGTAGATTATATTTTTTATATTTTCTGATAAATCTTATAATTATAGGCATAAATGAAGATCCAGTTAGACGAGTAGTTCCTGTGACCTCAGTTTATGGTCACTTCACAAGTGCCCTCCCAATTTTCTGTTCAGGAAAAATGTACCTTTTATTTAAGCATCTAAAATTATGCAAATATAATAATAAAAACTAATAAAATAAGATAATCTTTTTTGAATGAAATAATGTACAAAATTAACCACACAATATAAAAATATTAGGCACACTTCTAATAAATATCATCTATTGAAGCTATGAAGGGAAATTTACAAAACTGAAACTCTGTGGCTCTTTTCCCCACATGGCTTCTAATTAGAATAATTTGCTGCTAAATATACCTCATTTGCATTTAATGACTCTTGAAAAATTTAGCCCCTTAATTATCAAAGCCCTTTGTGTTGTGACTAGGCTCCAAGTATGTGCCAGAAGAGTCTTGGAATGCTTTCAAAGTAACTGCAGAAGATTTTGCATTGACTAGCAAATGAAAAAACAAACTCGGTTCAGCCTTGATGTGGAATTAATGGTTCAAAATGAGTGTGTTTTAACTCATAGGCTAGAGAAAGAGTTAAGTAGGATTCAATATTTCAACAAATTGGAAGGGTGTGTGGAAACATTCATCTAGAATAATGCATATCAAAGTCTCACAGCTGGAAGAAAATCTGTAGATCTTGCTTTAGAAATAATTTCAGAAATAGATCTTCGCCATACTATTCTGTCTTGCTTTAGTGTATTTCCCTTGAATGTCCGGGTACACTGTTACTATCCAAGAAGGTGCCATTTACATTTTCAAATTGTAGCCTAAATATATTTTTATTTAGAATTGAAAACCACTGCCTGAGCACAATTTGAAGTGCTACACACTGCATCACCTTGCTAGGTGATGTGGACATTCTCTGTGGGATATCCCTACACTCCGTTGTTTAATAGGCACAGAACTTGTATCTACTCCTTACTTACCCGCAATCATTAAGAGTTGTGGGTCCCTATTATATCTAATTGTGGACTCCTGTGGCCCGGTGAGTGGACTGAACAGCTGTGGTGAGATGTAATCCTGTGGAGAGCGGAATGCTTTAGATTCACACATCCCAAATGTATTCTTTCTATCTCTGAGGAAGACCAAAAAGAATAGGGTGAAACATGTTGGATAAAAGAACAGTTGGGTTTGCAAAAATCCATCTTATATGATGTTTTAACAGAATATATTTATACTCTTATTTGTGTTTGTATGATATAGTTTCTTAACATGTATTAATAAAGACCTTTTTATAAGATACAATCGTGTTGACAACATTTGTGCCTCAAAAAAACCCTTTAAATTTTTTTAGTGGTATAGGGGTCATAGCTACCAAGCTACCCCCAAACCACTAGGGCCATTATTTGTAGAATGGAAAAGGTTAAATACTCTGTCACTGTCACTTTTTATTGGTGCTGGTGTCCCCTCGCTAGTAACTTTTGAAGTAACTAGTAGAAATCACTTCACCTATATGCCACTCAGCCCAGAACTTCAAAAAGTTTTGGTCATAGAAGCATGTTAAGTTTAGCTCTGGGAAGCTACAAGTTATCTTCTGTTAATAATTATGCCATTTTTATTTGTGTTCTGCACTCTGAAACTTTTTTTTTTTTCATACCGTACTACAGGCTGACGTTGACAGCAAAGTCTTTTAGAACACATAACTTCTGCCAGTCTTCTGAGTGTTCCCAGTTACAGTTTACTATATTTACAGTGAAATTATTTTTTATGATTTTCAGAGGATATAGGTAAAGTCCAAAAGATAAAAAGTTAATACTCTAGAAAAGAGAGGTGTCACAAATCTTAGTTTCAGTATAGACTGTCAGTTGCAGAGGAACCCTTCTAGATGTATCATGTTCTATGTATGTTTAGGCTTTATTGTCATGGTTTCACGAAGTCAGAGCATACCATCCCTACATAATATCACCTAATTTATCTTTTATCCATTACTGATACCATGTCCCATTATGCTACGTTTTCCAACTGCAGTTATTAAGGGCAACATACCTTACATTTTTCTTTGTTGAATACTATCTAACAAGTACTAAAATGTTTACAAATGCTGTTTATCAAATACAAGAGTTGGACGATCCTTCTTTAAAATGTTTTGTAGCCTAAAATATGTATAATAATTTCTTATATTATGTCATTTCAAAGTCAATCCCTTTTGTTTTGGGACTTTGTATCAGCAATGTGAAGTACAAAGTTAAACTTTGAACAACATCTTTTTATTTAGGGTAAAAGCAAAAAACCCCAAAAAATACAAAAGAATAAAGAACAGCTCGAAATATAAATAATTTTAAGCACAGCACATTAGGCTGGAAAAGTCTATGTTTTACAGAGTTATCCAGAAAATTACAAAGTTTTCTCTTAATTAAAAACTACATTTATTCAAAATTGAAATCTCATCATTAACAGCAGTCTACGCATTTCACTACATCAGGGCTCCTTGGGACACTTGAGACACTTTGAGAACTACTGTGGACAAGAGATACCAATTGTTATTCATACACACCATCATCATTATTAATGCTTACCCCATGTGCACATGCCAAAAACCATATCATTTATTTTTTTAAAACAACATACAGACTTATTTTAAAATGGATTACATCACCAATTTCTCACTTTTTGGGGACTACAGGTTGTCCTGAAGTTCACATCAGCTTAGCGCTCCCAGTAGCACCACCATTCCCCTTCAATGCAAGATACAAAAGACAGATTCCCATGACATGTAGCTGTATTCAAATATACATTCATTAAATTGCAGATCTTATCATGCATTTGAATTCATCCCACGGTAACCTTCTATTATAATATACATACATCACGCATGCTCAATCAGAATAAATGACCAACCCTGTCTCCAACAGGCTAGGTGGTACAGAACTGCATGCACACATTATCAGCCCCTGTTTGAAACATTTTATTAAATTATATTCTAAGAGATGAGCTCTTCAAGATCAGGTTGGGAACATGTGAAAATCACATCAAATTATAATTATGATAAATGTATTATTAACTAAAAATATTTCTCACTGACATATACCATACTTTCCCATCAGGCATTTCTTTTGAAGTCTAGTCTGTGTTGAGCCCAGATGGGGACCATGTGATCAACAACGATATGAAGGACTTCCCTTAATTTGTACCATTTGGACCTCATGTTGCTCGTGCTTTATTACTTTGCTGGACCCCTTTCTCTTAAGACCCCTGCCCTGGACAAACTAGCTTTTCTCAACAAGAATTTTATTTCCACTGAGGCGATTTCTTATCATCTCCTTTATTCATGCCTTTTCTTCTACCTTCATGATTTCTGAAGGCCTAGGCAAACTCCATGTGCTTTACAAAAGACTCACCGACTATCTGACTGTAAATTCCCTCCTTGACCCCCTCCAATCCCGACCTTCTCATTCCAACTGAAACGCATACTAAGGTTGCAGACTTGCTCAATGGCAGGCCCAAGGCACTTTTCCCTTCTGTGTGGATCTCTCCTCTGCCTGACACTGTTGACCACCCTCTTCTACTACCGACCTGAGCTCATCGGTATTCGTTGACTCTGCCATTTCCTGGTTCTTCCTCCTACCTGACTGACCGCGTCTTTTCCAAACCTCCGTCAACTGGCTCCTCTTCTTCTTCACACCCCCCTCCCTGTTGGCGTCCCACAAGGTTCAGTCCGTGGCCCCTTTTTCTTTTTTCTCCCTCTACAAACCTCCTCTCTTGGCAAACCTCATCTCATCCTTTGGTCTGGCATACCATTTATAGCTGACGATACCCAATCTACCTATCCTCCACCCGGCCTTTTACTCCTCTGTCCTGGACAACATCTCTGGCTATCGGCCACTCTTCATGGGATGGCTGACAGATTCCTTAAACTCAACCTGAGTGAAGCAAAAAATAACTCATCTTTGCTCCATCCTTCCAAGCGCGTCCTCCCCCCACATCTCGCTACAGTGAATACACATCATCTCCCCCATTCCACAAGCTCGCGCCTTGGTGTCACCTTCGACGGCTGCGCTCATCTTTACTCCCACATTCAGAACATCGCTAGATCTGCCACTTCCTCGCCGCACATCTCCAAAATCCGCCCTTTCTATCCCGAGACCACCAGTCCGGTACATGCTCTCACATCTCTTCGTCTGGACCTGGTACATCATCCTCTCTGGTCCCTCTACAAACTGTCACCGTCTTCAGTCCATCATGAATGGGCTGGCGGACTCATCTACTTCCTCTTAGCCGCGTCTCATCTGCTGCTCCTTCTGCAATCCTACACTGGCTTCCATTGTCCAGAGAATTAAATTTAAGTCCGGTGCCTTGCTTTATCACTGTCCACACCTCCTGGTCCTACTCTCCACCTGGTACACAATACACCCTAACCGCCCTCTCCGCTCCTCCAGTGACCTCTAATGACATCCCACCATAACCGTCACACGCAAGGCTGTCAGGACTACTCTAGGGGCCGGCTCCTTGACTGCTCTGGACTGCTCCCCTCATCCCATTAGACTTGTCTCCTACTTTAGGCACTTTAAAAAGCCCTAAAAACCCACCTCTTCAGTTCTGGCCCTATCCATCTTCCTAACTCACTCATGCCAGTCGCCATCCCCCCCCTATTGTATCTCTGTTCCCCAACTATTAGACGGAGCCCACCAGGCAGGGTCCTCTATTCCTCCTGTGTCATTACCTGTGTGTTTTGTGTGTGTTGTATCTCCAGTCTAATGTATTGTACAGCGCTGCGTAATTGTTGGGCGCTATATAAATAAATGATAATAAGAATATAATCTATTTTTCCTAACATGGAAGAAAAATGTAGGACGGTCTATGAGTAGAGATGGTCAAATTTTTTTAAAAAATTTGACGATTTCGACGATTTCAACTTAATTGCAAAGCCCTTGACCATGGTATTAACACCAAACTTGCTGGAGATGTATAGAAGGGTTATACTGCAAAAAAGAAAGTATGTCTCTAACACTAATGGTTTTTGCACAAATGAAGCTCAAAGTCAAGTAAAAATTTCGAAAATCTGAATTTTTACTTTATTTTTTAACTTAATTTATGCAAAAACTCCATGTGCTAGAGCCAAACTTATTTCCCCCTTCTCTACATCTCCAGCAATTTTGGTGATGATTCCATGTTCAGAGGCTTTGCAATCAGCTCACAAAGTTAGCAAGTCGAAAAATTCGACCATCTCTATCTATGAGTGAAAACAAACCCAAGGATTGATGTTACTCACCAGGTGAGTAATTGAGAATTTCCTACTTTTTTTCCGTGCTGTTGTGTGAAATCTAAGAAGTTCTGTGGCAGGATGCCTTTGGTGCTTTTACTTGCTATTGTTGGACAGTATTGCAGGACTGACTGATTCCTGCTGTCAGATCATTTTGAACCGTTGAGCATATTTCTTATTTACTGTTTAATAAGCAAAGTTTGTAGGCTGCTGGAAAATCCCTTTGACCATGCCAAAGCTCAGTCAGTTGTTCCACATTCCTTTCTTGAATTGGTTTTTGATTAAACTATCATTCCAAAATGCAGTATATACCCTATATATACACAAGTATCCATGCTTGTTAAATATTTTAAACCTTATGGTTGAAGAGAATTTTAAACAACTGAATTGATTTAGTAAACTCCAAAACTCTGCTTAAATCAGTATATTCACTAATTTTACTTGATACCAAAAAAGTGAACGTTAAGAGAAAGAAATACATAAATAAATTACGTTTTACTTACCTCTGAGCCAGTGAAGAAGTACTTTACAATCCTAGAATTTGACCTGCATGTTATGCTGCAATGTTGCTTTTCCTCCTCACATCCCAAGCGTCATCAATGACACAGGGGATGTGAAGGGGGGGGGGGGAGAAGGGAGATTGCTAAATTGAAATCATATCAAACATCATACACAGCAATCTGCTTTGATTGCCCATACGGTGCGGGCTGACCGCTGGGAAGGTTAATGGTGAATTTTTTTATTTGGAGGTTTGTAGAGGAAACATAATAGTGTCAAAACACAGTGGAGTAATGCGGAACAGAATGTACAAAATTTGGGTAATTCAGTCATTTTTACAGATTGTCTATATAATAGGGGGTTTGACAGCAAGAAACATGGTGGCAAAGCCCATAAATGTGACTTGGGATGCCTATGCTGTATAGGCAATACAAGTGAATACAGTGGGCATCCAAAGAAAGACACAGGTGAGCAATAATGTATGTGGCTTTGGATATAAGCTTTTGCCAAGTAAAGTCTACTCCAAGTTACATTCGGAAATACCGCCAAGCAAGTTAACGTTACACTGCAATTTCTTGCACAAAAGATAACACTAATTCATGAAATATACTTTCATTTTTTTATTGTTTAATACTATAGCAGATGAAGAATACAAAGTTCCAATGGAAATGCTCCTAGATCAACAAGCACATTTAACTTTCATTAAAATGCAAAATCAGCCAATCAACACAAAGCATTATTTTCATCTTGAAATCATTTTGTACTTTGTAAACCATCTACGGCCACCTATAATCTTTAGGAATTCAAGTGTTAGAAAATGGTATAAATAAACAAGCCAGGATATAATTTCTAAATATTATTTTACAATAATGTAAATTACTAAAGCTTAGTAATGAAAGTTAACAAAATAAAATAATTGCAAAGCCTGTGAACACAATATTGTCATCAAAATTGTGCTCTATGGGACATTCAAAACAGATTGCACTAGCATGTGTAGTTTTTTTGCATCAATTAGGTTGAAAAAGTCAAGTTGCATTTTTTTGTGTTTCAATGTCACTTGACTTTGAACCTAATTTTTTTTAAAAGCTAAACCAGCTAGAGCTATTCTTTTTTTCTTAAATGTTTCCACACCCCTTCCCTACATCTCCAAAATTAGTGTTGACTGCAACATTGAGATTTTTTTCATCAGTACCCAAAGCTACCGTGCATTGTGTTCGCAATATGGCCATTAACAATTTGCAGAATAAAGGTAATCTGTGGAAAGTACCATGGATTGCATTCACAATATGCGCATGCACAAGTGCAGATTTGCGCAATAAAGGTAATAATGGCTAGAGGTCACAAATTTTTGAATTTATTCATTTATTGCAAATATTAGGCACAAAATGTGTGATATTTTGTGAATGCGAATATTGCGTATGCTGCTCATCACTATCCACAGTTTAAATAGTTTTTTTTAAAACTAATAAGTGATTTGCATTCAGGAATCAGATGATCATGCCACTAGGACCAACATTACAACAAATAATGCAACAAATATTAAGATATCTTGATATCAAACTGCTTTTTCTTTTGTTTAGTTATAGACCAATATATATTTGTCAAAGGCACTGGGATTTGAGAGTAGACCTATGAAAATGTAGGAAAAAGTGGAACACCGACAATGACTAATCATGTATTTGCACTTTATACTTTATATGGACAAATGATATATTTGTACAAGCATTCCAACAAAGCTCTGATCATAAAAACTTTAATATATATATTAACCTCCCTAGCGCACTGCTGAGGTCCAGATTTCTGTACCAGAAGCGCACCATAGACTCAAATTTTTTGTGTTGTAGGCTTGTAACTTCCAAAAATCTGTCCGTACAAGGGTCTAATAGACATCCGGACTATAATAATGTTTGAAACAAACAATTATTATAAAAAAAGTACATAAAATTTTTTGGAAATGTATCATTTGAATGCTTAAATCTCTTGAATACTTATTTGGTATGAAAGATTTCAAAACAGTATTTATTGATTTCAAAACAGTATTTATGTTTGTTTATAATAACATTTTTATTTTTGTTTTGAATTGTACAATGTCATTCTCTGAAAGGGTTAACTTCAAAGATCACCTCTGGAATGACAATGGGGGTGATATTCCAGGTGTGCTCTTTGAAGATGTCCATATTTGCATATGAATATCCGAATTTGCACATGAATGTCCCGCTGCAAATTGGGATATTCATGTGCAAATTGGGACATTCATGTGCAGATTAGGCTGGTAGAGGTGTCACAGCCGGAATACCATCGCACAGACAGCACAGAGCAGAGTGTACCGGGGTGTACCGGGGAGCTTAGCTGGACGGCACTATCTCGTCAGCTGCAATACTGCATAAGCAAGTGCAGGACGAGATTGTGCCGTCAGAAGCGCTAGGAAGGTTAATTGTAACATTCATTAAACACAATATATGATTTAAAAAAATTATTGGCACTGATGAGAAGCTTACAATTTTTTTATCTTTATATTTGCGTAAGGCTAAACAAAAGGCCATCGTATTAGGTTTTTTTGTCCAAATTTGATTGAAATAGAACATAAAATCAAATCTTAAAATTATTTGATGGGGTTTTTGATTATGTGGAAGTAAAACAAATAATTTTTACTAAATTCTTAGACCTCTTTTTACTTTAAAGACTGCCTCTGGTGACTACTACTAAAAGAAAAACCTTCTGATGTGAATATCATGTACAGCAAATTGGACTTGATTTTATGTTTTACAGACCCCTCTTGATCATGGAGACATGTTTGTAAATGTTTTTTGTTTTATGGATTATAAATTAAAACCGTGAACCCTCATTTCTTTGACTGGAATTTAAAACCGTGAACCCTCATTTCTTTGACTGGAATTCCACCTTCTTATTTTCACCCAAAAAGTCAGCAGGGGGTTGGCTACCCCCCATTTGGGAGTAGTTCCCCCCATAAAAAAAATTCAGAGGTACCAATTAGGTAAGGAGGAGCAGCATCAAAGACCAGGGCAAGATCAAGACCAGACGGGCAACAAAATTACCAAATCAGTAGGCATTATGAACACAGGTCCTTCAAGAAGGTGAAGCATGTAAATCAAACCATGCTACCTTTGCCCATCAAATCCCATTAAGATAGATTCTAGTGGAGACTTGAAAACATGTTTGAAGAGTTGAAGAATGTTTGGGGGTAGAAAGTATAAGGTATGCATTTTTGCTCATTCCTCTATCCGTATGCAAAACAAGCATTTTACAATCACATGTTGCTTTCCCTGGAGTTTAATCATAGCATGATGATTAAGGGGGGAAGTTTGTTAACTTGACTATAGGAAAGCTTACCATACACCTATCAAAATTTTTGTATAATATCTTTTAGATATACCAACACCTATGTAGTACACAGGCCTCCTGGATTGGAAAAATGTACTGGATATTTTAGAAATGGTTTGGAAAACTATTGTAGAAGGAAGTGAGACTGTAACATGCAAAAGGATTATATTAATTATCTCTTTATTAATCCTACTGAACTGAGTGTGATTCTGACCTCACTGTCGGCAACCCTAAAGCCCCCATAACCATGGAGGGGAAGTCATGCATAACCAGGAAGCAACATCATACTGGTATTCACACAAGCACGCATGGCAATTCCCATCCTTGTAGAAGACCACTACTCCTTGCTAGGCCTACATTGTTGTGATTGCATTATTTGATGCTTTCCTTACCCCTCCTAGCGCTTCTGATGGCTCCATCTCGTCCAGCCCTTTTATTATCAGTATTGCAGTTGACGAGATGGAGCCGTTCAGCTAAGCTCAGTTTAGGGTGCTCTAAACTGGCCAATGTCACCCCTCTCCTCGCCCAATTTGCATATGAATGACCTGCCGCCGCCGGGGGGGCGGGAATTCAATTTTAATTCAAAGTAAAACAGAAACAAAACACATTTCCAATTTTAATAAAAATGTTATTATAAACAAACATAAATACTGTTTTGAAATCTTTCATACCAAATAAGTATTCAAGAGATTTTATCATTCAAATTCAAAAGATACATTTTATAAATTTTTTTAATGTACTTTTTTAATAATAATTGTGTATAATAATTGTTTCAAACATTATTATATTCAGGATGTCTATTAGACCCTTGTATGGACATATTTTCGGAAGTTACAGGCCCACAACACAAAAAAATTTCCATTATGGTGTCTATGGTGCGCTTTTGGTACAGAAATCTGGACCTCAGCAGAGCACTAGGGAGGTTAATGTTTAACACTTATAAATGTTGGCATAGGGCCGTGGCCCTCATATTCTTGATCCTATCTGGAAATAATAAGACCCCAATGAGTTATTTATTGTAGCTAGTGCCCCCACTGGGGAGACAATTGACAGTACAGAATGTGATGGGGAAGCCAAAATTCCTTACTTGTCATGTAAATTGTGGGTCAGTAGAAATCTTCTATTGGATAAACTTGTTTGGTTGAAACTTGTCAGATAGGGTATAACTTGTCACTTTGAGTAAATCACAGTATAAGCTTCTTCACTGAACTATTGACCACTATGTCTTCAGCGAGGAATGGAGAATACAGAAGACAAGAGGATCACATTCTGCCTTTTCCTTCTCCAACCCAGCAAACAAACCCAAACCCAAAAATTCTTCCTTGTAGTAAAACACACCTCTTAGAATGCCAAGCAAACTGACATTGGCTTGAATGCAGACAGAAGTATAGAAGGTATATTTAAGAAATGGAAAACGTATTCATAGATGCCTTGAATTAATTTCCAATACATGGCAAAGGAAACTCTAGATATATCTACCAGATCTGACAATAGTAAAGTCTTTATTTGAAATGTTTGAAGGGTAAGGCATAAAAACTCCCAAACACAACAAGGGTTAACACCAAAAAACAAAATTCACATCTGACTCAAATTACACAATCCAAATAATGACTGTAAATCTTTTATGGTTGTTATCACAATGAAACTGCAAAGAACACACATGTGGCAAACATTAGCTGCGTCTAACTTTTTTCTTGCTAGATTAAAATAACATTCTGTTTAAAATGGGCTGCCCCAAAAATCCAAAGCAAAAACAAGAAAAGAATATCCCCAAAGTTCTCTACTGCAAAATAAATTAATCCAATTTTCTGTATTCTTTGGAACAAGGAAACCACAGGCGAGTAAGCTTTAGAATCTGGTTTTAAAAAACGTACTTCTGCACATACTTTAGAGAATGCATTATGAAAAACAGGAAAGGACAGGGAAGCAGGGAAAATTATTTCTCATATTAATCTTAGTAAAAATATAATATGAAGCTGGAATTTGTGTAAAGTGTCAAGGGAGAACCAAAATTTGCCAGTGTATCATTTCCTTTGAATGAGCTTCAATTTTTAGTTTTGTTTGTGTCGCCATCTAGAGGTAAATCTGGTATTGCATTGCAGTCATTTTAAGCGGAATAACAGGCTTCAGAAACACAATATAACATAAGGGTTAGCCCCATGCTGCATTGTTTAAATGTGTACTTTTTGTCTTTGTATGGCATGCATAGTATTCTTACTTATCTCTTCAATCTGGTGCTCTGGGTCCTCTGCATCCTTACACACAATGCAATTCTATTGGCCCCACAGGGTACCACACATCTGAACCTGCACACCTTTTTGCCAAGCATGTTCTTTTTGGATGAAATTTGCCTTTATCCTTTTAGGACAATCACAGGGTCTGAACCTCTGGAACACTTTCCAAACAATTATCCAATTTCACTGTTAAAGAATTAATTAAAAGAGCAAAAATCTCATAAAATTTAGCTCATGGCACAACTTGCAGAGTAAAGTTTTACAATCTTACAACATGAAGCCTACAGTAGAGCATTTGTAACTTTAAGCTTATGTATGTGCAAAAAATGGTCTCTGAGCTGGCATGATGATGGACAATCTCTCCAAAATCTAAAAAGTATACCTACCTAGGTGTTCCTTGGAATCATAGGAGATCATATGATTCCATATTTATCTAACAGTCTTCAGGGACTTAAATGCACGTGTATGACCACTGGAGGCACAATATATTGGTTTTTAATTGGAAAATCATCTCTGTATGCTTGGGTCTGCATTATCACGAAGGACAAAGGAGGGGCAATGAAGGACATTTTTGAATTTAATATTTACAGGTTAGGTTTTGTTTCCATCCCTATTATATGGAGTTAGCCTGAGAAGGACACAAAATACAAAAGGTGAGTATAGGTCTGCTTTAAACTAGAGTATGGAGAATACATCTGTCAACAATATATAACAGACAGTACAATGTGCAAATTTGAAAGATTAAAGCTGTCTATACACCTGACGATAGCCACTTGTTTCGAGGGCTCACGTCATGCTGTGCACACTCTTAAAGGATTGCTCATGTGTCCTGGCTGGCCAATCGTGGTCCTCCTGCATGTATATAAGGGATCCAGACCCTTTCTACTATGACTCAGTGTCAAACACCTCTGCCTAGACGTGTGCTTGCAATCTGCATGCCTGTTTTGCTGATTCCTGCTTGAGCTCTTAGACTTTGATATGGTTACCCTTGCCTGCCAGGATTGACTCTCCTGTTGCCAACCTGGACTGCTTGACCTGTACCTCTGCTGCCAGCCCTGATCCTTTGCCTGCCTGATGATGCTATTGCCTTATCCTTGTTCCAGAGCTGTTGCCCCTGGTTACAGCCTGCCCTGCTATAACGCCTGTGTCTCTGGTTCCTCTCCCTGGCACCCTCTGGGCCAGCTGCCTTGTGTGCCTACCCTCCTTCCAGAGGTAGCGATCTGGATTTGCCCTCGGGAAAGTCTATCCCCACCAACAGGGGTGTTGTGAAAAACCAGTAGGTTCACTTAAACAACTCCCTTAGAGGAAGTAGCACTCGTGGCACATTGGGTCCACACCCGCTGGTTTGTGGCAGAGCCCAAGTATCACCCTCAGAGCAACAGGAAGTAACTGCCAGGGAAACATTCTATACCACTGGAGTCTCCAGCAGTTCTAAGGGGTGCTCTGGAGGTTTGAATATCCACAAAACAGATCCTATACACCAAGTGCCTGCAGATGGGTCTCATCACAATTTTTTGTCTTTAGTTTTTGTGTCCCTGGCATCACCACAAAGAGATGTAGTCCATAATATTTACTGGACAGCATACCAATTGCAGCAAGTTAGCACATGACATATAACTATATAATTAAAGTAACCAGCTATATTATTTACTGGACAGCCTGTAAAAGCATTCAGATTTGTTTTTGCTCAACAATATGCTGATAATTTACACCAGTCACTCCACATGGGTGAAAACATCCATGATATTATTTTCTGAAAACAAAAACTTTATATATGTCCTTTCTGCTTCACAAGAAAGAGCATTTGGTCCCAGTGACTGGTTGCTCAATAACCATGCACTGAATTGTAGGAGACAAAGTAAACAGCTTTCATGTTTTATTGTCACAGAACACTGACTCACAATGAATATCATCTTTTTTCACTGATCAAGAGAAAGACTCTTTCAAGTCAAACTAAAAACAGATCTTGGTTTAATTAATTGCAATGAATATAAAAAAAATAGCTGATTGAAGTGCATACACCCTCCCCTAGCAAGTAATAATAAAGTTATACTAAATAAACTTGAGTTTGTGTGGATAGGTCTCTATAAGGCCAAACCTTCGGTTTAACACGTTACTATTTATGCAACCTGTCACTGTCACGTGTCTCATGCAGCATTGCCACGATTACCCACCC
>CM070041.1:25189725-25199880 GCA_036250615.1 Ptychadena robeensis
GCAAAAAATCTATTGTTTTTAATCGATCAGACGGAAAATCGGGGTGTGTATGGGGGCCTTAAGGGAAACAAAAATCACAGAGAATAGCAAATTGTTATGAGAGTGGATAAGAACAGACTTGTCAATAATACAACTCATAAAACATAAATATGACATGTAGCCCACTCCAGTCTATTTTTCACTCTAGTATAAAGCTACTAATAACATACTATTAAGTATAACCCTTAACCAGTTAACTAGTTAACCCAACTGCCTACCCCGTTCTTCCTATTCTTCATAGCAGTCCAGCTCCCTTTGCAAAACAATATCATGTTTTGAGTGCTTTGTCTAGGCTTCAAATGATTTATCATTTTTACCACTTGGCTTGGAGTATTTTTTTTGTCTGCATTGTGTTGGATTAATGAATTGCAGGAAACTCCCTCATATTCACAACTTCCATTGCATGACTGCCACCACTGTTGCCTTTATGTTGCAAATGTACACATATGTCTATTATGTTTTTCTTATCTTTCCCATTGTTTTTTAGTGTCCCTACTCACGTAATGCTGCAATCCAGAACAAGTGAATAAAATATGCAAAAAAGTATAATTTCCTTTGTATATCCCAAAATCTCACTGTCATGCCTTATACAAATTCTAAAAAAAAGCTAACTAAAAAAAATGCTATTTTCCTATTCTGGTTTCTTCTGTCCCTCCTAATCAATATGCTGATAAATTTGTGAAATAAAAACATTACCATTTTTATTTCATATGTTATTTTAGACCCAATGACATCATGACATGTGTCTGTGATGCAGGCTTAGGCCTTAGGGCATATTTACCTAGAAGTTTTCCCTCCGGCTCCTGTGGGTTCATAAATGGATCCAAGTTAATCCTTGGGATAGTGGTTCCCAAACATTCCCTGCAGGGCCCCCCTTTTCTACATAGGATGCTTATCAAATTCCCCCATTCAAAATAGACAAGTTCAGATTAAGGGCCATTTCACAATATTCATGCTTGCTTTGCAGTACCACAAAGTGCCTTGCATAGTGTGGGGTATACAGGTTTACACTGGCCACATGTTTGCGCTTTGCACATTACGGAAAAGACCCTGCAGCATGCATTTTTGGAGCCTCATCACAAATGTTTCCCATAGACTTGTATTGTAGACACAAGGGCAGTGCAATGCAGAAACACTTGGTTTTATTGGTAATAGATGCAAAAGCGTTACAATTAACGTGTCCATGGGAAAACATCTGCAAACTGACTAGGGAGGCCTTATGTTGAATTCTTCAGGTAGATAATTTGGTTTGTGCACCATCCAGGAAATGAGGCAGCCTCTAATACTGGTAAAGCTGGAGTTTATTTTAGAAACAAAATTGTTTTTCCACTAATATTTAATCTGGGCACCTTATTTGTGTTCCACTGAATCTATGCATGAAACAGGGAATGTCTTAATTCCACCGCTTTTAATATAATAACCGTATAAAACCCATGACAGTAAAGCAAATGAATCATGAAATTATTCAAAGTCAACCAATCACCTTCAAGGAGGACATTTAAATAGGCTATTCTTTTAGAAGTGACCACTTTACACTCCCACAATACTGTGCCTGGAGACATTTAAACCGAAGCTTTCTTTTTTTTGTCTTCTGGAATTGTATTTTACTCCTTTGAATTGCTGACTCTGGGCAGTTTGCCATTTTTCTACATTGCCAAGAAAGACCTCTGTGGCTTTGTTGAAACCTTTGAGTAATTTCCCGGCACATATAGGAAATATCTAGTGAGGACACAGTACACATCTGTGTGTGATGAGATGTTTGAAGGCCTAGTTCACAATGTGTGGTTCCTTCCTCCTTAAACCACCGGTGGTCTGTAAAGATCAAAGTGCTGTTTCTTATCTATTATCAAATTCCTTGTGTTGTCTGGTGGCTCTGTACATTTATATTATAATACATTATTTATTTTGGCCCTGCTTTTGCGTATTTAGGCACACAAGTAAAAGATATTTAATAGCTTCAATTACACAGGCGTTCTGGCAGTGAAAAGGTTATCTGGGACTATAACTCCAGACAGAACATTTTGCATAGCTATAGCCTTGTTGTTTTGGCTAGACGTACATTGTGGATGCATGTCATAAAGGACAACCATTGTAGAATGATTTCTGGCAACTAAACACACATTGTGTTATTATCATTGTATTCTAAATATATGATCGCTACAGAACACACATTCATGTATATAAATACACCATGTTCAGTTGTTTTTTTAACTAAGTACTATATATGTAGAGGTATCATTGACATAAAAAGAGCATGTAATTGAAATCATATCAAAGTGAAAATAAAAAGAAATATCATTCTTATTTAATTAAAAGATATAGGTACATCCATAGAGTAAGAAAGTATAAACAATAGATTGAGTATTGTGTGCTTAATTATTAATTATTCCCAGTAGCTTACTCAATTTAGGGCTCATTCAGATGGTCAATTAAAAACACATCATTTTTACCAGATGACCAAACAGTAAATGCAACATTGTATTTCCAGTAAGTGGTTGGCCTAGAGATACCCTTTAGAGATGACTTTTGTCAGTGATTGCTAACCCACACCCAAACCTCTGTACAATGTTTGCAACCATTTTATACAGCTGTGAGGTTGCAGTTTTTGGGCGGCTAGTAGTTGGAAGCCATGACTGGTCCTGCAATTTTGGCCTTAAACAGCTTTCTTATATTGACATACTAGATGCAGCCAGGTTGCCTGGTTCAAACCTTAAACTTAAATCTGAAATAGAAGAATGTTTTGCTTCTACCAACTATTTTTACATCTAGGACTACTTTAGGGTAGGTCCTTGACCTAAACTAGGGATGTGGCATAATTCAAATTGCAAACTGGCAACAGAATAAATATTGAAATGTAAGACATACTGTATATGTAGGCAGTTACATGCTTTAAATAGTAGTACAAAATTAAGGATGTCATTCAACTGCTCACTTTTATGAAATTGCATTTATTTATTTTAACTGCTCGCTCACTGCCGTCTCTAGACTTTTGAATAGCTGTTAGATCCAATATTCACTAGATCTTACCAACATGTGATCCGACATGTTGGTAAATTTCCACCGATCCTATTACATTGAATGGGTACGGCAGTCTCCATTCAAAGTAATGTCAGTCACACAAAGAGTACCAGCTTATCCTCTGAGGGGCCATCATCACGCTGCAGTCTGTCTCTCATCCTTCTAGAGATTATCGTAGCATGTGTGGCTACCTATTACCTTCCTAGCGCTCTTGCAAGGTCCAGATTTCTGCACCAAAAACGCACCATAGACTGTACTGTTTTTACTGTTGTACTTCCCAAAATATGTCCATACAAGGGTCTAGTAGACATCCTGAATATAATAATGTTTGAAACACACAATTAGAAAAGTAAAAATTAATAAAATGTATCATTTGAATGATAAAATCTCTTAAATACTTATTTGGTATGAAAGATTTCAAAACAGTGTGTATTAATATTTATGTTTTGTTTATAACAAAAATTTTTATTACAATTGGAAATGCGTTTTGTTTTACTTTGAAGTTATCACTGTACCCAATACAATGCCTTTTTGCACCCTCTAAAGGGGTTAACTTCAAAGTGCACACCTGGAAATCACACTGGGGGCAGATGTGCTCTTTGAAGTTAACCTTAATTACATCTGAATGTCCCGCGGCAACCCCGACAGCCCCCATCCCCGATGTGACGTCATCACGTCATGGGGGGGAGAGGTGACATCAGCTTGCTTCAGTAAAGAAGCCAGCCAAGAGGAACGGATCGAGTGGAGAACAGTGAGTATGTGCTGCCGGGGATCTGATCTTCGCTGGACGGCTCCATCTCATCTACTGCAATACTGACAGTAATGTTCTGGACGAGATGGAGCTGTCAGAAGCGTTAGGGGGTTTAATAGACATGTTAAAACCCCAGTAATGATTTAACAAAAGGTAATATTAAGGTAATATGTATATTGCCATGTGCAATAGGCTCGTCGGGAAATAAAGTGTATATGTTTTTAACAATTTGATATACAATTATTCTGTAAAAAAAAATTATGTTTATGTTTTCTTAAGCATCATGATACTATTTAATTTTGATGATACGTTAAAAAAAGTCCAACCCTTATCTCTGTTATTTGTATTGTATTGAAAAGTTACTTTATGCTTTATGAAAAAGTTTTATATTATATTATATATAATATTTTTTTTCAATTCGACTTGCTGATTTTGTGAGAGAATGTAGATAAACATTACAAAAAATTATTGCTGTCGTTTTTGCAAAAATTAAGTTAAAAATCAAGTTGAAATTTTACTTAATGTATGCACAAAATACATGTATAGAACAATATAATTTTTTTTGTATGATGTTACCAAAGTCAGCTTATCGACTTTCGACCATCTCTAAGTAGTCTATACTTATATGCCAATAGATAATATACAGTCCTCATATGTCTGATAGGGGTGTCCCACATGACTGGAATAGATTGCATAACAATGTAATCTTTGCACAATGACATGATTGTTCAAAAGCTAAACTTTGTGACAGTACTTGAAGTCTGGGAATGACAATTTTTATCCATGTCTGAACACACCCTAAACAAATCTGTTCTATTATGTATGTAAAGGGTTTAGAATATACTGACAAGTTAAACCAGAGGTGTCAATCTCCAACACCCAGTGGGCAAAAGTTATAAAGTCGGACAAAGTCACCTGCCAGCCTTGATATTTATTGAAAAAATTTCTACGATTGAGGAAGTTTTTTCTTGTCACCAGATATAATAATGAACCTTTCCATACGAAAACAAATGTAAGTTTTGCTAAATTAGGAACAAACAAACTGTTAAGGTGGTCATACACAGTTCTTTCTTTTGTTTAATCGACTAAGTTTAAGTTGATCGTTTGAAAATCTTCTTTTTATTTGAATTGATTGACCAAATGTGATGAAAATGAAACAAAAAAAATCGATTAAGCAGTGATTGTTTATGTTGGTAAATTTCAGTGGACTGTTCAAGTACCCGATGGTAAGATGTAGCATCTGTACAAGGCTTTGGAAAGGAATCAATCAGTTTCGAATCCATGACACTGTTTGGTAGTATGATTGATCAATGTTAGACTGACAGTCCATATTTCAATCGCAGAAGCCGAATGCATCAAGCAAAAGATTGATCGAGGAAAAGTTAGTGTGTATGGCTACCTTAACCTCCCTAGCGCACGGCCCGTACCTGTACAAAGTACACTGCCTGCAATTCCCGGCTGTGTGGGCTGGAAAGCCGACGCCCCTCCCTTAACATGAAGGTTTATGGCGCTGGACCACCGCCCCCTTTTCGCATCACCATGACGTGATCAGACAATCGCTGCAGCTTTCCGTAGGTGTATCAAAAAGGGCACATCACAGAATCCAGGTCTTTAAAGTCCACTGGAAAAGAAAAAAGAGTGAGAGAGTTGGATGGACATTACAATGTCTGATTTGTAATAATGCACAGTCCATGATATCTAAAATATTAGATACCTATGGAAGATATTTCCATATAATAGCTGTGCAGACTTGTGTCTAAATATAAATGAACTGTCTTTAATAATACACAATTCATATTTTATACGGTTTATAGACCATATCAGTGAAATCATGACCTTCTAAAATACTAGTAATCTGGTTTTGTATTACTGCAATTTCTAAGTCTCTGATAGGTCATTGCTCTATATTTCCATACTTGTTCTATGTCACTTTCTGAGACAGTATTACAGATGTTAGCATTTGCTGAGGAAGAAGTCTTGAGTGGCAACCTTGATGTTAGATTTCCCATTCAACTTACTGGAATTAGATAGTAAGATCTCTAAAACATTTTGACTTAGAATAAGGTGCATCACTATAGTAACCACTAGGATATCTGTTCTTTTCAAAAAGTCTTTTCTGTCAGAGTACTACCTGAAAATGTCACCCAGTAGCTAAATTCGCTTTTCGTGAGGTTTTATTTTTTTGTTATTTAACATTGAAAGATACCAATTCTTCTTTAGATATTGTCATAAATGTAAGTAAAAATGTAGAAATTCTGTGAGAGAGGAAGGAGTAAAGATGTGATACACATGAGATATTTTATAGTTTTATAGTTCTTAGTCGAAAATTGCTCACTCTCACTGCATATTTGTAGCAATGTGCTAATTCTCTGTGTCATGTAGTCAAAGAAGATGTTTAATATATCAGGTCAGAATGTTCTTGATAGCTCAACATGTCCTTTACTAATCTTGGAGACAAGGTAAATAGCCTGCGAAAAACAAAATGAATACAGCCTCCCCATCTGTTGATTTTTAGGGTGCAAAATAATGATACGATGTGTGTGTTTGTATATATATATATATATATATATATATATATATATAGTGGGTATGGAAAGTAAAGTTTTCACTCTTTGTTATATTACAGCTATTTGCTAAAATCTTTTATTTCCTCATTAATGTACGCACAGCACCCCATACTGACAGAATTGTAGAACATTTTGCAGATTTATTAAAAAGAAAAACTGGAATATCACATGGTCCTAAGTATTCAGACCCTTTGCTGTGACAATCATATATTTAACTCGGGTGCAGTCCATTTCTTCAGATCATCCTTAAGATGGTTCTACACCTTCATTTGAGTCCAGCTGTGTTTGATTATACTGTTTGGACTTGATTGGGAAAGCCACACACCTGTCTATATAAGACCTTACAGCTCACAGTGCATGTCAGAGCAAATGAGAATCATGAGGTCAAAGGAACTGCCTAAAGGGCTAAGAGACAGAATTGTGGCAAGGCACAGATCTGGCCAAGGTTACAAAATTCCTTAAGGTTTCGTACTTAAGGTTCCTAAGAGCACAGAGGCCTCCATAATCCTTAAATGGAAGATGTTTGGGACAACCAGGACCCTTTCCAGAGCTGGCCATGCAGCCAAACTGAGCTATCGGGAGAGAAAAGCCTTGGTGAAAGAGGTAAAAAAGATCCCAAAGATCACTGTGGCTGAGCTCCAGAGATGCAGTAGGGAGATGGGAGGTGTAGAAAGTCAACCATCACTGAAGCCCTCCACCAGTTGAGGCTTTATGGCAGAATGGCCCAAAGGAAGCCTCTCCTCAGTTCAAGACACATGAAAGCCCACATGGAGTTCTAAGCAGTATGTGTGGAGAAAACCAAGCACTGCTTATCACCTGTCCAATACAGTCCCTGTGGCAGCATCATGCTGTGGGGGTGTTTTTCAGCTGCAGGGACAGGATGACTGGTTGCAATCAAGGGAAAGATGAATGCAGTCAAGTACAGGGATTTCCTGGATGAAAACTTTCTCCACGATGCTCAGGGCCTCAGACTGGGCCAAAGATTTACCTTCCAACAAGACAATGGCCCTAAGCACACAGCTAAAATAATGAAGAAGTGGCTTCACAAAAACTCTGTGTTCTTGAATGGCCCAGCCAGAGCCCTGACTTAAATCCAATTGGGCATCTCGGGAGAGACCTAACAATGGCTGTCCACCAATGTTTACCATCCAACCTGACAGAACTGGAGAGAATCTGCAAGGAGGAATGGCAAAAGGATCCCCAAATCCAGGTGTGACAAACTTGTTGCTTCTTTCCCAAAACGACTCATGGCTGTATTAGATCAAAATGGTTCTTTTACTAAATACTGAGCAAAGGGTCTGAATACTTAGGACCATGTGAGATTTCAGTTTTTCTTTTTTAATAAATCTGCAAAGATGTCTACAATTCTGTGTTTTTCTGTCAATATGGGGTTTTATGTACATAAATGAGGAAAATAAAAAGAGTTTAGCAAATGGCCGCAATATAACAAAGAGTGAAAAATTAAGGGGGTCTGATTACTTTCCTTACCCACTCCATATATATTAAAGAAAAAACTGAGAAAAACCCAATGTTTCTCCATGCCATTACAATTCTCATTCAAATCTCTTTTGCATAACTAAACCCCCAGCTGTCTTGCCAGTCTTTAGCTGAGAAGTTAGGCCATAATGCATGGACACCTAAAAGGCTTCTTAGCAACTAATCCAACAGCATCCCATTTGGCCAACTCATACTAGACCTCAAAGGAACCTCTTGGGAAGCTTTTGATATAGGTATACCAAAGCTAAGAATGCTTGATGATCAAAATATTTTGAATGCTTAGTAGTGATGGATGAACATCAGCCGTGAGTGTGTATGTACTGTCTGTGGACTTTTCCACATATACCTGCAGTTTGAATGTTCGTGGCGACTGCATTCACATTAATTAAACCTTCTGGGCATATTTGTAGCCACAATACCACAAGGATAAGAGAGTGCAAATTCCAGGACAGTGTCATGCTGGAGGGGAATTAATGTGCAAACTTAAAAAAAAAAAATTTTGTTTCATGTTTTTTTCATGTTTAATGGGAGAAATCATATCAAATCACATATAACTAGGAAATCTCTTTAAATACCCTGTGAATGGGTAAGAGGTCATTGGGACCTCTACTCATTCAATAGGGTGGGGAGCAGGATCTGCAGTTCCTCTTGTTAAAGGGGAACACCAGATACTTAATGAGCCCCCACCCGCTCCCCCACAACACCGGGGTTGTTTGTGGTCTCCCTTTTCCAGAGCATACCAGACCCTATGCTAAAAAAGGGTCTGGTATTCTTGGGGGGCCCCACCTTTTTTTTTTGCTGAATGGTCTGATTTTTTTAAATGTAAAGTTAAATGGCACTTTTTATGGATGGGGTGGTGGTAGGCCTGGGTGTCATTGTTCATTGATTTTGCATTAGAATCATTGCGTGTACGGCCAGCTAAAAATCGGTAAAGGAAGGGTATCAGATGCTTCTTCCAATTGCAAGTTCAAATTTTTCTGAAAACTTCAGGTGCCGCTAACTGTATTGGGTAGACAAATAATTTGGAGCTGAAAATCCCCATTTTTGGAGTTAGTGGTTCGAAGTGGCCCTTTGAAAGCTATCACCTGAATGGAGAATTGTTCAACCAAGTGCCTAAGGAACGTATTCAAAGCCCGGGGGAAGGTCAAGTCGTCTCAGTTGCAATATGATACTTGGTAAGAGAGCTTGAAGGTGTGACAAATCCTATGAAAAATTCGCAGAGTAGCTCAGAGTGTTTGGTGCGCAGTTTATGTCACTAGGGATGGCAGAAGTTTAGGGGAGTGGATCTCACTATCCCGAACCCCTCAAAGATCAAGGGTGCCAACCTCACGGGACTTTAAAGGTGAAGCAATTGAACACAAGCTAGTTTCCAAAAATGAAAACATAATTTATTGGTTCCATAAAACCATACAGTATGGGGTGCATATAAAATACACAACAAGCATGAAGATGTCCTCCTAGATACAGGTGTCCTTAACAGTCCAAATCACTCCAAAAAATAATTGTTCTAATTTTATTGATATCATAGGTCTGTGTTTTAATTTCCGCAGTATTAGGAAACTGCCAGTAGTGTGCACAGACAGATCACAATCATGCAATGGTAAATAAGGACATGCGGTAGAAGATATGGCTTAACTTGATGAAAGTGCAAGTTGTCCAGATTTTGATGTCTGAAGATCAGTGATTGCCTTATATACTGCACACAATATAAGCAAATGGAACAACAGTATAAAAATTTGAATCTATCATGAAATAGAAACTTCTCTTGGAAGAACTGCTTGATGCTGTGCAACTATCATTATTTCGGTCCCTGACTGTGCAGAATAATATCCACGGAGAGGAAGGAAGTTTTCTGTATTTGAATATTTCATTAGCTCCTATTGTCTTCTCAACCCTAAATTCTGTAGATTTATACATTCAGTATCCGACAGTGACCTATTTTTATTCTGTGGAATCCAAGATGTTAAAAAAAAAATAAAATAAAAGCTGTCTTTTGCCTTTGATGCTAGAGAGAAAGACAATCATGTGTCAAATACAAGCAAAAAAGGAAGAGAATCTGTTTTCCATCTGTAAATATATGGACGCATGCAAATGATTTATATAAACATTATATAGAGTTTAAACATTTATAAATGCAAAATGTAATGTAACTGTCCTTAACTGTCAGACTGACTTACTCCTCATTGTCTGAATGTAAAATCTTATCAGATAAATGCACTATATATATATTGTGGGGAATCAGCGCAAAGGTGTACTTGCATAGCATCAATCCACACGCTATTT
>CM070041.1:25235891-25247651 GCA_036250615.1 Ptychadena robeensis
CCCCCCTCAAAGCCGGCAGCACATCGTACACAGTGGCAGTCTGGGAAGACAGTCAGCAGAGGCTGCTGTACCGATCAGGCAGCATGCCGGGGCCCCTACATGCTGACCTTCGGGCCCGGCACTGAAGTCCCCTCTGTCCCCCCCTGACGGCGGCCCTGGGTGCTGGTGGTCTAGCATTCCCTGATAACGATGAGCAACTAGGCAATATTTGAATTCGCGTAATTTAGCAAATACCCGCAATGATATTCGATTTGATATACGTAATCTCGAAAATCTGCGTTTGTGGACAAAATCCCAATGCGATCAAATATGCCCAATGCATGCAAGTCAATGGAGCTCGGATATTCGACTGGGATCGCGATCCATTGCAATAAATGGGATCACAAAAGCTCGCAATAAATCGTGGAAAATCGCGTTTGAGGCGAATATCCAATGCTATATTCACGAATATTTGCAAAATGTCGAAATGGTGATATTCAAGCAAAATATTCTGAAATAGAATATTCGAGCTCAACACTATTCCCTGATTTTGGTTCCATCGTTAGTGCCGCTACTTGTAAAAAAATTTCACAAACCTACACTTCACTATGGCATAGTGAAGTGTAGGTTTGGGACAGGTGGTGGTCTAACCCCACAGCAGCCGATTGTGTTTGAATCGATCTAAAACTCAACAAGGAAGGGAAAGGGAAAATGGGGCTTTTGAGGCATATCGTAGTCTCCAAAATTTCCAAGTAGTTAAAATACAATCTTTATTAATAGTGACCACACAATAAATACATTAAAAACAAGTATGCTGTATCATACAGTATCGGAGTATATACATTGTAATCACAGTATCAACACAAACTTTATCCCCATGATTCAGGACCCCCAGTACTGCCCCTTCACCACAACCAAACAGAATTGGCGAAAAAATGCAGTTCCTAGTTGGTCCAATGGGTCCATAAATTGGAAGGTCCTGTATATCTCGACGCGTTTCTCCCCTATTCAACTGGGGCATCCTCAGGAGATTATACTATCAGGACATTTTCTCTATAAAAGAAACCACATCCATTAAATATTCTATATCATTAACCTCAAACACACTACATAAACAAATACATTTATTTTTGCACAGTATTCCAACGGTGTTTAAGGAAAAACAAGCCCCCCTAGAAAATATAGTCCATCCTGGGATACCCTATTAACCATTTTTTTATGATAAGGCAAATTGTATACTCACCATAACATCAGATGGGTAGCAAGTTGGTACCTACAGGGACCAGCCGGTGCCCTGCTATTGTAGGGTGATTTTGGTACCTTGCTTGTATCAATTTTCAAGGGGTGGCTAGATGGAACTTAAAACATGCATAGGAGGACAAAGGATAAGCTGTTTACAGAACATTCAAAAGGAGACAGAGAGAGAGGTCACAAACCACAAACATAACTACACATAAAAATCAACAAAAACCATGGAAAACAGCATGAAGAAAGACCCATGAAAAAGAGGAGGCATCCGAATCCATAGAATGCACGAAACACAAAAACCACACCACCACACGTGTACTGATACATAAAGTACCACAACCTCCAAGGTGCAGACAGCCAACCCCCTGTTTGTTCACAGGGGGGTACTGATATAAAAGTACTGATATAAAAAATCTTGATTCACAATTACCAAGATTTTCACACATTCTCAAAGTGATATTCGCAATTAGAGCAATTAACTCTTATTATGAATAATATGGATGGTCATCTTTTGACATCCTTGGCCAGTTTTTGTATACACTGTAACAATGAAGCCTCTAGTTGGAAGCTCATGATTCTTACATAAACATTTCTGTCTTCATTTATCAGTTTTATTATCAATCTACATAAATAGCAGCTTTTTTTTATTACAACACCTGCTCTAGATTCTGTGGATATGCTGTGACCTTGGGCAAGTCATTTTATTATCCAAAACTTTTATGTGAGCTATGCATAGCAAGTTCCATTTAATGCATATCACTGACTGTGTTATCAGTTTTTTGATAAAAAAAGAATATTATGAAAGAGACTTAAAGTAAACTTTGAATTCAGGATGAAATCTTTTTCTAAAAGAAACCATCCTTTAGAAAGTTTGAGTGTTCATTTGAAGTTTGTCTTTGAAAAACCAAAAAAAAATGCAAAGGTTTGTCAGCAGATTGGCTTTGCAAAGAAGAGAGAGTCTCACAACAGGAGAGTAGCTAAAGTTGCCCCAAGGCTTTTGTGTCTTTTGTTGTCTGTGTGGACGATGAAAAAAAACATGCAATAAAGCAATTTGTTTTAACCTCATCTGTCAAAGCACCCACGTACCAAAAACACAGCTTGGAAGAAGGAGACACACTGGAGTACACAAGTGGAGACAGTGCAATGCAAAAGGAACAAGGAGACGTATGAATATCATTATTTTAAAGTATGTCTATACCCAGAACTTTTCTTCTTAGTTTTGAATAAGATGGTGATTGAATGGCGGTCAGGTTGTACTGCTATTCAGGGCGCTATAAGAGTAATTTTAAGAAATTAGGCAAAGTCTGAACTAGGAAAACCACATATTAAAGCAGGCATTATTTATCTGATTCCCCTATTTAAATAAGTGTTTTTCCTCTATTTGTGATGCTGCTAGAAAAAGTTTCCCCACTTACTGTAATTAGGACAACTTTTTTTAAACATCAGGAATTAAAGACATCATTCTAACTCAATGAAATCTATGAGTGTATGGGGGCTAAAGGTGCTCTGTAGGGATGTTGCTTAAAAGCATTTACAAGTGAATATGAAAAAGAACTGATGGAACACATCTAGCACATCTTAGGACCAGTACACTGAAGTCATTGGACAATGCTGTAAACAAATATCCAAAAGGTGCAAACTATAGCTAATGGCCCTGGTCTCATAAAAAGCACATGAAAAGGCATGCAAGCAGAAAGGTGTGAAGAGGGTCCTGTAGATTTGGATGGATTTTACAAATGAAGTGAACAATAAATCCTTCAACCAATTTGGTTCACCTATATAAAAAGCGGAATACCATAAGTATATTTATGGTATTTGTCAGTGTCAAATGGTTGACATACTCATACAGTTCTGTTATGCCAGTAATAAACACGGTAGCATTACCACTGCAATATGCAATATCAACAGGTAATACAACTATGTAACAGGGAGGACGACTGACCTTTATATGTAATTGTTTTGTTTATAGTTCTACAGTGTGGGCCATTTATATGGATACACCTTAATAAAATGGGAATGGTTGGTGATATTAACTTCCTGTTTGTGGCACATTAGTATATGTAAGGGGGGAAACTTTTCAAGATGGGTGGTGACTATGGTGGCCATTTTGAAATTGGCCATTTTGAATCCAACTTTTGTTTTTTTAATAGGAAAAGACACATCAAACAAACAAACAATGGTGTGCTTGGTTTTTTTTGTGCTTGGTTTTAACGTAACTTTATTCTTTTATAAGTAATTTATGTTTCTGTCCACTTATAAAATGTGTTCAATATGCTGCCCATTGTGTTGAATTGTCAATGCAACCCTCTTCTCCCACTCTTCACACACTGATAGCAACACTGCAGGAGAAATGCTAGCACGGGCTTCCAGTATCCGTAGTTTCAGGTGCTGCACATCTTGTATCTTCACAGCATAGACAATTGCCTTCAGATGACCCCAAAGATAAAAGTCTAAGGGGGTCTTAGGACAGCTTTTCCACAATTTTATTTATTATATTTGTTATTTGAGCATACTGTGAAGCTGCTAAAGAGCATGACCAGTCAATTACTTTTACCCTGCTTTCAATTGCAAAAAATCAATTGAGTGGATGAATACAACCTGCCAACAAACGTTCAGATTGTGTCACTGATTTTGAAATGGTTTGCGGGAGGCTGCCTTGATTCCTGGCCATTTTTGTAATTGAAATCTGACTGAAAGCAGAAGTATGCAGTTAGAAAAGCTCTGAACACTACTTAGTCTTATTATACAAATTATATTTGTAAATCTGTATAGTGCTGCCGCCACCCTGTCTAGATTCATTACAGCTTATTTTTCCCTATCTGTATATGAAAAGTCTTTCTAATACAGAGATCTAATTTCACAACACAGAAAATCGTTCTGTTCAGAAGGACTTTCGCTGTTAAATAGGATGTAATAAACTACAAATTACAGCTTGTTTCAAAGGCAAAATAGTAAAAAAGGAGATTTGTTATATTTCCAGAGTTCACAATCCACTGGATGATATAATAGTCTTCAGAGAGACAGACTGAAAGCCCGCAGGGAACGGATGAGATTCTCCTTTTATGGCAGCAGACAAACAGTCTCCTATAACTAATGTACCCCCCCCCCCCCACACACACACACACAAGGCAATACGTTTAACCAGGAAAGCGTCTGGAGTTTTACTTCATGCAGATGATTATAACTCATAATTTTTAAAAATCCTCTGGTTTCTCTGTGATGACCCTAGGGTTACCAAAGATAATTACGGGCCATCAATAGAATAAAATAGGAACAATAAAGGTTAAATGGGCTTGCTACAAAGCATGCATTTAAAATGAAATCTAAGACTACACTCCAACAAAAGTCTAGTAAGGGATATGAATCATTTGACCTCTGTGACCCAAGTCTATTTGGCTTTTTGTGATCCACAGGAAAAAGTAGTGATAAGTTTAGATGAGGTTTTTAAACTTATTAGGTGATGCACAAAATGGTGAACAAGGTCAGGTGAAAATACTGATCATTTGCAATGCCAATTGAAAGTGGTTAAAACATGTAAGTTCTCCAAAAATAGTAAATGGAGCAAACATATTAATAAGCTATCAATGTTTGTGTGTTGAACATCACATCACCACTTCTCCAGCGGGAATAAGCATTAACACTTTCTAAACGTGACGAAAAACAACAATGATGTGTTTGTTTTTCAAAAGTTCCAATCGGTGAATAGAATTTCTAACTGCAGTTTTCTTTGCTATTTAAGTCCCTTCTCCAAGGCACAAAATCTGCTCACTCTTTTATAAATATGTTGATATATATACAGCGAGGAACATAAGTATTAGAACACCCTGCATTTTGCAAGTTCTCCCACTTAAGCCCCCATACACGCTCAGATTTTTTGACTGACCGCCATACGTGCTCATGGCGGTCAGTCGGCAATTGGTCGGCTGAAAAATCGGGTGCCGATCTTAAGCTCAAAGAGCCTAAATCAACAGCCAAATCCATCTATGCCATTACGAACATGTCTGTAATTCTTAGATCGGTCTAATACTTTACACTGTGTCCCCATCTAAAGTATGGGTATGTCTCCTCAGCTCTGAGGGACCTTTGATCCATCGGGGCTGAGCAAACAGCCTATCTGCTTCTGAGGAGGGAAGGGTGGGGTGCTCCTTTCCCTTCGTGCTAGGCTGACTAGCCCGAGCAGCTAGAGGGACCCGCCGGACAGCACTGGCACACGAAGGTTGCCCGGGCCGATTGTGACCCGATGTTTTGGCAGATTGACCATACGTGATGTCGATGGCCCAAAATATCAGGTCACAATCTAAACGTGTATGGGGGCTTTAGAAATCATGGAGGGGTCTGCAATTCACTTTGTAGGTGCCTTTCCGCTGTGACATAAAAAAAAAAATCAGGAAATCACATTTGTAAATAATTTATTTGTATTGTACTGCTGCGGATTTAGGTCTGGAGACTGGTTAGGCCACTCCAGAACCTTCATATGCTTCTTGCGGAGCCACTCCTTGGTTATCCTGGCTGTGTGCTTCGGGTCATTGTCATCTTGGAAGACCCAGTCATGACCAGTCTTACTGAGGGAAGCAGGTTGTTGCTCAAAATCTCACATGCATGGCCCCATTTATCCTCTCCTTAATACAGTACAATCACCCCAATGCTTTCACAGTAGGGATGGTGTTCTTGGGATGCAACTTATGCTTCTTTTTCCTCCAAACATGTCCAGTGGAGTTTAGACCACATCTCCCATGCCCCCTCTGGATCATCTAGACATTGGCAAACTTCAGATGGGCCTGGACATTTTATGATTTATGAGCAGGGGAACCTACCGTGCAAAGCACGATTTAAAATCATGAAGGTGTAGTGTTCTACCGACAGTCACCTTTGAAACTTTGAAGCTCTCTTTGTGTCAATAAACAGCTTCTCCCATGTAGTTCTGGGCTGATCAGTTATATCCTGTGAGGTGAGATCTTGCATGGAGCCCCAATCTGAGGGAGGTTGACAGTCGTCTTTAGCCTCTTTCCTTTGCCTCCTTATTGTGCATTTTGAAACACATTTTTTCAGAGAGTCCTGTATTTTACCTGAAGTTATTTGTGGGGTTTTCCTTGCATTGTGAACAATGTTTATGGCAGTTGTGACTGAAATTTCAGTTGGTCTACATGACTTTGGTTTGCTTTCAACAGAACCCCAAATTTTTTTTGAGCACAGCTGATTGGCATTCTCAATACATTGGAAATTTTCTTATAACCCTTTCCTGTTTTAAAAAGTTCAGCTACCTTTGCCGACAAATCCTTTGACAATACTTTTGTTTTTACCATGACCAGAATTCCACAAACATCAGTTTAGCACTGGATGAAAGATGCAAGGGTCTTTTAGGTGCCCAGAAAGTTATTTACCTTTACCAGGCAACCGTTAACCTCTTGGGTGTTAACCCAGAGTGTAGCTCCGGGTAAGTTTGTGTAGAAACAATGCTAACCCCAAGCGTCCCCAGCCATCCTTCTGGGATCCGCACCTTCGGCATTACTGATTACTGCACTATTGCCCTTTATGCAACTGCAGGCAATGGTGCTTTGTGCCCTCACATGTGAAGGGGCAGTGAGAGGGTGTCAAAGCAAATTACAATGTGCAGACCAGGCAAAGCACACAGGAGGGTACTCATCTAAGAATTGCCTTAGTTTGGCTGTCAATCAGTGGTGAATTCCTGTTATGTTGTCTCTATGAACAACCACCCAGCAAATGCAGTATGGCATAGCTGCTGGGTGGTTGCCGTTCACCGGCCGTCACATGAGGTAAATGACCTGTTCCCCACCGCAACTGTGAACTGCATGCACACCAACCACTCCTATTTCTTCCCTATTGAGTGCTTAATATTCAATTGAAAGTTGTTCTAAAAATACCTGTTAATAGCACAAACTCCTTTGAGCTGATAACTTCTTCAATTATAGGACTGCCACCAGGTGCTTAGGGATCCAGAACAGTGTTGTCCTGTCAAAGTGAACATAAGGAGCACATTATATTTCTTATATTGGTAAGGGGGGGGTAGTGACCCCCAGCTAAAAGGAAAATAAGGCTCTTGTAGAGGCGCCCGTTCTTGAGAATTAAAAATATTTTTATTTTTGTAGTTTATAATCCAAGTTACATCAACGCTTTGTACATAACATTTCGTGGCTCACTGGGCCACTTCTTCAGGATGAGGATAAATGCAATCACAAAGACAATGATCTGTGGGATATAACAATGGGATACCATATATATAAAACAGTGAGCAAACAGTGCGCAAACAGTGAGCAAAACATTGAGCAAACAGTGACCAAACAGTGACTAAACAGTGACTAAACAGTGACTAAACAGTGACCAAACAGTGATCAAACAGTGATCAAACAGAGTAATTTACATATAAATAGTGATTATATATGCTGGCGACACATATACATATAAAGGGGGAGAGTCTCTTGTTTGCCTAAATGAACTTTCAAGCATGTCCAAGCACAAAACTTAAAGAATATTTGAACCCCTTGTGGAACATTTTTATTTAAAAACACAGCATTTTCACAAAAACACAATCCAAACTAACGTTGCGGTTGACACAGGAGTGGATACAGATATTTCCAAAGACACACCATAGCATCAGGAAAAAGGGAACAGATGGGGTCTCCCCCAAAATGGTGGCCCCCGTTTCTCCCCTCCCACAATTGAGATTAGAATAATGCACTGGGACTTGTTCCACGCGTTTCGTCCTTCTAGAACTTTTTCCAAGGGGCCCTGCCTCTGAAAATATCAACACTTGTTTAGGCCATGTTTGTTATACACAATCATTTTATGTCTATGTTTGAGGGATGGATGATGGGTTATGTTACCACCTGTCCTTGTGCCGTTCTTTTGGTTTTAAATTCTCCCGTTTTTTGTACTTTAGAGTTTGAATTTTCTTCTTCTTTTTAAGAAGGGGGTGGAATTCCCGACTCTTGAAATCATAAATACATATGATGGATGCTCTCCCATCACTGCGCAGAATCCACATTCGTCAACCAAGCGATTCCCCAACTGGTCCCTATTTTGTGTCTAATGTCCTTCTCTGTATGCCCCCCTCCTATCTGTGTGTTCGCCCCATACTAATAGTGTGGTGGCTTGGATGAGTAATAGTAAGTGTGACAAAAACTCAATAAAAAACACAAATCACTAAATAACTGTCATATATAAAAGCTTAAAAAACATTTCGTTGTATTTGTTTTTAATGGGATGTGGTGATGTATCTATGTATAGGTGAGTGTCAGTGAAGTGTAATCGAAGTTGGTAGGGGATGTGACTGTGTGTGTATAAGAATTTCTGTGATGGGATGGTGAATGTGTGGTGAAGTGTTGGTGTATTGACTGTTTGTGGATTCTTCTCCTTGTGAGACGAATTCTAAATATTAAAAGTGCTAAAATTGGTGTGGTGTGTTAAAAACCATCCATCGTTTTTTCTAGGTGTGTAGTCCACCAGATCAAGTTGTCCAAAGTGCTAAGTGTTTCTACAATGTTAATCAGTGGCTAACAGTGTTGGTCCCATCTGGGAGATAACCAAAAGTTTAACAAGCCTACCTTTGTGCCCGCACAGCGTTCCACCCAGGGAGTCCAATCAGTCAAGCAATGCTTCTTTTGCTGCGAATCCTGTCCTCCAAAAAAAAGGGTCCTGACAGCCCGCCCGCCTCTACCCCTCCGATCCACCGAATGTCCATGATCAGAGGAGACGGCGCTCTCCTTAAAAAAAGGCAGCCGCCGCCATCCCCCCAATCACGGAGAGGGCCAGGCACCGGTTTCAATACGCTGGGAGACCACCAGTGTTCTCACCTGCATGTGTTACTAGGCTGGGCATAGTTGGGCGCGGCGCCGCGGGCACATGACGTCACCACTAAATGTCGCCTTGGACTGACGTCACCCCCGCGAGTGGTTGCGAGGCGCGCCGTACGCCGCGCATCAACTGACAGCCAAGGTGGCATATTGGGCACAGCGGCCATTTGGTGCACCCATGTTGGGTGCACCTGGGGTCCAGTGCTTGGCGATGAAAGCCAAAGAGTGGCGGGAACCCACATCAGCGAGGGCAATGATGGCACACACCAGTTTAGCATCTTCGTTTGTATAATCACACAAGCGGGAATTGGAAAAATTCCACCTTAGTTTTGATTTTAGGAGCAATTTAGGTCGCATTTATTTCCCATCCCCCTCACCATCTACATATACATTTCACATTCACAACAAATCTTAAAAAAACTTTAAAATTATACATTTTTTTAAAAAACAATGCCATACATATTTTTAAAAAAAAAATCTTGATATCTTTTTTTGTGACTACATACTTTTTTCCTGGTCTCTCTCAAAGAAGACACCAAGATGTATTTGTTTTGCAAACTAACATATTAGAACTGGTGTCCCCTCAAGCATAGGGCACCTGTATAGATGGAATTTTTTGTCTACTCAGGAAAGATTTAAAACTAATCATCTCATTCAAGCCTGGAGCCATCAGTTTCTCTCAGTCTCTGAATCCATTTTGTCCGCGCCTGTTCTTCTCTTATCGAAATCGCCCCCCTTAGCACTGATTCACCCTTTTCAATGACTACAAGTTCCACAAAACATCCGGTGTCTGTGCCCTGTGTTTCAAACTACAATGTCTCACTACTGGAGGGGTTATTATTCTCCTTTTCTGATATTATTGATGTGATCATACACCTCTTTTTCAGGGGGCTTATTGTTTTCCCTATGTAAAAGGATTTGCATTACATGACAGTAGATAAATAACCCCTCATGTTTTCACCGTTCGGCATAGATTTGGCCTATGGGTTTCCCCAGTTTGGTACGCAATGTATCGACACTCTGACTCCGGGACACGTGCACATTATCCACATCTTGGGTCCCTGTGTTCCTTGGGTTTAGTTCTTGGTTCTTGATTCAAAGTGACCTGTGTCTATCTCTACATCTGCGCTGATAGGCGTTTTAGGGTCCTTTTTACCGGTATCCCCGTTCCATGAGTCTCGTCCGCAACCCCTTCCGCCTGGACATCATAGTCCTGAAGGTCTGTGGCAATGCGGCGGAGCCTCAGGTACTACTTGGGGGCCATACGGGATGTTTCTGATGGTTGATCCTGCTGTTCCCTAGTGGCATGCAGGTTTGTATTTCCCTGCGCTTTCCCTTTCTTTAAAGTGAGGACTTATTACTCCTGTCCATTTTTTTCCTTAATTTTTAGGATCCAGGAATGACACTTCTTTCTCTCCGATCATATAGATTGGTACACTTTCAGATTGAAGAATGGATTAATCTGTAAAGTGCCCGGAATCATAAGCTCATCCTCATGTTCCGCGTCCCCATAGCCATTAAGTACAGATCCGTCTATATACCTATGCCCGGCGCATGGTGTGGTCAATGGTACTTAGCCCTCCGGTGAGGTAGTCCTAAACCAACCAACTCGTTCCACTCCCAGCCGTCCCCACCCAGATAGAGGTTGGCATATGAGGGAGTCGTGCAAGCATGTTCCCCCATGGCCACACCGGACCTGTAGATAGTGAGTATATTAAAAAAGGTAAAACGTTTTTTTGTCAGATAAATCCAAAAGGAGGTTTAGGATAACATTATTCAATGCACTATCCTCCTTACTTCTTCCCCCAGAACAGTTCAATCACATTTAGGCCGTTTTGGTGGTGGTATACTAATTGTACAACGACTCAATGTCAATAGTTTACTAGCATGTGTCACACTGTACGGGTCCATGTCCTATGAAGGGTTTTCAGTGATTCTAAATAGTCCTTTACATAGGAGGGTACACTTGTAACGTGAGGTTTAAAGATATTTATCATAAAATACTGGCCTTCTCTGTTAAATTGCCATTCCCCGTCCCCCGGCGAAATTATTGTGCGCCTGGAGGTCAGTTGTGCTCGTATGTACCTTTGGGAGAAGCATAAAAGGTAGGCAAGACCTGGAAAACTTTGTGATCAAATATCTCCCTTTTGTTTTTCATTTCCACATTCCTCTGATTATGGCTTCCTCCACTAATTTGTCAAATTGAACCTTTAGGGGGGCCAAACATTCATTTTCGGTATTTGTTCTGTACCAATCTCGATTTTTCAGAATTTTTAATTTTAAACACATTTGTTTTGTATTTGGTCAGTGGTCATGCGACCACATTCCCTTCCCTTATCCCGCAGGTTGTAGTCACTAGTTTTTTTTTTTTTTGTCCGTTTGTAATTGTCATCAAAGCTTTTGTTGGTCTCTCTGTTAAGTTAGTGTTTCATTTTGTGCTGTTTTCTTTTTGTTTCATAGTTTTTCTCTAAATCGTTTTTTCCACTTGTTGTACCAATTTTCGCAATACTTAAGTTTTTTGGATACTATGAAAACTTTGTGTTTTAGCCTCAGGCCTAGTTGTTCTAAGCTGCCCGCTTGTTTGGGGAGCTGGGGGAGAAGAGGAGAGGGGATTGCAAGCAAGCCTCCCCCTTCGTTCTCCCTCCAAACAGCTCCAATACTACCACAGAGAAGTTGAGGGCTTTAAAAAGTCCGCATTTTGAAGCCCTTGAATTGTTCTTTG
>CM070041.1:25248638-25268029 GCA_036250615.1 Ptychadena robeensis
CCTCCACAGGAACTGATCCTATCCCTAGGAAATCCTTTTTTTCACAGCTAATCTAACACATTATATTTCTGGAACATCACCAGTGAGATGCCAATGCTTAGCACATTTTAACATGAGAGATACTACAAAGATATAGTATAATATCTAATTATTTATATTTTGCATTACTTTTTTATATACTTATTCATATTCTCAGAAACAAAATCCCTGTTCACATACATGCAGTCACAACAGGGCACAGGTGCAACTTTATGTTGTGTGGACTTATTACCAATGCATTGCACCAAGTTGCACAGTAATGAATTACTGTGCATTGGGGTGAGCTGCAAGGCAGGGAGGCTGTAAAGATGCATTGAAGTGGAATTTAAAATGAACACCACTGCAACTCACCAACATGTTTTATGTTTGTTACTATGTGGTGCAGTAATACTCCACGGGATGCTACAACAACCAGATACAAACATGACTATGACTGTGGCTTGGGTTTGCAGGCACTCACCTGCTCCCACATTTCTTTCCATCCTCACCGTACCAGTCTGCCTAACCAGGCGGATTTCAGAGACGTAACCCTTGTTGTCACCATTGTCTGAACGCACTGACAGGTTTTTATGTCCACCTCCTGGAAGCATAGAGAGATCAGAGTTCCTTCCCAGGTGATCTGCTACACCTATTAAATAACATGTAGCAATTCCTGCCCTATATAAACCTGGATGATGCATAGCTACCCTGCCCATGATAGCGTATATATATATATATACACTGCTGGTTGTGAGCTGGTTTATTGAATATCTGACCTGTGCTTTGTTCCTGACCTGTACCTGCTTGAACCTTGACTATTCTTCTGCCTGCCACTTCTGGATACCTTGTTTGGACTCTGACCCCTGTTTTTGCACCTCTGTCAGCCCTGATCTTGCTTTGGACATGACTACGATCCTGTCTCATCCTATCTGGTACTGTGTTTGAAGTGCCCCAGCCGTTTGTTTGTGGGCTCCTGGTCCTTAGCATGTTCTCAAGTCCAAACAATGCATGTTCTGAATGTAACTTTTGGTGGGCACATATGTAGTGATTGCTGTCTCATAATGACACAACTGCCAGTCTGAAAAACCACTGTTTAGTTTTCCAATAAGCACAAACTGCTATGATTTGTCTCTAATAATACAATGCATAGAAAAAATATTTGTTTCACATTCGGTTTATTGATATTGTCTTCTATTTTAACAATTGATGTGGAAGTTCTAAAATGTATTTTAGTCATTTCAGTTATAGGAGATTTTGCTGTAAAAGTTTATGCCTATCTTTTTTTTTTGTATGCCTCTGTTCCAAACAGTTTTAGCTCAGCAACCTTTGTATGTTTTCAAGCTTCAACAGTTCTTTTCAGGTCCTGTCACTTCAATAGGATTCCAGTCTGGACTTTTACTAGGTCATTACATAACTTAATTTTTTTAGCCATTCTGCTATTGCTATGCTTACACATTTGAGATCAAGGCATTTCTGTTTGACTTAGCGGACGACCTGACATTTTGCTGTAGAATCTTCTGCCACAAAGATTACACAGATCATCTCCGTGTCACTAAAGCTGAGTGTTATCAAAGATAAGGATGACCGCTCGTCTAGGAGGATGCTTCATGTGAAGGTCATTGTTAGTGATTCAGGTAATAAAGACCAGAGACATCTGGTACTCTTGATCCTCCTACACATTTCAGGTTCAACTGTGCTGCTTACTCATAGGGTCGTATAGGTTACCATTCACCTCAAGTCTACCATTATATGTTTTTGGCGTTTTCAAACGCACACATGCAATAATAATAAACTGTAACAGGACTGGTAGAAAACATCCAGTAACATTTTTAATGAAGCCTAGACATGAGAAGTTTCAATAGAATGTATGATTATTTTAGATTATTTTATTTTAGCCATTTAGGTTCTAGGCAATGTTCCCACTTGGGCGATCTGCCGCGATTCCAATTGCAGTGCAGAGATCGCAAGCACCCAGCAATCTCCTGTGATTAGAATTGTGGCACGGAGATCGCCAGTACCTTAAGGCAGGAAGTGGGGGTGGAACAGGACATCTTGCCCCACCTCGACTGATTGCACCCTTACAGAATGAATGGGCGCGGCTAAATTGAGTCATGTCTATGACCGCGATCAGGGACCTCACCTGAAAACGCAGTGACCCACTTTCTAGATCACATTCCAGATTAGATTATTCACCCAATTAATTTAATTACAGGTGAAATAGTATAACTGGAAAATTGTGCAAGTCAAAACACTGCAAATTGGGTAAGTACATTAAAATTGTGAATTTTCTTAACATTGAAAAATGTTTTGAACATGTCCACCTGGACTGTGCTGCGTTAAACACATCCACATCATATGGACTCGAGGATGCCGTTAGGATTTGGCCGAAAAGTAAGACATGCTTTGACCATGATGCCTGCTGAGCTGAGTCACCAATGTCGTCAGCCAGATAAGTACCTTACAACAGGTATATTGTAGATATTGTTAATCTCTGACCTCTTTACATCAGCATAATGTTTTCTTAATATTTTCAGTGACAACAGAAGCTTAGTGACAATATGAGCTTTAGAATCTTAAATCTAGATCAAAAGTGACAAAATATATCCACTGATGTACAACTAATCTGTACCACCTATAGCATACTACAAATGCGTAATTACAGGGACAGTGCTCCTGATTTGTCTGTGAGGTAATTGTAGGTTTGTATTCCCATAAATTAGACAGATAGCTTACTCTACACTGATACACACTGGTACATTTATTTTTATAGGTTTATTTTCCAGTATGGAGATCTTGAAATGTACACAGTAAAAACTGGTAAAAAAGCTATTGAGTTGCCCAGCTAAGCAGGAGATGTTCTCAGATGAAAGACTGTAAACAAAATGGCTCCTGAGGAGAAAAGAAGGGAGTGGGACTTAATGCATTGCAAGAATAAGTATGGAAAGCCAGCTGGAACAATTCTCACAACATGCAAATTGTTCTTAAAGGAACATTACACATTAAAAAAAGTCATGAGACATAACAACAACAGACAGTACACCTGTACCAATTCCGGAACCAAGCAAAGACAACTTAGGGAATTTGTTTGACTTACTTCTGCAGAAATAGATAAACCTGAAGAGACTAGAGAAGACACCTTTACAGTGTCAGTAAAACCATCTACCTCCCTCCTATCCTTCCGTTTAAGAAGCCAAACACAAAATGATCAGTAAATCAGTATGTTCTGAGCAGCTTACAGTAAAAAACAAGGATCTGTTCTGTAGAAGGACCTAAATATTAGCAATACAAGTGACTTCTGAATTCAGGATTATAGCATTACTATATATAGCATATATACTGATGACTAGGGGTTTAAAATATGCGGTCATAAACATTCTTGTAGGTGTAATGGATCATCAATACTTGTGTTCACATAGCAGTAACAAGTAAATACTGTTGCAGACAACATATACTCATTTATTGCAAAAATGCCAATGGACTCTATGTGGCACTGTCCTTTCTCCTGCCACACTGCAAAAATATTTCATAATAGTTGAAGAACTTGAGTGTTTACCAAATTCCCTAGATCTCTATCTGTCTCAGCATCTGTGGGATGATCTGAAAAAAAATCTATTCTATAGAGGTCCCACTTGAAGCACTTAAGATCAGACTACCTTTAAAAGTCTTGTACAGTCCATGGCTCGGTGGTTTACAGCTCTTTTAAGCTGGGCATACACGGGTAGACTCCCGTGCAATCGGCCCGTGATCAATCACAGCGTGGTGACGTCGGGGATCAATTGAACTGAAATCAATGTGCACCACATGGGCACATCGATTCTCGTCCAATAGTGACCCGTTCTCCCAGCCCGTGTAGTGTTGTGAGAGATTCACTCACTCACAACACAGCTGCGAGCTGGAGAAAGGCAGCCAGACTCACACAGGGTCATGCTGGCCCCACCCCTTCACACTAAGCAGCGGTGTCCAGGCTGTTCAGGAGCCGCACCTCCAATACTTTGAATGGAGATTCTTGTCTCTATTCAAAGTAATGGAGATTGAATGGGGTTTTCCAACAAGTTTCTTTTAGCGGAATCTATTGATCCTGCTCGACGGAAGGCATACGGGTAGATTTGTGAATAGATTAGAGCACAATCAAGCTGCGTGAGCATGCACGGGGCTTGATTGTACTTCTACCTGTTTATCTACCTGTTTATGCATAGCTTTTAGAGACATATAGGGAGACCTATATAGTAGTATACATTTTGTTTAATTTGAGGGGTTTAAATGATCAGTTTAAGTTTTCACTTTTTAAAGTAAAACGTAATATTATGTATATTAATATACATTAAAAAATATCAGAAAACTTCATAAAATCATATATACAGTTTTGAAGCATTGTTCTTCATGATAGATAGATACATAATCAGATATAGAATCATACATTCATGATTGTATTAGATTATCCCTCCTAGAGGTTTATTGTTATGTTATGTTTGACACTTCACAGTACATACAATAAAGCCCCTCATATGCCTTTAGATCACTCCATACAATTTTACTTTAGATCTACCAACAACTATGTAGTGCCGGGTCCTCCCTGATAGAATACATAGTGATTGGAAGGTTTAGAAAGTTCCTCATATTACATGGTTTTGGTAGAAGATAATTTGATTGTACAGAAATTGTATGGTAAGATTGTAAGGTGTATGGGGGCCAGACAGAAAGATAATAGAACTAAAGAATCACAACTATCATATGTGCATGGCTCAGACTGTCAACTTTTATTTGAGGTATTTACATCCATATTAGGTAAATAGAGTAGGAAATACAACAGTTTGCATATGTGCCTCACACTTGTTAAGGGGCCCAAAATAATGGGACACTTGGCTTCTCAGTTGTTTTATGGCCAGGTGTGTGATGTTCCATTATATTCCCAATTACAACGTGCAGATAAAAGGTCCAGAGTTAATTTCAAGTATGCTATTTGCATTTGAAATCTGTTGATGTCAACTCTCAACTCCAAAGAGCTGTCACTATCAGTGAAGCAAGCCATTATTAGGCTGGGGAAAAAAACAAAACAAACCCTTTGAAGAATAGCAAAAACAACTGTTTGGCACATTCTTAAAAAGAAGGAACGCACGTCTCGGTAGACCACAAAAAACAACTGTGGTGGATGACCAAAGAATTCTTTCCCTGGTGAAGAAAACACCCTACACAACAGTTGGCCAAATCAAGAATACTCTCCAGAAGATAGTTGTATGTGTGTCAAAGTCAACAATCAAGAAAAGACTTCACCAGAGTGAATACAGAGGGTTCACAACAGGATGTAAACCATTGGTGAGCCTCATAAACAGGAAGGCCAGATTAGAGTTTGCCAAACAACATCTAAAAAAGCCTTTACAGTTCTGGAACAACATTCTATGGACTAATGAGACCAAGATCAACTTGTACCAGAGTGATGGGAAGAGAAGAGTATGGAGAAGGAAAGGAACTGCTCATGATCCTAAGCAAACCACCTCATTAGTGAAGCATGGTGGTGTAAGTGTCATGGCATGGGCATGTATGGCTGCCAATGGAACTGGTTCTCTTGTATTCATTGATGATGCAGACGAAAGCAGCAGGATGAATTCTGAAGTGTTTCGGGCAATATTATCTGCTCATATTTCACCAAATGCTTGAGAACTTAAGGCGCTTCACAGTGCAGATGGACAATAACCCAAAGCATACTGAAAAATCTACCAAAGAGTTTTTAAGGAAAAGGAGTAGAATGTTATGCAATGGCCAAGTCAATCACTTGATCTGAATCCGATTGAGCATGCATTTCACTTGCTGAAGACAAAACCGAAGCAAAAATGCCCCAAGAACAAGCAGGAACTGTAGACAGTTGCAGTGGAGGCCTGGCAGAGCATCAACAGGGATGAAACCCAGCGTCTAGTGATGTCTATGCGTTCCAGACTACAGGCTGTAATTGACTGCAAAGGATTTGCAACCAAGTATTAAAAAGGGAAAGTATGATTTATGATTATAATTCTGTCTCATTACTTTGAGTCCCTTAACAAGTGGGTAACATATGCAAACTGTTTTACTCCTACACTGTTTACTTAATTTTGATGTAAATACCCTCAAGTTAAAGCTGACAGTCTGCAGTTAAAGCGCATTTTGTTTGTTTCATTCCAAATTCATTGTTGTGGTATATAGAGCCGAAAATTTTAGAATTGTGTCGATGTCCCAATATTTTTGGGACCTGACTGTATGACCAGGATAATCTAAACGTCCCAAGGTCTGATTTGGATATTACCTGTATCCTCTATTGGAGCCAACGTGAAGAGCCCCACCCCTCAAAGGGATAGGAGTCTATCTGGTTATCATTAAATCTATGGAAATTAATTACCGTATATACTGGAGTATAAGCTAACCCAAGTATAAGCCACGGTACCTAATTTTATCTAAAAAACTGGAAAAACCTATTGACTCGGGTATAAGCCGAGGGTGGGAAATGCAGTCAGATAGTGGAGTTTTCTAAATGAGAAAATATAGAGGAAGCAGCATTGCCCCTAGGAATTAATCAAACAGGATGAATCTTAGTGCCCCAACCTCAATAAATTTAAGAGAACACAGGATTATTGTTATTACAGGATGGGTTGTGCAAGGCAATTCTTTTTAATCATAGGCTATGGAGTGTTGTATCTGTACTAGTAACTGGACACTAGGTGGCAGTGTGGAGTTTGTTGATCTTGATCAGCTGGCTGTCGGAAGTCGAAGCTCACAGGAACTCAGAGAGAAGATCTACCGAAGAGGGAAGCTGCCTGTCTGAAGCATTAAGTGTGGAAATTCAGTTGAGGTGTGTAGACCCCCCTCAGCTGACTCAAATATAAGCCAAGGGGAGCACTTTCTGCCCATTTTTTTGGGCTGAAAAACTCAGCTTATACTCAAGTATATACGGTACATTGTTTTTATCTCTATAAATCTTAATTGTTAAGAATTTTGACTGTTTCTTCCTTAGTATAATCCACATATACATAAAATAATCTAACAATTTATTTATACCAATTATTACTTTGTCACATGTGAATTTGATTATGTATCCATCGTTCATGAATTACAATGCTTAAAACTGTACATATGATTATATTAAGTTTTTATATATATTTTTAAATGTATATAAATAAACTTTATAAAGTTTTACAGAACAAAGAGTTTGATTGATTGCACCTTATACCCCTATTATTGGTTGTTTGTATAAGTTTGTTAGAATTACCCATCTATGTATGTGGAAGGAGGTGGTTCACGACATCCATATTGAAATACTGTAGGGATCCCACACACTATGTTAAGTGGACTTTCTAAAACCAACCAACCCATCAAGGATCACTTATTACAAACACTTCATTGCAAAATGATCATTTCATATTAATTGACAAAGACAGCAAAAAACCTCAGCCTATTAGGTGGACTAGAAAATAAATGAATAAAATGACTTTAGTTCTGCTTGCTTATTTTCTAACCTTCTAAACTCTGGATTATAAGATCAGAGGAGGATTTGGCAGAGAGAAGAGTAAGCTTTCTGCCATCTGCACGCTGCTCCAACTCTTATGATCAAATGGGCTTCTACAGCCAAAGAATAAATCGAGTTTATGCATTCATACATCTAAGTGTGATTCTTGTCCGCTGCAGCATTAGCCATTCAAATGTAAGATGAAAGAGGACACAGGCGGAGAATACATGAAATGTCACTATTAGCTGCTACTGAAAAGTCGAAGCAGATTTAGCTGATATAAGGATCTTTATATGGGAAGGTTTACATTAAAACAGACTTTCAAGATTAACAGGAGCAGATAAAATGGCATATATTGTTTTAAAAACCCACATTAGGCTTAAACATTATATATTAACTCAATCCAAGTCTATTTTAAATAAGTGTATATGTTTTTATATAGTCTGACATGCTCATTTATGCCTTTGCAATGAAGGAATTGACCTTCTTTCCCAAACTGGTATTAAAATTATATATCATCATGCCATGCAAGCCCCTAGGTCCACAAACCCAATGCCATTACAGTGCTGTACCATTTACCTTTCTTTTTTAAAGCTTTGGTTTAAGCACAATACAAAGTATGCATGGTGAAAGAAAACAGAATTTCTGAAGATTTACCATAGAGATTGTTGATGAAATATGCAATATAAGATGGTCGCAAATGCCCCTGAAAGTGATATAATAACAAAAATGTATATGGATATAGGAAAGGGTTGTGGGAACACTATAAAAAAAATATTGCACAGGTTCCTCAAACATTTTAAACAGGGTGGCCAGTTCATGGTGCCTCACACTGTTGGGGGCCAAACTAAAGTTTAAAAAAAAACATGAACAAGTTACCATGCGCACTGTACATATCCTATTTGTACGGCACAAGAAAGTTGGCAAGTGTTATTTTGCTACCCTTGCATATATATGTCTTTTCACACCCTTAGAAGTCCAAGATGTTTTTTTTTGGGGGGGGGGGGGGGGGGTTAGTTATTTACCACTGAGAATACCTACCATCCAAGAATACCCCTAACTGCAACCTTTCATTTTAGTTAAATTTCAGTTATATTAATGAGTTCTTGCAGTTATTCAAGAGACTAAAACTGTACACAAAATAAAAACTGGAACAATGAATTATGGTATTCTGAAAAGCTTAGCCCACAAGTACCATATTTTTTGGACCATAAGATACACCCAGTTTTTAGAACAGGAAATCAGAAAAAAACATATTTCATGTGTTTAAATGAATGTGAAAAAATCTCATGCAGTACCCCTTTTCAGCCACAAAAATTGTGTCACTAGAGAGCACACTTCAGCATCTCTCGGGGAAGGGAGGGGGGCCCCCACGGAGGAATCAGCACACCGATCTCCCAGACTCCTCTACGCTGTGTGTGTGAGGAAGCTGCCAGCGAGTGCAGCTTTCCCCACATACACGCTGCATTGGCTATATCTGCGGGGCTCTGCAAATATAGCCATTGCAGTTCAGCTCTCCCGGCAGATCTCCCATGTTGCGATCACCGGTGGCCAAATAGCCACGGGTGGTCGCACATTCCGACCATAAGGCGCAGGCACTCTTTCCCCCCAATTTTGGGGTTCAAAAAGTACATCTTATAGTCCGAAGAATATGGTATATACAGAATAAAGTCCAACTGCTTATACAGCTACTTAATGTTTTCAAGCTTTAAACTTTATTTCAGCTTTGGCTGACATCATTAAACATTTGGGTGGCTGTTTCGCGGGCTGGATTAAAAGCCTTGGAGGGTCGCATATGGCCTGTGGGCTGTAGTTTGAGGACCCCTGTAGTTTTTGTGGTAATTTTTTTTGCTCTTTTAACCACACCCTGTGACTTTGTCCCTGCTTTAACTTCACCTCATAACATTGTCCTGCTTCTCCCACTTTAAGATGTTGATACAGCTGATAAAGCGCACCTAAAATCTAATTTTTAAAAAAAAAAGTAACTACATTTTTACTTACATCTAAACTGTCCAAATGGCTTTAAAATTGCTCAAAAATCGAAAAACAATATACTTACCTACCCTTCTGTCGTCTGTGGGAGTCACCAATTTGATTCCTGTGTTGCCTCCAGTCTTCCATGGGTTAAGGCTGCAGTAACAAAAACGGCCACCGGGGGACGCCAGATACAATGTCTTTCAATAGACACAAAGTAAAAGCAGTAGAAAATTAAATAGACACGAGGAGATGTAGATTAAGAATGTCCCTTCTGAGACAACGTTATCTCCGTTTGCGACGGAGGAAATGCTCAGATATCTCCTTAGAGGTAAGAATATTTTTATCTTCTTTAACAGATTGCCCCAATAATAGGGGGTTGGCTAGCTAGGGACAAAAGTTTGTCTGGGTTTGTTTAGGTGCACTTTAAATTCAGGTTAAGCACAACAGCAAATTTGTTTTTTTTTCTGTAAAGTTTTAAGAAAGTCGAAGTCATTGTAAGAACCAGATTGCAGCTAATAACTGGATTTAAAGCATAATCACCCAATCATTCTTTAACCTTAATGAAGTCAAGAATTATGGTTAAATGTTTGCGTCACAACAGTCAACACAGTTGATTTTAGATAACCATTTATAGTGAAAAAATATGAGGCTATTTAAATGGTTTTTTGACTGCAAAAACTACAGTCGAAGAAGGTACTGCCCTTATAATGTAGAGAATTACATTTTTGTGAACAGAAACTTTTTTGTCATTTTTTTGTCATTTTTTGTAACGGCGGCTGCCATACACCTCCCTACTTACCGTTGCAGATCTGGGTGCCCTTTTCAGCAGTGATGCTGTTGTTTCTACACACTTCCTTAAACACCAGCGTGTGTAATTTCCTGGGATTTAAGGTATTCGTCATGTGACCTGGCTGACCAATAGTGGACCTCCTGCAGCTATATAAGGAACCCTGTCCTTTCACTTTTGCCTCAGTATTAAGGTCTCTGTGCTAAGCACTGACTGCCATTGGTGTTCCTGTGATATAGACTCCTGGCTGTATTCTGAGAAAAATACCTGTTAACACTTACCTGCCCACTGCTCTCTCCTGCTACCTGATCTGTACCTGCGCTGCACGCCCTGTTACACTGTCTGGCTGATGACACCTGCGTCCCTGGAGCCTTCCCTGTTGTCCCCTGGAATAGCCGCCTCATATTCTAACCCTCCATCCAGAGCTAACGACCTGGGGATCCCCTCGGGAAAGTCTATCCCCACCTTCAGGGGTATTGGAAAGAACAAGTGGGTTCACTTAGACAACACCCTTAGAGGAGGTAGGACACATGGCACAGTGGGAACATGCTGCTCCATGACAATTTTGCATATCAATTCCTTTGCATTCACACGTACATCTATTCAAGAGCGGTGTTAATGCTCTCCAGACACCCTCCTATAGCTGGAAGCATTTATTACAGCGCATGCTCCATAGTACGATCAACTTAAATTTACCAGCATGTACGATCACTGCTGAATCAATTTTATGTTCGATTTTGATCACTTTTGGTTGATCGTACCAGATGGGCAGAAATCAATTCCAGTTCCATAAATTTTTTAGTCGATCGAACAGAAATATTAAACCGTGTAGCTACCTTCAGGCTTGGTTGAGCATATCCAAAAAGTTCACAATATATTACATGAACCTGTTCACATGAAAACACATACAAATGCATGTCAACAAATTTACAATGAATAGGCATGAGCCCGATCTCCTTGTGCTTGCAGTAGTTTTACCAGTAATCAGAAGTTTGATTTTTTTTGCTTTAAACATTTCAGGCAAAATCAATTTACATTTTTTCATATGAAATCTTAAACTTGATGGATGTAGATAAGATAACACTATCATCAAGTAGTATTGATATCACTCACAATACACCCAATATTATTATCATACCTTACATTGATCTGCAGTTGTTACATCTCTCCCTATCTAGCCATCACTCTAATCAGAGGAGAATAAAACAGGAATATTATATCAAAGGATTGGCACTCCATTTCAACCAGGTTGTAGGTATCAATAAACCTTTCAGACTGTGAAGCATCTTTATTCCTGGTGATTGTTCAAATAGGAGAGCTCTCGTCTATGTTAGTATTTTTCATAGCAACACAAAAGGATAATTAAAAAAAAAAAAAATGATCTCTGAGCGACTGACATGCATTTGTGTTCACACGGGTAGATTCCCGTGCAATCTACCGTCGATCAATTACAGCGTGGGGATGTCACCACACTGTGATTGATCGGCGATCAATCGGACAGTACTCAATATGCACCACATGGGTTTCCTGGGTCTCTCCACAGCTTTAGAAGCAGACAGCTTCTCCAGCTGTGTAAAGCACCCAGTCTGCATCCAGCTGCCCCCCTCCTCCTACTCTGCCAGAGCTGGGTCTGGGCTGGCCACATCCCCTTCACACACACAGAGAAGCTAGCTGTCAGCTGAGATAGCTGTGCGGCTCAGCTGCTCTGTGTGTGTGGCGAGCTGTCAGCCTGTCCATTACATTGGATGAGGACAGCGCTGTCCCAATGCAATGGATTTTGACCAAGGTTTTCTGACATGTGGGAAACCTATTTGGTCGTGTTCCTTTGAGCAGCAACCATTGATCCTGCTTGAAGGAACCATGGATGGCTCAGATGAAGTAACAGATTAAAGGAACATCGGATGCCGTGAGCGCGCACAGCGTTCAATGTTTCTCTAATCTGATACTTCATTAAGCCATGTGTGGCTAGCTTAAGGGTCCCCACACACCTAACAAGCGGCGGCAGATTTTGACCCCGACCAATGTGCATGCACGCTCGTGGCCTTCGGTCGGCGGCAAAATCGGCTGCCGATCATGGATGCCCACATGGCTTAGTTGGCCAGAGAACGGACATGTCTGTAAATCTCTGGCCGATGCCATTAGCTTGAATGGGGACCGGTGTCATCACATTGCTCTCCTCAGCTCATCTGTCGGTCCCCACTGGCTACGTGAGTGGGGACCTTAAGTCTTAAACAAAAAACCAAACCAGAAAGTCCTGGCATTCACCCGTCAATGCAGCAAGGCAGACCTCTCTTTTCATTAGAATGTTTGAACTGCAGATCAGATGGGAGGGAAGATTAAAACAAATATGAGTTTAATCAAGGGATCAGTCTATTTTTCTGATGTAAGGAGTGGAATAAGCAAAGAACAGAACCCCGGGACATCTGTTTTAAATCAAACACCACTTGCGTACCATTAACTGCTCTGATGATCCATATCAGAACAAAAAATAAATGAAAAACAATTATTTATGCTTTTTGATGTTAGGGTTCTCAATTTCTTTTTTATTTCATTTGAAGAAACCAAGGTCAAACATATTTTTTCTTTCTCAATTACATTTTCAAACTGAAAATTGACCTATTTAAAAAGATGCATTGTTAAGATGTGTATGACATCATTTTTTGGAAAAAGAAGAGCTTTAGCAATGACAGTTAATGGTCTTAATGACAGTAAGTACCTATGGTAAGGAGTTTGCTGATTTCACTTTTATGCATAGACCTCAAGGCATTTTACAAAATAAAGTGTGGCTAACAGGGCAAGTAGAGTAATTACAACCCCCCTCCTCCCCCATGTATTAGCAGAACAGAAAAGAGATATGCAGTGAGGGATTCATTTTGACTAGCCAACTTTGTGATTTGATTGCAAAGACCATGAATATGGGATCTTCACTGAAACTGTAGGGAGCAGGTTGTGGGGAAAAGGTATTGCTCTAGCACAGTGGTTATTAACCTGAGTTGAATGACCATTTTACAGGGGTTGCTGCCTTCACTAAAAGCATCACAACAAGCAGCAGCTCTGATTCCCACAAATTAGGAAGGGAAAGTAAAGCTAGCATCACACGGGGAGATTCCCGTGCAACAGACCTCACCACATCACCACACTGTGATTGATCGGAGATCAATTGGACGGAAATCAATGTGCACCAATGGGGACCCTGGGTAGCCGTTCTCCCCAGCTTGTAGCGTGTGCATCAGAACACCGGCTACAAGCTGGCCAGAAATCCAATCAGCGTGCTTCTTTCTGCACAGCAGCCAGATTCAGTATGAGGAGTGCTGCCTCCGCCCCATTCACACTGAGCCGGAGGAAGAAGGCATGAGAAGCAGCTGTTCCTATACTTTGCATGAAGATATTTCTTAATGCAAAGTAATAGAGATTGAACGGGGTTTTCCAACATGTTGGAACCCAGTTCAATCGAGTTTCTTGGAACGAGATCAATAGAAGGAAGGCACACACAGGTAGGTTTGTAAACAGATTAGAGTGCAATTAAACCGTGCACGTTGATTGATTGTACTTAAATCTTTTTACAAATCTACCCATGTGTGCCTAGCTTAACACCCCCTCCCTACTTACTTAGGAGGGATGGTGTAAGGTACTTGTCATTGGTCGCAGACAATCTCAGCGCATTCAACATGGTGAGAGCAGGTCTCCTTGTTCTGCCCAGACTGCTTTTCGTCCCTGCAGTCCTGCTCTACACATTGCAGACATGTCTCACTGCCCCCTGGTAGTGGGTGCAGTTCTGGCTGACTTTGTGTTTTTGACCAGGATGCATCCCCTGCAGCCCTGTGTACGTGATTGGCACAGCAATCCCAGATGGAAGTGTTCTAGATTGAATTCCTGCAGCCCCAACCAGCTGCAGGATATTCACCAGCTAATCATCCACCAATCCCATAGCACTAAGTGGTATAATGTGATTGGGCAGGCTCCCCATTTTATGGAACTCTGCCCTGCACATTATTGCACGTTGTAGCCTCTGTATAGCAGTGTGCTTGGGTGTGCTTTCTGTTGTATTGCTAACCTGCCTGTCTGCACATGTCCTTATGACCAACAGTGACACAGCCTGATGTCCTGGACTCTACTTGCCCTGACCCTGGATTATTTGACCACGTCTCTTGCCTTGTCCTTTTGTACCATGCTTCCTCAGACTGATTCTTGTGTATGACATTTTGACTTGTTTTGGACTACCTCAATAAAGACTGTGGAATGGACTTCTGGTGTTGGTTGTGATTGTGTGCCCAGGTGCATTACAGATGGAGCATTACTCTTCCTCCTAACTTCCCACCCCGCACATCATCTACACAAGTGAGGTGGAGGGAACATTACATTTGCCTGGTCATGCCAAAAGTGACATCGTGGAGTGTCCCGGTATTTGGAACGCGGAAGTGACACTCTTGCTGGAGAAAGACACACATGACAACTCCTATACCAAAGACCGAGATCACCACTCCTGGCTAAGCCTGCATTGTACCTCCATTTTTATAAGTGCATTAATTTAATGTCCCTGTTCAGACATTCACAGGTGCCTATTTATTCCCTGCAATCTTGCATGCATAAACTAGTATTATTTACCCTTGACAAATATATATACAGTTAGGTCCATAACTATGGAGACATCAACACAATTCTAACATTTTTGCCTCTATACACCACCACAATTATTTTGGAATGAAGCAAATACAAAATGTGCAGACTGTCAGCTTTAATTTTAGGGTATTTACATACAAATTAGGTGAACGGTTTGGGAATGAAAACAATATGCATATGTGCCTCCCACTTGTTAAGGGACTTAAAGTAATTGGACAGAATAATGATCATAAATCAAACTTTCCCTTTTTACCCAAGTCTGGAACCCATAGAGATCACCAGACGCTGGGTTTCATCCCTGGTGATGCTCTCTCAGGCCTCTACTGCAACTGACTACAGTTCCTGCTTGTTATTGGGGCATTTCCCCTTCAGTTTTGTCTTCAGCAAGTGAAATGCATGGCCAAGGTGATTGACTTGGCCATTGCATAACTATTCACTTCCTTAAAAATCTCTTTGGTTGCTTTTGTAGTATGCTTTGGGTCATTGTCCATCTGCACTGTGAAGCACCGTTCAATTAGTCCTGAAGCGTTTGGCTGAATATGAGCAGATACTATTGCTTGAAACACTTCAGAATTCCTTCTGCTGCTTTTGTCAGCAGTCACATCATCAAAAAATACAAGAGAACCAGTTCCATTGACAGCCATACATGCCCATGCCATGAGGTGGTATGCTTAGGATCATGAGGATCATCCCATCACTCCATGCCACAGATGTTGCAACCTTTTAGTGAGTGTACAATTGGCATGCCGACTGCAGAATTGTCTACCAGAGTTGTTACCCATGAAATGAATGTTCATTTCTCTACCATAAGCCGTCTCCAAAGGCGTTTAAAGAATTTGGCAGTACATCCAATAACCACACACATTCACAATACATCCACAACTGCAGACCATGTGTAACCACACCAGCCCAGGACCTCCACATCCAGCATGTTCACCTCCGTGATCTTCTGAGACCAACCACCTGGACCGATGCAGCAAAAATCTGTTTGCATAACCAAAAAATTTCTGCACAGACAGAAACCATTTCAGGGATCACTTCTCGGCCTTTTGGCTTGGATCAAGTGAAGTATCTGTTCTTATCAGTTCCCTGTGGACTCCTATGGTCTTCCCTTTAACTGTGGGGAAGATTGTGGCGTTCCATTTGGTAAGGGAAATGTATGGGGATAACTCCTGCATTTCCTGGACCAGCTTGGTTGCAGAATGGGCATGGTCTCCCATGCCATGGATCTTCGATGAAGGGTAATTGGTAGGTGACATTGGGAAACCTTGTCCTCCCCGGTCTATGATTTGGGTCATTGTGGCCCTTTCCTGGGTAGAGGATGAGTGTCAGTCACCTGGTGGTGCAGCTCTGATGCATCTTTTGATTGGTCAGAGGGTACAGAGGGAGCCCTCTGTGTATAGTGCCCCTGGTTGGGACCCAGGGGTGACATAAATTCACAGGTGGGGGACCATCATTTATGGCACATTTTGACACTATGCACTGTCGCACCCTTTTTTAGCACCTACCTCCGCGGACTTTTGGTCATGACCAGGGGATATTTTATGGCCCACCAGCAGGCCAGACACATGCTTTTTTGGCATGGAGCACTTGTTTATTTTCATGTAGTCTGTGCCACCCACACACCCCACCCACACCCCTTTGCATGTTTTTGTTCACAAGTACAGGTGTTGCTGTACTTTAAACCTGGAAAATGGTGGGGATGGACTGCTTGCGACTTAGGCCTGGCAGTCCCTCCAAATTGAGGGGCCCTCTTCGGAGGGAACCCAGTGAGAGAGTCCTCTTCTGAGGCTCCCACATGGGTCCCTAGCAGCTTCGGCTGCTTGGTCCACCCCTATCAAGGGCCTTTTTCAAGGCAGGACAACAAAAGCATTTGTGTATTTTTTGTGTGGTTCATTGTGTGCACTTTATTTTTTTTTGTTTCACGTTTGTGTGTGTAAGCCCACACCAAGGGCTTAAAAAAAAAATCAGGAAAGTTAATCTTCATGCTCGTCATCCTCATCAGGATCTAGACCTGGTTGCAGTTCGTCGCCATAACCCACTTGAGTGGACAAATGCTCACATTCAATGGTGTCTGGCACATTGGAGAGGCGTTCTGTTCACGGATGAGTCCTGGTTTTCACTGTTCAGAGCAGATGGCAGACAGCGTGTGTGAGGTCATGTGGGAGAGCGGTTTGCTGATGTCAACGTTGTGGATTGAGTGACCCATGGTGGGGTTATGGTATGGGCAGGCGTATGTTATGGACAACCAACACAGGTGAATTTTAGTGATGGCAGTTTGAATTGAGATACGACAATGCATAGAGATAACAATATTCTGAGACCCGCTGTTGTGTTATTCATCTATGAAGTAGGTATGTACCGAGACCCAGAAAAAAGTAGTGACCACAGTCCCTATTATGTCAATAGAAAAGAGTATCAATGAGGTTGGATCTATGTTCAACCTCAAATGGTGGCACCTATCTGTCAGTATGCACTGGCAGATAAACCGGGGACTTTTTAGCTGGTCTTTTTGATAATATAGCAAATCATAAAGATATAAATCTTGAAGTTTGTCAAAAATCACAGTCTTTTACTTATTCACACATAAGCGAGACAAGATCCATATCAGACATATATACATTGAATTTCATCTCAAAACAAATTCACCATAACAGACATATAAACATTGAATCTCATCTCGAGAAATAATCGCCTTCTCTGTACAGATGCCTCGACGCGTTTCGCGGCGTTGCGCCGCTTCTTCAGAAGGAGTAGCAGATAGCGTTTTTTATATTCTAGGGAGAGGTGTAATGACTAAAGGTTAGTGGAGCTAGTCATGGTATCCGTAATAAATTATATAAAGGTAAGTATGTGAGCTTACCCTTAGTGTGATGTCTTAGGTTGGAGAGTCCAGGGATAGGGTGTTGAGAGGATAAGGTAGGTGGGATACCCCAAAGAGGAGGCAGAAGGGAACAACACAGGGGCAGAAATGGGGGGGGGGGGGAGAAAAACGTGGGGCCCCGCGGCGGGGAGGTGCCCCCATGGGGTTGAAGGGCAAGTAGAGATCCCGGCGCCTTTTTGGGGAACGGGGAGCATCTGCCGCGTTATCAACTCATTTGAAAAGTCCAGTGATCAGATCACACAGATAGTGAGGTGAAGAGTGGTGATAAGTAGCGGATAGAGTGCCTTGTGTGACTGTGATAGCTGGGAAAGAGTAGTGAAGAAACGGTGAGGTGTGACTATCTAATGTGCCGGTTGTGATGTGTAAGTGTATATACTATGTGTGACTGTGTGTGTATTGTGTGGATGTGTGACCCGTGGTGTCGATTAGCTAAGAGGAGTGGGAAGTGACTCTCCAGGGGGGAGGGCTGAACCAGGGTGAGTGCTGTGAGGGATGATGGTAAACTACTAGGGGCATATGGGTCTGATTGGTGACAAAAACTATAAAACCACATTGGTGGCACGCACTATCAAATCATATTCAAATATACAAAGTGCACCTAAGGCCTTAATACAGGCAGGTGTGTGCAAGGGGACAGAAGATGTGTGTGTGCAGTGTGCGTGAGTGAGTGCTGTTGAAACTACCAGAATCCAGAGCATGTATCCAATCACGCTTACCCATATTCATTTAAACCAGTTTCCATTCAAGGAGCCCCAGTCAACTAACATGCAACCAACTCATGTGTCTCTGCAGACCAACTCCCATGTGGTCTGCTACATTCAATAACAGTCGAATCATTCTTATATACAACCTCAACACGTGAAGGGACAACACCCGGTGATGATGGTGAGTGACTAAAATGAGCTGTGGAAGTGTGCTCATATCGTGAAAATTTTGACTAGATCACGGCTTTATCCATAAGGTTCTTAAACATGATCGATTGAAAGGGTACCTTATACATATAAGTGGCGCTCAGCTTAATGTGCTTTATAGACAACAGGAGGCACTGTGACAGTGATTGGAGTCCCCATTCACTGAGTTGACTCCTGGAAATATAGTTATAGCTAGAATCAAAATTACATTCAGGTACCTTGAAAAAAAGAGTCCAATCTTAGGGTGAGCGTTCTTACCCGAAGGGTTAAAAGGATGTGTATAAGTGGCGTCCTACGGAATCCAGGAGCGAATGCAGCCATGTCTGGGAGAGCTCATCTCCCAGTTTATATGCTCCCCGCCGCCCCACACGCGCAACCCCGCCCCCTGGCCCACACAAATCATGGGCACCACCGGCGTACGGGCCCCCACGTCTACCCTATGCCGGCTATCCCAGGCGTCCCACCTCACCGGAAATGATGATCCGGCGGAGCACTCCCCATGTCTGGCAGCGCGAGCCGCTCCGCCATGTCAGAGACTGGCAGGGCGGCTCTCAGAAATGGAGCAAGCTCACTCCCCCACTACCGCCCTCCCGTCCGGAAGGACACGCCCCCAACCCGGCGCCCCCGGCGTCTCCAGGGGAACCAGGATAGGAGCGCCGGACGGGGGGCGGGATGAGGGAGCCTTCGCCACACCACTGTGGCCCACGCCCACACCCCCCCCCC
>CM070041.1:25268129-25287167 GCA_036250615.1 Ptychadena robeensis
CCCTCCTCCCCCTCCCCGTGGGCCAAAATGCCACTAAACCCAAATGTTTGCATCACAGTATGAATAAAGGTATGAGAATGATATAGCTCCACTATCTGTCACAATTCTGCTCCCAATCAATTTAGTACAGTTAAATATAACAAATTAAAATAAACAACCGTTTGTTAATAAGTAAGTCGGCCATAGAAAATATATAGTTCAGTTATACAAGTCATATGCGTCATTTATAAAGTAAAGTAAATCAGGATACTTGTTACATCCAACATGATTAACTAAAACAGAAAACAAGGTAAATAGTCAAAATTGACCAGATCTGTGTTCATAGGTAAAACAAACCTTAAGGCATTTCTAGTTGTTTGATTACAAAAAACATTTGTAATTAACTGCCTCATTGAGGCCCGGAAATGAAGTTGCCTTCAATTCATATATCCATCTCATTTCTCTTTGTAGCAGGGTAGTGTCTGTATCCCCGCCACGTATGGTAGGATGTACTCTGTCCAGAATGAAGAATTTGATATCCTTCATGTCATACAGATGGGACAGTGCTATGTGTCTACCTAGAGGGACGTTGAGGTTTCCAACTTGTGGTGTTCCTTCATTCTATGGAAGACGGGTCTCTTTGTTTTACCAATATAATATGCCCCACATGGGCATGTAAACATATACACCACCCCCGGTGTGTCACATGTAGCGAAATGACGGGGATGAAAGGGAGTTCCATTAGGTAGAGTAATCCTCTGTCTATCATCTAGGTAAGGGCAGTACCTACAACTCCTGTTTGCACATTTGTAGGTGCCTGTTTTTTTGCACTGATCACGTCTTTTAGAGCCATAATAATGGCTGGAGACTAGTTTGTTTTACAGTGCAGGTGTTTTTCTGAAAACCAATTCAGGTGTGTCTTTCACGTAATTTTTTATGATTTCATCGTCTTTTAATACGACCCAGTGATTGGTGAGAATCTGTCTGATTTTCGCATGTTGAGGTGAGTAATCAAAGACCAGTTTTACTGTATTGGACGTGCTCGTTGGTTTGGTATTGTAAAGTAGCATCGGTCGATCTTTTAATTTGGTCCTGTTAAAGGCTTTTCTTAGGCAGGTTTTACTGTAGCCTCTAGCCAACAGTCTTTGTCTCAAAGCTTGGGCTTCTCTAAGGAAGTCCTCTTGGTTCGAGCAATTTCTTTTCAAGCTTAGATACTGACTATAAGGTATGCTCTGTATCAGATGCCGCGGGTGAGCACTGGTAGCATAAAGAACTGTGTTACCCGCAGTTTCCTTGCGGAATAACGAAGTCTTTAAAATGTTGTTACTATCCTTAAAGATGACTACGTCCAAAAACGAGATCTGGTTTTGATTGTAGTTCAGTGTAAATTTAAGATTTAATTCATTCTGATGGATCGCATCAACAAACGTTTTTAGGGTATCCTCTGGGCCGTCCCAGATAATGAAAATGTCATCGATATAGCGATAGTACATCGCCATATGTTTGACATATATCTCAAAAAAATAACGGTTGAGAACAAATTTAAGCATTTTCAGAATAAACAGATTGTAGTCCTGAAGTTCCCTACTACGTTCTTGAATGAATTCTGCTACCGCCTCTAGCCCCTTTTCATGTGGGATAGAGCTGTAGAGGGCCTCCACATCCAAACCCACTAACCAGGATCCTGATGGTATATGTAGCCCATCAATGGATTGCAATAAATGTCTGGTGTCCTTTAAGTAGGATGGGAGGCCCTCCACATGGGGTCGCAGGTAGGCGTCGATGAGGGAACTAATTTTTTCAGTGAGACTGCCTATCCCCGCCACTATCGGTCTTCCTGGGTTTTTTTTATGCATTTATGCACCTTTGGGGGGGTGTAGAAGGTAGGAATAGTGAAGTTTTTAACCTTTAGGTAGTCTATGGTGTCCTCATCGATGGTATTCTGAGAGTATGCTTCTGAAATGAGTTTGTGATACTCTTGTGCATAATTGTCAACCAAGAGTTTAGAAATTGGTCTGTACCAGTTTTTGTTGTTCAGGACTTTGTAACACATGGCTTCATAATCGCTGTTGTCCATAAGGACTATTCATCTATGACTAGAGATGGTCGAAATGAAGAAAATTGGATTCAACTTGAACTTCGATTTTACCAATCAAATTTTGATTAATTACCGACAGATCTGATCACCATGCGATCGGACATGTGGGAGGATCCTGCCGATCTGTCCATGTGGGCGCACCCGATTTGGGGCTGCAAAATTGGGAGGGAATCTGCCTATTTATGTCTAACTATAAGAGCGTGCATTTCCTAGAAGCTGAAAACATCCCAATTCTTACATGGCCAGCATACTCACTGGACATGTCACCCATTGAGCATGTTTGGGATGCTCTGGATCGGCGTAAAAAACAGTGTGTTATAGTTCCTGCCAATATTCAGCAACTTCGCACAGCCATTGAAGAGGAGTGGACCAACATTCCACAAGCAACAACCTAATCAGCTCTATGCAACGGAAATGTATTGCACTGCATGAGGCTAGTGGTGGCCACACCAGATACTGATCCTGTTTTCTTACCCCCCAGTAACTGTGCACATTTCAGACCTTTTATTGTGGGCAGTCTTAGGCACACCTCTGCAATATTCATGCTGTGTAATGAAGTTTCAGCAAGTTTTTTATGCAATTATCAGCACTTTGAAAATTTGATAATATCTCGAACATAGTGCTATAACTTCATATTTGCGAAGATTCGAGATACATGAGTACATAAAATTATGCAATGCAAAAATATTGTAAATGTCCCCATTTTATTGCGCAAATCTTTTTCACAATAAAGGTAATAATGACTGGACATAACAAATTCTCTCATTTATTGTGAATAGTAGGTGAAATTTTGCAAATACGAATATTGCCTATGCTGCTCATCAATAATCAGCACCTTGATATGCCACACCTGTGGGTGGGATGGATTGTCTCAGCAAAGGAGAAGTGCTCACTAACACACAGATTTGTAAACAATATTTGAGAATAATGGGTCTTTTGTGTATGTAGAACATTTGTTTCAGATCAGAAGTTTAGCTCACACGAAATGGGAGCAAAACCATAAGTATTGCGTTTATATTTTTGCTCACTATATACAGTATATATATATATACACACATACATCTTAGGGTACTCCATATATGATGTAACTATAAGTTTTCCTCCAACAAAGATAAATATCAGTGTTAGGAAATGATTTTTTTTACCTGCATACAAAGTATTGATTGAACTTTAGATGGTATTTTTATAACCGGTTTATAAAGAACTCAGGGAATGACAAGGGCATGCATGATATACCTTTTCCTGCTCCAATTAGTAGGGCTGCAATTTGAGAAATAACTGATCTGGAAGAATACATAATAGAATATTGTTATGGGCTTTCTGGAATAGGGTACAGTAATTAATAGAGAACAATTAAAGTCCATTTATGCTTCAGAGATAAAGGAAAAAAGACTTTCAAAGGTGAATTGAAGATAAGAGGGATAACGGTTATAGAAGTTTCACAGCATTGTGTATTTTGATTTAATAAGCTGATTTACTGAGTTGAGGAAAGTTTAAAACATGTAAGGGCTTGTTCCCAATATAGCGGTTTGATGCAGATGGCTGCGTTGCTATCCGAGCGGCTGCGGCCCCTATCGACCACACCCATAGGCAATGCATTGGCCAGTTCCCACTTGTGCTGCCCGACCGCATCCGCGTGAAGAAATCAGCGTCAAAATTTAAGGTCACATGATAGCTGCCTATGGTTTTTGATTGACATTTTGGTTTTGTGGATAGTGGATAGTGGCACATCTAGTATCATCTGCAAACAGTGCAGATTTAGGTTCACAGGTACCAATCTTGCAGCCATCGAAAATAAGAGATTTTCCCAAGGGCCAAAACTCAAACCATGTCTTAAGCTAGCCATACACTGCACGGATTCTCTGGCTGATCGATTCAGCACCCGATGGATTCCGGCGATTCCGCCGGCATCCACAGGTGAGAACGATCAGCCAATTAGGGAATCCGATCGTGGCAGCCCACCTTGTACGGCCGGATCCGTGTCCGATGGATCGCCTCCCTGACCGCAACGCCCCCTGATCAGAGCAGAATCGGACCCGAAAAGACCAACAGGTTGGTTCTTCCTCGGATCCGATTCTGTGCCCCCGATCCATCGGATGTGGTCGGACGGGCAAGGTGGGCTGCAGGGGATTCCGGCACGATGGATCCGCGTGCACGCACCCGGAATCCATCGCGCCGGAATCCGGCACGAATCCGTGCCGTGTATGGCAGCCTTTACTGTTATATTTAATCCTGACCTTAAGAACTATACGCCATACACAGAAGACTTTTGCATGATCGATCCTTAGATTTAATTGAATTGTTGTCTGTCAGTCAAACATTGTTCGATGGTACTACCAGAGTGTGTGAACAATTGAAATTATTCAGATCAATTCCTTTCCTTAGGTCGCTGCGCATGCTCCATAGTACCATCAGAAACAAATCCATCCAAATACCTAGAAAACGTGACAGTTACTCCACTTACTTGTACCATCAACTGAAATTTACCAGCATGACTGATCACTTTTTGATCGCTTTTTTATATCGATTAAACAGAACAATCAATCCGTGTATGGCCACCTTAACTCTTCTTAGTGAATAATTACTTATACATTTTGTAAGGAATACTCCATAGTGATGACAGACCAAATTGGAAAGGATGGAAAATCAGTTTTCCTTCTGAGAAGTTCACTCAGTGGGTGATCCAGGTCACCATTTTCCATTCATGCCGAATATATAATTTTTGGTTATATACATCCAATACACTAAATATACTACAAGCAGAATCCTAAAACATGTATTGCTATTTAGATCTAACAAGTTGCAGAAAAAAATTGTCATATAAAAGAGGCCTAGATCCTCTTCAGAAATAGTGAATGATATTATAGTTATTCACTGCTTACCCTGCACAAAATCTGTAAGCTTTTAAGGCTTCTTGTTCAAGATTTGGGATGTGAGCCTTATTGGGAAAAAAAGTCAAAAATCCAAATTGTATGCAATCAAAAAAGAGAGAGCAGAAGCCGCTGGCCTTTCCCCTCCTCCGCTCCTTCCACACACTCTGTTCCTTTTCCCTTTATCTGGCTTTCATTACAGGACCTGCACAGGCTCTTTTGTAAGAAAGTCTTCAGGGAGCTAGGCACTTTCTCAGCTCCTGTGATGTTCCTGAAGATTAAAAAGCAGCTTTGAAGCTTCAACATCTCAGCATAACCCCCATTGGTAAAGGGACCTTAGAAAGAGCTGAGCCATCTGGCAAACTGACATGAAGACAAAATAAAGTGATTGAAACACTTTCTTCAAAGCTGCAATGGCTGGCTGGCAGATTTGTTGATTTGGGTTTTGTCTTTTATGTGTTCCCGTCAGAAGTTACAAGAACACCTATCCAATTGCACAGGGGACTGATTGGAGTTATAGCTTTGCAGTTCTATTAGATGTCAGAGTATGAATTCAGCTATAATGAACACAGGCCGCTATTTATTATTACGTAGGTTACACGTTGCACCTTTTTTTACAATTTTGATGCCAAAAGACAGGTAATATACTATTTTCAAGAGCCAGAAAAGCTTAACCTCTTCAGCTATATACTAATTAAGTACGGCATTTTATCTTTTTAAATAAACAGCAGTATGATTGCAGACAATTATACAATGAACCTGACAAATGCATAGCTGCCAATTTCGATGTGTCACTTCCGGTTTTCGGTCAGACTCTTCTGCGTTCCAGATAACATCACTTCGGGTATCTGGAGATCAAAGTCCCCTTCCTCCTATTTAGTTCCTGCTTAACTTAAGAGGTAGAGGGCGTTACTCTCCCTAGTAATGTAACACCCTGCACATCACCTGCACAAGAAGGGTTGGAACTTAGAAAGGAGAGCCCCCTCCCTCCTTCCTCCGCCCGATTTAAAAATCCTGGGAAAAATTCAGAATTTTGTGAAATCAGGGGTTGGCCAGGAAGCCAAAATGTGACTCTCCCGGCCAAAACGAAAGGATTAACATTCATGCAAAGGTCCTAAAACATCATTGACATTCACAAACACCATGGTGTTTAAGTGAAATTCTAGGCCAAATCTTGGAAGTATAACATACATCTAACATGAGGGCTTTTCCATTTCTTTAATCCCTTCTCACCATAACCTTCATGGTTGTTTTTCCATGAATTATCACCAGAAGATCCAGGCCATGATTACCATCTCAGGTGTTTCCTTCTTCCGTTTATGCCATCCATGTTGTGCAGCTGTGCTTTTGATGAAAGTATTTGTAGTCTATATACTATTGTAAAAGATGCAAACCTCCCCAAAGGAAGCCCATGTGGGCAAAACACATTGGTAGATTTGAGAACGTAGTGTTATAACACCTTCAGGGTATATATTTTAGAACAATTATGTTCAATAATTATATAGATAATCCACACCCTAAAATTTCAAATTTGTAGAATATTAAATTTTTGTCTCGAAACCGCCAGCAACCAATACTGGTAGGTATGAGGACAAAAAAGAGGATGGGCACCCTCAGCCCAAAGGGTGTTTTGGATTTCTAGAAAGATATTAGTCTAGCGTAATTACTAATCATTCTTCCTCTGCCGTATCAATAAATATTGTTAATTTGTAAAAAACATGATTTTATTAGTACATAATCGAAGACATAATTCAAAAGAAGACATTTTAAAATTGCATACAGTAAATAGACATAGACATTGTAGATCAGTAAAAAATTGTAATACAGACTGGATTTTGGAAATTTGATGTACAACGTGTTTCGCCCCTAAACATCATGGGCTTCTTCAGGTAGGTACAGTAAAGAGATTCACGATTTCAGAAAATTGGTATTAGTGACCAGATGGGAAGAAGTGTTTCTGAATATGAATCTCAGAGAAAAAATGTCCTGTATGATAGAAAATATACGTTTATATAGTGTTTCAAAAAGTTTTTTCTGTGGTTCTGTATATACAAATTATCACCATATAAAGATGTTTATCAATTAACCACATAATTTGTTCTATGCTGTACAGTATATACTTTTTAAAAAGACATCGATATAGGTAAGTAGAAAGCTGGTTAACTGATGTTACCTTATTTTGAAAAGTTTTTTCTCTCTGCTTAGCGGTCAAACAAACGGCTGTCTGAATCAAGTGTCTCAAAGAAAAGGATAAGACATACCTCAATCAAGATGGTGGGTCATATGCTTTGTGGCTTACATCTATAATTTGATGTGCTGCCGTTGGTCTCCACATAAATCTTAGATCTTCACAGTCAGTCAGTCAGATAGTATTTTAAGTCCTACAGATTAAGTAATTTTTACAAGTTGCAACATTAGGATCAGTCTGTCGTTTTGGCAAAACTTACAGAAGTCTTATAAAAGTATTCTTAAACACCCACCGGAGAGAGAGGTATGTCTAGTATCCGTCAGCCGTTTTGTTCGTGTTGTTATCACACCAGTCGTCCAAGTCAGAATAAAAAGGAGTGAAGTCTGGTGCTATTTATGTTTCCGTTTGGGGCGGTCACTGGGTACGTCAGCCCGAGCGTGCAGCTGAGCCGCGATCTCCCGCTATGTGTGTCAAGCGGCGCACACCCATGACGTCAGTGCGACCCAGCTGGAACACGAGGGAGACGCCCCATAGTTCCGTCCTGTGGGCGGAAGCTGTCAGGTGAGGCGCAAGCAGAAACCAACAGGCGCCTGAGCAGCACCGACTGTCAGTCTGTCAGAGCTGAAATGTTAGAGTGAAAGCCGAGATCGCAGATCTCATATAGGTCCCCCAATGACTCTGTCATTTCTGGGGCTTTAAGCCCTCGTTGTAAAAGTCTGAAGGGCTAAGTTGCCAGTGTAGATTGGGGACATAAGTTAACGGACAATTAGCCTGTCTATTCCGCCCACATTCGCCACTGGATCAGAGAAAATAGTTATCAATCCTATATCCAAGTACTGTTATCCAGACATCTTCAGCTACACCTACGGTGAGTTTTGAATTTATTTTATGATTGTTTATAATTTATAGTTTAGTCCCTTCTGTTCACCACCAGTTCTGAATGACATATATTCACTTATTGTTTACAATACAGTATTCAGGGTCATTTTTAAATTACAGCAATATGGGTAAATATGGTGTCCATCAGGACAGTACAGAACTGAGACAAAAATACACAAAAACGGATACATACAATATACATCCACAAAAAATACATATATATACATTTCTCTAAATATACATACAGTGTCAGGTAGATTATGGTAGAGGTAGAGCAGTCAATAGTTCATTAATTTTATTTTATTTTACTCTACTAGGTAATATGTCTCTATTTTGGAACTAAGGGATTTAATAACAATACCATAGTGTATTCCCAAATAGATAGCATATGTCGTTATTTTATTCACAAAAGTCGTTTTTACGTCAAATTGGTAAAGGAGAAAAAGTGAATATCACAAACCATTGTCATGAGATGGGGATCCTTCATAGGAAGGGTTTAAAGCTCAAAGAATCGTTCAGGCCCGGGAATCTCCACGTTTGCAACGTGACAATCCATTTGGCTTCTTTTTGCAATAAAATGTGATCTAGGTCTCCTTCCCTTAAGCTTTCTTGTACTTTATCCAGAACTGTAAATGTTATTGAATTGGGGTTAAAGCTGTGGGTTAGTCCCACGTGGTATGCTATAGGAGATGATATTACTCCATTGACAATATCCGATACATGTTTGTAGACTCTGGTTTTAAGTTTCCGTTTTGTTTTTCCAACATAGAACCTCCCACATTCACACTGCATTAAATACACCACACCTGTGGTGTGGCAGTTCATGAATTGGGAGATTCTATGTTGGACTCCATTTGGGAGGGTTATTGATTTGCTTTGTTTTATAAATGGGCATTGTTCACAGTTGCCACATTTATATAGACCCTGTGGTCTATGTGTTTTTTTCTGTTTGTCATAATGGCTGTGAACCAATTTGTCTTTGATAGACGAGCACCTCCTATAGGTGATTGATGGTTTTGTGCCCACATATTTCTGCAGTTTGGAATCACCTGCCAAGAGGTGCCAGTGTTTCTCTAAGATGTTTTTAACTTTTTTATTTTGTTCGTGGAAAGGTAAAATGAGATGTACAAATTTTTTGTCACGTTTTTTCTTTTGTCCAAACAACAGGTCTTTTCTTTCTAGTTTGTTAACTTTATTATATGCCCTTTTTAATACTTTTTTTACTCTAACCTCTCTGTAGTAGTTTAACTTTTAGATCATCTGCCTTTTGTTTGTATTGAGACAGTTCTGAGCAGTTACGTTTTACTCTCAGATACTGCCCATACGGTATGCTGTTTCTAAGAGGTACGGGGTGGAAGCTGTCCTCAGGATGGAATTCCCTGCTGTCGTTTTTCTGTACAGCGAGCTTTGTATTTGGTATTTATCATCTATATATATTTCAACATCCAAGAATGCAATCCTTTCCTGAGAATAGGTGTTGGTAAATTTTAGATTGAAAGTGTTGTTGTTTAAACTGTCCAAAAATGTCAGTAGGGCTGTCAAGTCACCTGTCCAAATTAATAAAACATCGTCTATATAGCATCTCCATGACAGAATGTTTTCCATCAGGTTTGTCCTGTCATCATTCCAAATAGTTTTTTGCACCACAGAACCACAGAAAAAACCTTTTGAAACACTATATAAACGTATATATTTTCTATCATACAGGGCATTTATTCTCTGAGATTCATATTCAGAAACTCTTCTTCCCTTCTGGTCACTAATACCAATTTTCTGAAATCATGAATCTCTTTACTGTACCTACCTGAAGAAGCCCATGATATTTAGGGGTGAAACGCGTTGTACATCAAATTTCCAAACTCCAGTCTGTATTACAATTTTTTACTGATTTACAATGTCTATGTCTATTTACTGTATGCAATTTTAAAATGTCTTCTTTTGAATTATGTCTTAGATTATGTACTAATAAAATCATGTTTTTTACAAATTAACAATGTTTATTGATATGGCAGAGGAAGAATGATTAGTAATTAAGCTAGACTAATATCTTTCTAGAAATCCAAAACACCCTTTGGGATGCCCATCCTCTTTTTTGTCCTCATACCTACCAGTATTGGTTGCTGGCGGTTTCAAGACAAAAATTTAATATTCTACAAACATTGGTAGATTTGACTGTGACATAAATGACCAACTGTAAACACATTCATCTTTTATAAACCAGCTGGGTAACCTCTTGGGAGATTCATTTCTTAGTGAATACAGAGGGTTCACTACAAGATATAAACCACTGATGAGCTTCAAAAACAGGAAGGCCAGAATAGAGTTTGCCAAATTACGTCTAAAAAAACCTTCACAGTTCTGGAACAACATCCTATGGACAGATGAGACCAAGATCAACTTGTACCAGAGTGATGGGAAGAGAAGAAGTATGGAGAAGGAAAAGAACTGCCCATGATCCTAAGCATACCACCTCATCAGTGAAGCATGGTGGTGGTAGTGTCATGGCATGGGCATGTATGGCTGCCAATGGAACTGGTTCTCTTGTATTTATTGATGATAAAGGCAATATTATCTGCTCATATTCAGCCAAATGCTTAGGTGCTTATTGGATGGCATTTCACAGTGCAGATGGACAATGATGCAAAGCATACTACAAAAGCAACCAGAGTTTTTGAAGTGGAATGTTATGCAACAGCCAAGTCAATCACCTGAGCTGAATCCAATTGAGCATGCATTTTACTTGCTGAAGACAAAAATGAAGGGAACATGCCCTAAGAACAAGCAGGAACTAAAGACAGTTGCAGTAGAGGCCTGGAAGAGCATCACCAGGGATGAAACCCAGCATTCGGTGATGCCTATGTGTTCCAGACTTGGGTTATTGGATTTGCAACCAAGTATTAAGAAGGAAAATTTTGATTTATGATTATTATTCTGTCCCATTACATTTGGTCCAAGTGGGAGGCACATATGCAAACAGTTGTAATTCCTACAGCGTTTCATTGCAAATCCATTTTGGTAGTGTATAGAGCCAAAAATGTTAGAATCGTGTCGATGTCCCAATATTTATGGACCTCACTGTATACAAGAGATTATAGGAAAATAAAATCCAGCTATTTCATAGTTTTACAATATATGCTGGCTGTTTTACTCTGTGGGTGATCTTGTAAGATACACAAATACATAACAGGTGCTCACGGAGAGCTCTAGAATCTGCTTAGCAATGTAAATCAATGAAAATGATTCCTGGGTTGAAGCGCTTTGTAAAGGGCACTAACATTCCACAATCATGTGCTTTACCACATGTCTTAATGTCAGTATTTGCACATTGTCCTCATAAGTTCCCGGCTATGTTAAAGTTGTAAAATTTATTTTTTGAATGAAATCTTTGAATGTTTGAAGCATAGTGCATTATTATACTCTAAGGCTAGATTTGCACCGTTATTGTGTGTATCTTCACATGCAAAGGAGCACGGCAATGAAACTGTAAACGCACTATTGAAGAGGATTTCTAATTTTCTTATAAAGTGGACCCAAAAGCACAGATGGCTCATGTGTGCATTGTTGTACACTAAAAGACATTTACATTGGTGATAACATATTACCGTATATTTTGGACTATAAGACACACGGGACCATAAGACGCACTGGACCATAAGACGCACCCTGTTTTAAGAAAAGGAAAAACAGAAATTTTCTTTGAAATGTTCTAATCAGTTGTATAAAAACATTTCCTGCAGTACCCACTTTCAGCCACAATTGGTAGAGAGCACACTTCAGGCAGAAGGGGAGGGGCAGCAGAGGATTCTGCACTGTAAGTCTCCCTTCTTGCCAGATGAGCTGCACAGTGATCGCAGTTACAGGAAGCTGCTGGCTGGACACTTCCATGTATGTCTCTCTGCTGTACTGCTTCCATCAGCAGGACAGGTAGAAACAGTACAGTACAGATGAGGGATGTGGCTGTCACCGCATCTCTCATCTGACAGCTCGGGAAAGCTGGCGGGAAGCCAAGGAGCGGCCGTAGGGGTGACACATTCGGACCATAAGACACAGGCACGATTTCCACCTGTTTTTGGGGGTAAAAAGTGCGCCTTATGGTGCGAAAAATACGGTAATTGTGAATGGCACATCAGCAGTGCAATAGAAAAAAGAGAGATCACAACTTTTGAGTAAAGAATGCTTGTATGCTTCATTAAGTTGATCAAGCTATAGTTAAAAAATTAGGTAAATCCCCACTACATCATAAAATGTTAATCCACATGTAAATAGTTTTACTTTTTTATACTATGGAAGATTGGATTTTACTTATACATTGTTCCCACCTTCCATTTAGAGGAACTGTACCTCTTTTGTACCCATAATGCCTATGTCTCTTCTTCCTCCTAACAATCTGTTGATTCACTGAGGTGACTTTGTTTGTATGTATACCATTGTATACCATTTTTTCTTTGTCCCAGTAATGTGCAAAAATGAATAAAAATTACCTAATTTGCTAAGGGAAACAAAGTGCTACATGATTTTGCTAGGTGGAAAAGATATATTGCTATCAAAAATTAACCACACTGTGTAGCACTCTATACAATGTAATATTTCATTTAATCAGACAGGTTTTATAACACAAAACATTTTATTTGAAATCTAGATGGTTGTAGATGATTGGATATATACTTGTGAGTTCAATCAATTGTGTTTTAACATTCTTTTCAATGAGCATAACCAGGGGTGTGGTAGAAGTGTGTAATTTGTCTATATCTTTTATGCCAATAGTAATTTGCATATAAACAGACCAAGAAATATAAAGTCGCCAATTGCATAGAAATGCGTTAGTTTTGCCTAATTGCTAATTTAGCCTTATTGCTATTTGTCAAAGAAAATGCGGTCACCCAAGCCACACTTGATTATTTACTGGTTTCAGACAAGGCAGTGGTATATTCCAGCCATGTCCATCTTCTTACAGGATAAACGTTAATGATCGTTATGGTTGTGGGGGCTGCCTGTGCCGTTTGCCTGTATAGACCAACTGGCATAAACGTCCCATGGTTAATAGGTAAATCATGGTTGTAGGGGCTGCCTGTGCTGCTTGCCTGTATTGCCCGACTGGCATAGAAGTCCAGAGTCCAAGCATCTGGAAGAGTGCAGAGGGGGGCTTGAGTAAGAAGACAATGTGAATGAATTACATTGTATTGTATATAAATTTCCCTTACTGCTTTAAAATTTTTTTATAATTGTACTGCAAGGCAGGTTAGCACACATGGGAAAATCTATCAAAAGGTCTTATTTTAATTTCACCCCAACATCACCAATGCCTCAAGCACAACCAATGGCAACTTTGTTTAGGATTAGTGATAAGTAGAGATGGTCGCATTTTTTTTTCAAAAGATTTCGATGTTTTTGAGTTAATTGCAAAGCCCCTGAACATGGTATCATCACCAAACTTGCTAGAGATGTAGAGAAGGGTTGGGGTATACAACAGAAAAAAAGGTATGTCAATACTTTACAAATAGTCAATACTATACAATTCGGAAAATTGTTATCTTACTTACCTGTAATTTTCCTTTCCTGGTCAATACCTCATGTCAGCCTCACCACGGGTCAGCTCCGCCTCCTTGACCCCTCTAGGACAACCCCTAACCAGCCCTTTAAATCTTCCCCTTCCTGGTGTTCCACGTTCCATAACTAGTCTCGCGACCAGCCGGGTGGGAACTGAGGCTGACATGAGGTATTGACCAGGAAAGGAAAATTACAGGTAAGTAAGATAAAAATTTTACGAATTCCTGGTCTACCTCATGTCAGCCTCACCACGGGACATAACAAGCTTTCAGCCCCTGGGTTAGAACACCAGAATACTGCAAAAAAAAACACACCACATTTAGTACTCAGCCAAAGCAGCAGACAAAATACTAGGGCCTACCAAACTTAGGATCTCTGGCCACATGCAAGTGATAATGTCTAATGAAAGTAGTCACGGACGCCCAGCTTGCCGCCTGACACACCACGTCCGCCGGTTCCTTGGCCAGCGACGCCCACGAGGCCGACACACCTCCGGTCGAATGCGCATGGACCTCAACCGGAGGAGGCAGCCTGGCAGAGGAGTAAGCCAGCTGAATCGTTTTCACTATCCAGGTAGACATCCTGCGCGGTGGCAGAGGGTGACCCTTACACGGCCCTACCGGATAAACGAAGAGATTGTCCGCTTGCCGAAAGGAGGCTGTCCTCGAGCAGCTGCGAGAGATCCAATTGAACCACATCCGACTGAGAGGAGGACTGTGCATCGACAGAAGAGAAGACCGTCTCCCAATTCAGATGAAATGGCGTCATCACCTTCGGCAGGAAGGCAGGCACTGGGCGAAGGACCACTCTATCGGGAAAGAAGGTGCAGAACGGTTCCTTGCAGGAAAACGCACACAGCTCCGAGACCCGCCTTGCTGACACCACTGCCGTGAGGAACAGGAGCTTTAACGTGAAATGCCACAATGAACACGTGTCCACAGGCTCAAATGGGGGCAGTTGGAGTGCTCTCAACACCAGAGGGAGATCCCACTTCGGAAACCAGGCCCGCCGCGGCGGTCTCAGCTTGGCCGTAGCCTGTAGAAACTGCGCCACCAAACGTTCCTCCGCCCAGCGGATCCCCGTAACAGCCGACAGTGCGGAGACCTGTACCCGCAGTCAACTGAGGCTGAGGCCCTTGTCCAACCCCAGCTGAGGAAACTGCAAGACTTGAGGGAGCGAAGGCTTGATGGGGTCAAAACCCTCCCGAACCGCCACTATCACGAACGCCTTCAAAATGCGCTGATAAGTCCCATTGGTCGACGCCTTCCTAGCCGCCAAGAGAGTAGCGATCACCGAGTCAGAGATACATTGCTGCCGGAAACGGCCCCGCTCAAACTCCAGGCCGACAACTTCAGGCACAGGACGTTGTGATGCACTTCCCCCTGTTGAAGAAGCAGATCCTGGACCATCGGTATTGGAATGGGTTCCCCGACCTTCATACCCCACAGCACTGGGAACCATGGCCTCTGAGGGCAATATGGAAGGACTACAATCGCCTCCACCGCCTCGGCCTGTATCTTCCATAACAGTGACCTCCTCATGACCCTTGGGAGCCGGATCGGCTCGCCCAGCGCTCGCCCGATCCACTGACGCAGGAAATTGGCTTGAAATATTCTGCGATGCCAGCTCGCCCATGGCACCGCCGGAATGGCCGAAGTCCATATCCCAATTAACCTCATACACCCCCAGCGGTGTTCTCATTGCCAATCCCGACCATGATTGAACTTGCCGAATCTTCCGGTCGGGCAACGTGACCAATGCGCTGACCGTGCTGAACACCATCCCCAGATACTCCAACTCTCGTGTTGGCGAGAGTTGACTCTTCTTGAAGTTGATCAACCAACCGAACGCTTTGAGCATGGCGACAGTCCGAGAAACATGACGAGTCAGGATTGCCTCGGAGCCTGCTAACACCAGCAGATCGTCTAGGTACTGAAATATCCAGATACCGTCCAGGCGAATCAGAGCAATAACTGCGAGGAGTACCTTGGAGAAGGTACGCGGGGAGGTGCTGAGGCCAAAGGGAAGGCACACAAATTGGAAATGCGCACGGCCTACCACAAAGCGTAGAAAACGTTGATGCGAGTGCTGAACAGGGACATGAAAGTATGCGTCTGACAAGTCTATGGTGGCCATCCAATCCCCTTTTCTTACAACAGTAATGATCATCTTTAGCGACTCCATGCGGAATGGTGACACTTTTACGAACATGTTGAGGCGCGTCAGGTCTAGCACGGGCCTGAAGCCCCCTGAGGCCTTCTGTACCAGGAACAAAGGGGAGTATACCCCTAGGCCTTCCTCTATCCTCTATCTCTATCTACCGGCAGTACCGCTCCCATGTGCTGTAACTGTGCGACGTACTCCAACAGCAGGCTTGAGCCTTTTCGGACGGAACTCGGCTCTGTATAAACAAGTCTTGGGTGGGCGCTTGCCAAATTCAATTCGATATCCGTGACACACAATATCTACTATCCATCTGTCCGTGATCCTCTCCTCCCAGATTGTCCTGAAGGAGGCCAACCGCGCGCCCACTGGAGGATCCAGGACGCGCCTCCCGTCAGAACGGTTTGTCCGCGGCCTTTCCTTGCCTGGGAACCTCTAGATCGGTTAGCCTTGGGAAAGGACTGCTGCGGCGGACGCCATGGTCTCGAATATTCTTGCCCCGGACGGTAGTACCGGGCTTCACGAAAAGGTTCTCTCGCCTACGTTCCTGAGGAATCAACCCTGACTTTCCGCCCGAGACGCGCTGGATCACGTCCTCTAGTGGTTTCCCAAACAGCAGCTTCCCCTGGAATGGAAAAGCACACAAGCTCTGTTTGAACGCTGCATCTGCTGTCCTGTGTTTTAACCAAATCGCCCGCCTTGCCGTGACAGCATGTGACATCAATCTTGCGCACCTGATCCACCACTGCTTCCGCAATAAAATCTGACGCCAGTCTGAGCTCCTGCAGCGCTGCCTCTAGGGAATCCACATCCACCCCATGATGAGTCGCCGAGTCCACACTCGCAATCCAGACCCTCAATGCTCTGGCCACGGACGTGAGAGCCACCGCTGGTCTAGCTGCCAGCCCTGCCACTGAAAATACCTTTTTGAGATCAGAATCGACCTTGCGATCCATCACATCCTTGAAAGTGACCGAGTCTTCGAAGGGAAGAACCATGTGTTTAGCCAGACGCTGCAAGGACGCGTCTACCTTCGGGGGCGTGTCCCAATTCTCCATATCCCCTCGTTTCAATAGGTACAACTTTGCTACCCTGTTCTGCATGCTCTGGCGCTTCTCCAGCTTGTCCCATTCATCCTCCATGACTTCACGTATTTCCAACATCAATGGAAAATTCGGAAGCTGTTTCTTCAGGCCCGGATAATATTTCCTTTTTGACGGAAGAGACGAAGGCTCCTCCTCCCAATTTATCGCCTTTCTGATGATACAAACAGAGCGACCGAGGCAAAATCGAAAGATTCGGCAATTTGTCCGTCCTCTAACTCCGAGACCTGTGACCGTTCACCACTGGTCCCCAAGCCGTGCGATGACTCGGAGTCCTCCCTCCTATCAGGTTTACTCCGATTTACGCCTTGAGGGGTGCGCAGATGTGCGGCCCACGCTCATCTCCGCCAAACTTTCCGCCACAGCCTGTCGAACATACACCTGCATATCATGTGTTTCCGTACTATCTCGTGCCGCCTCTTTAAGGCAGCCCTTGCCGAGATTATGGCCAGGAATCTCCGTCGCAGAACAAGACCAGCAAACTGGCACCTCCTGCTCTGTTGAGGATGATAATGGTCTTCGTCCTCTTCTCCGACCCCCTGACGGATATTTAATCCGACGTCGGGCTGGAGATGGCGAATGTTGTTCCAGACGTACTGATTCTCGTCCTGGAGACCCATCCTGCTGTCCAGAACCCGGTCTCCTGCAATGAGACATTACAGACTTGGCTTCCTCCACCACTCATCCTTTACATACTGTAACCCACTCGCACTCCCTTACCTCTTATCCATGCTTTTAGCCAACAGGGGTGCAGGTGGCGGAGAAGCCATCATGAAGCTAAATCAAAAAAGAAAGCACGGCACCTTACAAACAAATCACCATAGAAGTGAAGCAAGCAAGCCAAGCTCAAACCGCACATTTGGCTCAGCCACATACCAACATTAAGAAGGCAAGATATATGTATCAAAACACCAGGGAAAATACACACACACTCACCAGTCCAGTGTGACAGCTTGCAAAGCCGCTCCACTGAACTGCAGAGTTAGGAGACATAAGAAGTACATAAGAAGGACCACGCCTCCCCACTAATCCCCTGACACCTAATGCAGCTGAATAATCAGCTGTTGTCATCCACGGTGTCCCGCGCGCTGCCTAGCAACCAGGGAGCCGGGGACGCCATACTGCCAGCCTCACGGAGCGCACCCCGTCGGCTCCCCAGCAACCAGACTCGGTTGCCCGGACGCCGGCGGGGCCCGTCCCGCCCGTAGCCTAGCAACACCCTACACCCACTCCTTACCACCCCCGCACTTACCAGAGACCTCTGACAACGGCAGCATAAGCTCAGCCTGCAGTGCATCCACGGGCGATTTACACCTCTGAGCCCAGACCAGCCAACCTTGAATAAATCCGTATCCTTACCACAATACTATGGGCTGTCCCAGCGAGGACAAAAAAAGAATGTGGAACACCAGGAAGGGGCAGGATTTAAAGGGCTGGTTAGGGGTTGTCCTAGAGGGGTCAAGGAGGCGGAGCTGACCCGTGGTGAGGCTGACATGAGGTAGACCAGCAAATAGTTTTTGCACAAATTAAGTTCAAAGTCAAGTCAAAATTTTGAAAATCATAATTTCAACTTTGAGTTTGAACTTAATATATGCAAAAACTACATGTGCTAGAGGAAAACTTTTTTTATCAAATGTTTGCACAACCCTTCTCTACATCTCCAGAAATTTTGGTGATGATACCATTTTCAGGGGCTTTGCAATTAAAAAGTGCCGATTGACAATATTTTTGTGATCCACACTATCACATGAAAACAAATAATTTGTTACCTTAAATTTGCAAATTGGCACTTGTACATGCACATATTGTAAACACAATGCATGGTAGTTCCGGGAACTGATGTAAAAATGTTTTGAATATTCACGATTATGAAGATATAGCACTATATTCAAGATCTTCACAAATTATCGTAGTGACTATATTTGCAATAAAAATTCGCACCTCGAATACCAAGATTATTTAAATGTAGTGGAAATTCTGCAAGTGGAACATATTTGGCAGGTTAATACTGTATACATTTGAGCAACTAATTCTATCATAAGATTAAGACTTGTCTTATAAAATAAAATCTTAAAAGTAGCCATACAAGTAATAGGTAAATCACTATCAAGAAAATTAGATGTATTATTTTTTGGATGTCACAAACAAGTCCTTATAATATACAGGGAGTGCAGAATTATTAGGCAAATGAGTATTTTGACCACATCATCC
>CM070041.1:25318808-25351767 GCA_036250615.1 Ptychadena robeensis
AATAAAAGTATTCCTCAAAAATACCACTTGCCTAATAATTCTGCACTCCCTGTAATACAACGGGATTAAGAGAAAATATATTGCATTTGGACCAGTTGACTAAAAATCCTGGCATTCTTCCAACATTCGTTATCGTTTTAGCATTACTATGGCCACGTTTTAGTTACAAAACGAATTATTCCTTTTACAGAAAAGATAAAGATTTGTCTGAAGATAAGCAGAGATTAAATGACGGAGCATTGGAAAAAGATCAAGAACAGATTGACCAAATCATCAAAGATTCCCTTGGCAAATTAACAAAGAGAGCAATTAACAGTCAGGTGAGCAAGTCAAGTCCATGTATTGAACTACATATGGTAAAGTATGAACCATATACTTTTGGATTGAGGCACATTGTACAATGTATCTGTATAGTATAAGCAGTGTATAACTTTGTCCACATTTTATTATGTTTCAGTCTTATTCCAAAACAATTTTCCAATTATTCCAATTACATTTTTCCCTCTGAATTTTACACACAACACTCCATAATGACGACATGAATAAAATTAACTTGAGCTTTTGGCAAATTTCTCTAAAATAAAAGCACATGTAAGTATTCACAGCCTTTGCCATGAAGCTCAAAATTGAGCTTGGGTGCATCCTGTTTCCACTGATCATCCTTGCGATGTTTCTGCAGCTTAATTTGAGTCCACTTGTGGTAAATTCACACCTGTCTATATAAGGTACCAGAGTTTACAGTTCATATCTGGACATAAACCAAGCATGAATTCAAAAGGGATTGTCTGTAGACCTCAGAGACACTCCTTAAGTGGAAGAAGTTGAAAACCACCAGGACTCTTCCTAGAGCTGGCTTGCCATCCAAACCGAGCAATCTGGGGATTAGAGCCTTAGTCAGGGAGGTGACCTAAACTTGATGGTCATTCTGTCAGAGATCTTCTGTGGAGAGAGGAGAATCAGGTCTGTATGGTAGAGTGGCCAGACAGAAGCCGCTCCTTAGTAAAAGGCATATGGCAGCCCACCTGGAGTTTGCCAAAAAGCACCTGAAGAACTCTCAGACTATGAGAAACAAAATTCTCTGGTCTGATGAGACAGAAATTGAACTCTTTGGTGTGAATGCCAATCGTTTTGGAGGAAACCAGGCACCCCTCATCGCCATGCCAACATCATCTCTAAAGTGAAGCTTGGTGGTGGCAGCATCATGCTGTGGGGATGTTTTTCTGCAGCAGGAACTGGGAGACTAGTCAGGATAAAGGCAAAGGTGACTGCAGCAATGTTCAGAGGCATCCTGGATGAAAACCGGCCCCAGAGTGTTCTTGATGTCAGACTGGGGAGATGGTTCATCTCTCAGTAGGATAATAACCCTAAGCACACAGCCAAGATATCAAAGAAATGGCTTCAGGGCAAATCTGTGAATGTCCTTGAGTGTTTTATTAAATATTTGCCAAAAAAGTAGACTTTTGTTGTGTGTAAAATTCTGAGGAAAAGGTGAATTTAATAAATTTTGGAATAAGGCTGCAACATAACAAAAGGTGGAAAATGTGTTGTGCTGTAATATCTGTAAAGAGGGGTGCTTGTAGTGAATAAGTAATAACAATAATACTCCAAACCAACCACTATCTAGTTATCTTTGCTTCCCTTCCTCTGAGTAGTACATTCTGCCATTCTGTCCAAAGTCAGTCCCAGGGGCCAGGGAATTACGAGGAAAACTAGGAGAGGAGTGACGGCAAACTTTCCAACCAGTGGTGCTTTTTTTTGGGGGGGGGGGGGGGGGGGGGGTTATTGCGCATGGCTTAGGGGCATGCTTTAAGTGCAGCAGAAAGGCTTCTATCTCACTCAAGAACCACAGCATCAGTGTGCAAATTCTAGCAGGGACCTTAGCTGGACCCCTTCCCACTGTGAATGGTACAGTCCAGGAGTTTTACATTGTGGTGTTCCTGTCTATGGCTTCTTCATCATGCAGATTATCCCTACTATTAAGATGCTGGGGAATATTCTCACTGATATGTCATAGCTCGGGGAGTGGTCAGGACTTCTGGGGTTAGGTGAAATGTGGCTGGACAGCAAGGAGAAGTGCAAATCCCAGCATACCTAGGGGCTGTCTTCACCAGTGTTATGGCAGTGAATAGCTAATGCCTTCCAATAATAATGGCAAGTATGTGTAAAAGAAGATTTGCATTTAATATTAGCGGTTCAAAGAATGTCCGGCTGAATGGTCGGCCTCTGACACAAAATAACGTGGCCCTCTTTGCAAACCCTTTGGATGCCCCTGGCTTAAACTAAGAAAATGAAACGCATTTTTTTTGGTATGAACAGTATTATACATTTATAAGCAGTAATATTTGTGGATGAAGGAGATTTTTTTGCTATTCACATCAGTCCATACCCAACTTGAAAGTAAGTTTTCTTTGCAGAAGTAGCAAATACAGAACCCAGAACATAGAATATGTTAATACAGACTTGGGTTCTGTGAAGTTAAGTCTCTGCGATCTAAGATGAAAGCCATACTGCTGCTATGTATTGGTGTCGGACACCAGTGTTCTCCCCAAAGCAGATTGGCCGGGCGGCCCGCCCGGGAGATTTTGGTCCCCGCCCGGCACACAGCGAGCAGCCTGACAGGCGGCGCCTCCCATTCTTCAGGAGCGCGCCACAGCCACTGAAAGACTCCGGCCCGCGGCATACTACCGGGGCCGCGGGCCGGAGTCTTTCAGTGGCTGCGGCGCGCTCCTGAAGAATGGGGAGGCGCCGCCTGTCAGAGGACTTGTGTGCCGCCGGACCGGTGCAGGCGGCGCGATGACGTCATCGCGTCATGACGTCATCGCGCCGCCCGGCTGAAAAAAAAATCTGGGGAGAACACTGGACACTGTATTCCCTTTAACTTTAGCTGTAAAATGAAATTTCTCTCTTTATTTGATGCTGATTCACACATTCAAATATGATTCATTACAGCTGGAGTTTGAGAGAAGGAAGCAAGATGGAACGACAACCTTGGCACTGCTCAACCCTGGGGACTCCGTATTGGGTATGTTGATGGCTAGAAATTGTTGTTGCTGTAGTTACAGATGGTGGTGAGTTTTGTTGATTTAGCTTAGTTTGGTGAGTTACTTTGCAAGGATTGATGAACTAAATACTTAAAGCAGTAAATGGTTCAATACCTAAAAGGTGGGCATACAATATGAGAGAACTTTCATACTTTCTGTATCGTTAATATATTTTGTACCTTTTAAACAATGAAAGTCTTTCTTTAGAACCGGGGCATGGCACTGCCATTCTTGGGTCCACAGCTGGCCGGCTGCAAACAGGAGTCAATTGCCTGCAAGGGTTCAAGGAAGACAAACGCAACAAAGTCACTCCAGGTACACTGAAATGAATATGTATAGTTATGATATAAGTTTTTTTAACCCATAGCTTCTCTTTAACTTGCAATATTATTTGCTGAACTTTTAATGCATGCATAGACATTTTTATTTATTGATTCAATTTGCAAATGCAGAAGTGTTTTAGTGTTTGTGGTTTTTTTTTTTCCTTGCTTAAGTAAAATAAAGAGTTGAGTCTTCAAAAGGTTCTATATTTAGGAAAGCTGCAGTCATAGTTGTAATATCTAATATGACATCGCCATTTATAATTATTAAGTGATCTTTATTCTAATACCTATAATTTGTACTTCTAGTGTTAAATCTAGAAGTTTAAATGACTGGATAGGTGATGACACATAGAATATCAGCACCCTACAGTGAAAAATTGTCCTCTGAATGAACAGAGGCTGGGGGACTTTAACGGCCAAAAAGTGTTGTGTAATAACAAGGTAAGTATTATTTTCACAAGTAGTAGTAAAAACAAAGTCATATTTATCGATTAAAAAAGGCCATAGAGATCAAACAGCATCAGACATTGAAAACAGGTTTGACACGATGCCTTAGGATCACCTTGGGAGCATCTTTACCACCTTTACCGCCATGGCACTGACCAGTGTGGATGTTCTTTGTGAGGCTCCCTTGACTCCCATTACCTATACTTTTTAGACGCTTTTTCACACTGTTGAATATACTTTATTTCTCTACATATGGGTGCCCCTTTGTGGGGTGTGGTGCTCGGTCTGTATATGGATGGGCTCTCCGTTCTCTGGTCAGATCCTTAGCTTGGTCGGAATTTTGCACTATGACTTTTGTGGTACTCCACCTTTAACCATCTCTGCCCTATTTTCCTCACCCCCTGAAGAAGTTTGCTCAGGATGAAACGTACGTCAGGGTGACTTTTCTGGCTACATGTTATGGCCTCCCATTAAGTCTCTGGGAAGGTGGTAAATATGCTCCCAAGGTGATCCTAAGGCATTGTGATGCTGTTTGATCTTTATGGACTTTCAATCAATAAATATGACTTTGTTTTAACTACTACTTGTGAATAATACTTACCTTGTTATTACTTGTTAAAGTCCCCCAGCCTCTGTTCATTCAGAGGACAATTTTTGACTGTAGGGTGCTGATATTCTATGTGTCATCACCTATCCAGTCATTTCAAACTTCTAGATATATTTTTGGGATGTTAGCCAACCCCTCTTCAGAAAGAGACTATACCTTTCTTGTTCTTCTAGTGTTATACTTGAACTATGGACCATTCACCTCCTACGCACCGTCCTATGACTCAACCTTTGCAAACATCGGCAAAGATGATTCTGATATCATTTACACAATGTATGGGGAGGACCCCAGTAATCAGGGAACGTTCAGGTACAGTAGCAATTCTCAATTTACCTGTATGAATGTAAAATAAAAATACTTGTCATTTTGCGTTTTAATGTGTGGTAGACGGGAGAGTAAATTATGTGCATTTGTTAAAAATTAATTTTTAGTTCTTCCCTGTGGATTACTTTTCCCTTTTAAGGTTACATTACAATCCTTGGACAACTACGCTGTGTCTGTTGGCTTGCGTCCAGTTGCTGTGGCGATCAATGGGATTTCACAAAAAGATACATATTCTGTTTTAAAATTACATTGCTGGTAGTTAGTGGATAGATGCACCAAGTCTTCCAACAAACATGTAATTGCCAGCAAATTCTTTTAAAAATATACTATGATTCTGCAATTTGGTTGAGTACAGTGTTGCCCAGCAGGAGAAACCACAGCAAGATATCTGGCAAACCTGAAGTAGCCGGTGATCTGTTTCTACAGATGTTTTAAGACATAGATCAATAGGAAGGTACACTATTTAGCCAAAAGTATTGGGTTCCTCCATTTCAAAGACATCCCATTCTTAATCCATTGGATTTATTATAGACTTGGTACCTAGGTATGCACTGGTCCAGCTCTGTGATATCCTGTTGCCATATTGCCCAATTGCTTTTACTATATACTAATATGCACAGTGAAATATTAAGCTGCATGAAATTTCACAAATCTTATTGCAAAAGGTTCACTGGGATCATGATAGTGATCCATTTTCCAAATATATCTGCATGCCGAGGTGCTTGACTTTATACATATGTGGTCATGGAACTGATTGCAATAATTGAATTGTGGGGTGTTGCAATACTTTTGCCAATATTGCCTTAAAAGTGTAAAGAAATTTGTATTTGGTGTATCAATAAGACTTAATTGGGCAAGGCATTGCTTATACATGTCGACTAAGATGCATTGTATTTTTTAGCTTACAAGAATTCTTAGACAATATAAAGACCCAACCTTATGGAATGGTGGACTGTATTCTTGATGCATTCAGCGATGGAGAATATTCCAGAACAGAAAGAGAGCAGATTAAGGTAGCTAGTCTAGGAATTTGTTATAGACTGCTTGTTGCATTTGATGAACGTAATTTGCACAGATTATTTAATGACCAATTAGAAATGTAAATATTTTTAATCTAGATCTCACACAGGTTTAACAACAATGTAAAACAAATCTAAATGTCATGTAACTTTATTTGCAGGCAGCAGTGAGTGAGAGCTCCGTAAAGAAAGATTGTGCTGCTTCTACCGACCAGTTTGCAAGTTTACAGTCTGTGTTTGGTTTGGGATTGTTTGAGGAGAACTTTGATTCGGAAGGTAAGAATACACCTTTACTTCTAGTTGTATATCATGGATAAAAGTGTACTATATGAGTGCCAGAGTGGGCCAGTTGGAGTTCTTCAGTAAATAATATAGTTAAAAAAATAGTTTCTTAACCTCTCTAGCATTCTGCCTGTACCAACTCCGTGGTATGGACAATCACTGCAGTGTATATAGAATTTATATATATATATAGTGTATAAAGGTTCCTCCCCTGTGCACGTCACTGGCGTCTTTAGTGATGCAAAGCCGATGCACCTCCATTGATAATGCAAGAAAAGTGGATGCTATAGTCAGTAAGGCTATGTCTCCACGACATGATTGGCCCCTGCCTACAGCACTGGCTGTTCCCACAGTGAAAAGCTGATCCGCTGGCTGGAAGTTGACATACTGCACTACATTGGCCTTCCGGACGGCAGATCTGCTTAACATTGTGGGAACAGCCGGTGCTGTAGGCTGGTAATGTGGATCGGGATCATTGGCAACTGGCCAAGGAATGCACTTGGCACAGGGGTTGCCAACAGAGCCAATAGCGCAGGGGAGACATGGTTGGACTGGGCTGAGTCTTGAAGTGACCAAAAGAGACAATGGGATCACACAAGGGGGATACAGGTTTAAAAAGTACCAACTTCCTGTGTAAAGTTCTGTATTTAAAATTTTTAGTTCATACCTAAAATTTTAACTACTGTATTGTTGACACTATAGGATATACCTTTTCCCTAAATCAGTGGTTAATGTATGTGTCCTATCGTGTTCTATTGCGGGGCCATTTATCCTCTGCATGCATCTACTGTGCATGGCCAGGTCCTCCTCCCATGCTCAAGCTGTCCATTCACAGCTCTGCAGAGGGTCAATCTCTTATATCTTCCCGTCTGCTTCTTCTCTGTGTATGTGACCGGGCAGCTTGAGCCCAGCTCACATGCACAGTAGATGCAAAGGAAAAATCCACCTTCTGGCGAATTGTTACTAAAGCTGCCTGCTCACATACCCAGCTCTGCAGAGCGGGACCGGGAGACTGGAAGCTGTCACAGGCAGCCTCTAATAGCTGTGTATGTGAGCGGGCAGATTCAGCCTCGATCACATGCACAGTGGAGGCAGAGGAAAAATCTGCTGGTGGGATCAGGAGTACAGAGCTCCAACCAGATGGTTCACTGTTTACAGTGCATCCTATACAGCATCTAATGGTTCAAAAAATATGTAGTCTTCTGCAATCAGGTTTTAATTGGGGTAGATCTTAGTAGGGAACTGAAATTATTACAGATAGTCTACAAATTGTTCCATCACAATGTGATTACAGAAGCTAAGAAGTTGCAGAAGAAGTTGGATGAAACCACAAGATTGCTCTGGGAGTTACAAGAAGTTCAGAATGAGCGCTTGAGTACAAAGCCTCCTCCTAATATGGTTTGTCTGCTAGCTCCATCTGCAAAGGAAGTACAGATTGGTAAGTTTCATTTATTTAAAAGTATATTTGTGTAGTTTTGTTTTATTATTGGAAAGACAAACATATATACTAAAGCATTATTTATGTTACCTAAAGGCAGCTTTTTGCTGCACATAACTTTTTTTAAACTAAAACGATTTTATTTTTTGCTAGATACTGAATAGAAAACATTACTTAACTGTTAGAAATGCTAAAATACACTGTACTGAGGTGTCCGAAAACTGCTTTTCCAGCACCCCAACAATCCTTTTTAGGGAGGACATGGGGGCAAGTCCCCCAATCTCCTGCATACAGGGGCAGAAAACACGTGTGAATGCAGCCTTAGGGTGCAAACTGTGAAGGGGCAACAGCTTAATGTATTGTATGCAAATTCTACCTGTATATTGGTGTATACAAAACTATTACCTTTTATAAAAAAAAAAAAAAAAAAAAAAATCTAGGTATGTTTAAGCTTTGCACACTCCTTGCCTGGTATGCATTCAAGAGTCCAAATATCCAATCCTAAAAAAAAAAAAAAAAAAAATACCTACTGTATTGGCGTTATTACTCAAATTACCTTAGCCTCCCTAGCGCACTGCTGAGGTACAGATTTTTTGTACCAAAAGCGCACCATAGACTTTAACCTCCCTAGCGCTTCTGACGGCACCATCTCGTCCTGCACTTGCTTATGCACTTTTGGTACAGAAATCTGGACCTTGCAAGAGCGCTAGGGAGGTTAATGGGGGAAAAAGTTTTTTTTTTTACATTGTAGGCCTGTAATTTCCCAAAGTCTGTCCATACAGGAGCCTGGTAGACATCCTGAATTTAATAACATGTTCAGATGCTTTGTGAATAACTCACACTATCAGATAATGAATATTTTTATAATTCACTGTATCAGGTAAATTAGCACTGCAACCACTGGATGGCAGTGCAGATGTGCCAGGTTACATAGGAGAGCATGGAGGGGGTGATCTTTTTATCGCACAATTTAGAGCACTCAAACTCCTCTCCCAGTGACCTATCCTGCGCCAGGCTTGGCACAACTGTCTACACCGCCTGCATGTAAAATTTTTGGGAAAACAGTTTATTCGTAAGTTAAGAGATCCAGACTTATTGCCCTGTTTAGGCAGATTGATAGAAAATGGCTCTTTCTAGGGGAAAGCTTATCGCTGAAATAAGAGTTCTGCTAACAGATTTAACAATGTCATTTTGTTCTGCTTTTTTTTTTTTTAAGCCGAAAAGGTGAACGAGAACCTGAAAGAACTGACCCAACAAGTGCAGCCAGGGGACATTGTCAGTGTTGCTGGTATCCGTAAGGCAATGGGTATCATCAGCCCATACGTGGACACAGAAGATATGGTGGTAGATCTGACAGCAGGTTTGTGGTTTATTTCCCTAGTAACAAGTGACGTTTGCATTTAAATTTCTTATTATTTACTTATGTAGTGGGTCTAAGTAATGTTATTAATTCCAATTTCCTGATAAAAGAATTTCTGTATTTTCCCAGCAGATACCTCTGAGAGCCAGGCCATACCTAAAAATGGAAGTGAGTGTCTGCAGATTGTATTGTAGATACCAACATGGACCAAGTTTGTATATTTGTACTTAATGTTTTAGTTCAATAAACCGGGTGACCTGTTTTTGTACTTGCGTATTATAGACTCATTTGAAGTTAAATACAATATATGGACTTTAGAATGACCATGTACTTGGATATCTCATAAATATGATTTGTGCTCATGTCTCTTCCTTTCAAAGGAAATTAATATGAGGATTACTAATATTGCCTAAAAAGTGCAGTGTATTAGTGAGAGCCCTAAGCCTACCTCAGGAGAACTGGACTTTGTAATAACTGGACTCATATCTTTGGTTAGGAGTTAATTAGTCTTGTATAAAATTGATAACTAAATAGAGGCGGACTTGCAGGATTAGTTGTTACACAAAAATGGCCGCGTGTGGTTGGTTAAAAACATGCTTCTCACCCTGTCTAACTGTAGCAATTTAGTCCAAGAAGCAGTCACTGTGACCAGACCATCGCCAGAGCCTTCAATTATATTTAAAAAGAAAATGAATTATGTTACACAAGCCACGATAAGCCATGATTTGTAAGTCACCATACTTCTGTGTAGCTTCCAGTCTTTCAGGTAAAGGCTGCAGTAGCATAAACGGCCACTGGGGGCCGCCAGATACAATGTCTTTCAATGGGCACATTAGAATACTCAGGAAGAGCTGCGATTTCAAAAACACCTCCACAGCCTTCCAAGGGGGTCAGAAAGAGGAGGAGCGATGGGCAAAAAAACAAAAATTTCCTCCCAGTGAAGGATTTGTTATGTTTTATTTACAGATTGCCCCAATAATAGAGGGTTGGCTAGCTCGGGACAAAAGTTTATCTGGTGGGTTTAGGTGCACTTTAAGCCGAGAACAAAGTAACAGGAGTAATAATCAAGCTTAAAACGTTAAACGGGAACTATACATCCATTCATCCTGCACAAAAAAAGGAACTTGTCCTAATACAGAAGCTCCTGCACAGAGGCAAGATTTATAATGACCCAGACTTGAAAGAAAAACACAAAGCTCACTAAGTGGATTCACATCTGTGTCTATAAAGCATTGGTTCCAGTGGTTAGTGTTTTTCTGGTGCTTAACATGGAGTTTTCCCCATCAATATACATTTAAATAAGGTCAGTTCCTTCCTAAATCGCTAACTGGATACCTTTTGGCTTTGGGTCTTTTATGCCTGGAAAGGGAGTGCAAGAAACGCACACTTTGTAAAAGCCACCAAAGCTTGCCATGCTTGTTATCCTGAAGGGAGGTTCTGTTCCCTGCAGTTCCAGTGAGTCTCTGAAGGCCTGGGTGCCGGAGGCAGCAGCTTATATATGGCTGCTGAGTCTCATGGCATGTGTGCAGAGTCCAGTCTTAGTAAACAATGACACTTCACAAACATTGGACAGAAAACAGATCCCCACCCGCATACAAAAAGTGGATTTTACAACTTTGCAGGTATGGAGAATGGCTGAATTTGATCAAATATTTTATTTATTAAAGTGTGTGCTCATGCTGCCCCCTACTTGTCAGGCTTTACCAGTGTCCTTCCATCCAATGGTTTAGGGCTACTTTATCTATATGTTGTAGGGAATGGATAATAACTTACAAATCCACATAGGAGGGTAGACTAGGGATGCCCAATCAAATATTTTCCCTTTACACGTCCTAAAGTAGTCTTTGCAAAATATTGTTAAGGGATCAGCTGGGATTAATGGAAATCCTCCAGTGTTGGTGAAGGTATTTTGTGCATTGCTGGGAAAAAGGCCAAGACCGAGAATCTGGCAATCAAACCAAGGTAACTTACTCTGCACCAATATACTGCAACAGGTGGGTATGGGTGCTGTTTAATTCCTGGAAAACTTAAGATCGTGGTGGAAACCCTACAAAATAATACACAAGACAATTCAGTTTGCTAAGTAAAACCTGACTCTGTATTTTTATTCCATAGCCAGTCCACAATAATAACAATATGAATGCATTTAATTACACAGTAATTAGAGATACCATAGTATCTGGCAATGAGCTTGCATGTGACAGTGTAATAAATAAACATGACATTACATTAACATTCTAAAAATATAAAACACGAGTTTATTTGCCTGTAGATGGTCAATGAGATGCCAAAATGTGTACATACACATGCAAACTAAAACAAAGCCAATCAATTACAATAGTTGCTGTGCTTGATTGGCTTAGTTTCAGTCAATGTCAAAATTTCAGCATCCTATCGACCACTTCTATAAACGTGTCTGAAAACAAAGTTGTCCAGCATTTTAAAACATACATGTGTACAAAATTATTAACATACATATATAAAATAGGAATTACCCCTATATCCTTATAAAAATATAAGGATATTAAAGGTCAAAGTCCCACGACCACATGAAAACGAGTGGATTGGTCATACATACATCACTTCATATTTCTTACATTTAAATTAGAAGGTATTTTAATTTTATTAGATTTTTTTTAGTTTTATGTTGGAATTGTTTCTACTGCTTAGTGTAGTTTTTATATCCTAAGTGGTTCTGTGTTCATTTCTAATTGCAATTGAGCACTTTAAAAATACAGACCAATACAAATAATCTCACATATGTTGTGTGTTTCATGGCTTCAGGTGAAAGAAAAATGGATCTTTTACATGTGAAATCAAAAACTAAAGCGTATCATGAATTGAACACCCAGGTTATTCAATATCCAGAGTTCCATGGCAGAAATTCTCCATTACTTTTTTTCTCTACTCTAGCTGAAAGCATTTTATTTGTGTAGAGAAATGCATTCATTTCCTATAAGGCAAAACATGGTCAGGAAGTGATGAAAAATCTCTCCCTCTATGAAGTAATGGATAACCAGAAAACAGAATGACTAATCTTTGTCTCACCTATACAAAACTAGAAAAAAGTTGCCTATCCTTTGGTATGGTCTATGGTAAATGTTAGTTCCCCTATTTCCTGCTTCCAGAAGTAATTAGTGGGTTTTAATTTTTCTGACTCATAAGTATTTGGCCCTGGTGGATGGGGTGTCTACGAATTTAATGTTACCTCTTTTAATACTTACAATCTAGCCTGAGACTGCTAAGGGGGTTAAACACTCAACATTATATTTGGTTCAGTGTTTGTCACTCAACAAGCTGCAAGATTTCTCCATGTAGAAAATGCTCTTTACAAATACTACCAACCTGTACTAAAAAAAAGATGTGGAAGTATGTGGCTGTAAATTTTGGGAAATACTGGCATATCCAAACTGTTGCTTGCTTATAAATTAAGATCATCACACAGATTACTATCCATCTGTATAATCTGAACCAAATGCGGTGGACCAGGGATGACAACACCTTTTTGGCTTGTGAGCTATATTTAAAATGACCAAGACAAAACAAGCTGGCATGTTTGGCCTTGTGTTAATAAGATGAGAAAAAAAAGACAGGGCTCTGCAATTGACTTCTGTTGCAGTCGTTATAGAAGGTAGAACCCTATCCATCAATTTTGGCACCCCTGATGAAAACTATGGACAGGCCAGGCAAGACCTCCTATTGCATGGTTGCTTTGTAACATGTATAATGAGCTTGTAAGCACAGCGCTTCACACTATTACTATTTAGGGTCCTTCATATTTATTTATGTCTATATGCACAACACTAGGTTGTAGCTTAACACATTTCCTAAAGCTGAACTCCACACTTTAAAACTTTCATCACAATATATTGCTCAATAGCCAGAAAATATATAAATTCACAAATAATTATTTGAAGTTTTATCATCACTATGCTGCAGATGTTCACCCACTACAGTCAGCATTAGAAAACTGCAGAAGGCTGCATATACAAGACAAGTCCCGCTGCATAGGAAAGGGAGCAGCAGTGACTGGTCTTTAAAAAAAGAAGCTCACGCGCAAAGGAAAGGTTTCACACTGTATTACTCTGCGTATCTAGTAAAAAAAACATACTAAGTACAAACAAATCATCATTATCCTGAACGTATGCTTTTTCAAATTGCAGTGAAACTAATTGTCTCCAATATGTAACTGTATCAACCCATGAACATGGAAACATATAGAACCCATGCTGATGTTCAGGGCTTGATCTGGTAATGTGAGTGTACACCACAACATAAAAAAAAATCATCAGTAGTTTAGCACAACTTTCTATTCGAACCTTCTATTAATAGTTAAATACAATCAGGTGCACCATGATCCTGTAATACTGAAATTAAATTAGAATGTGCAAATTCTATGTATCAACCATAAGAAATTGGTAAATATATATATTTGAAAAGAGGTTTGCTTCTTGAACTTTATTGATAGCTTCTATTTGCTGGAAAATGCAAGGCATGAGAGGGTACATTGACCTGAATGGCTGAATACACACCTGAACTACATCAAAGCTCTAGTTTGCGTTTAGAAGAACATCCTGGAGGCGCGATTGCCGCCGCTAAGAACCGCATCTCATGCGGTTTCTAGCGGCGGCCAATCACCTCTATGGCCGCGGTCAGTGCTGGGCGACCGCGTAATCGCGCGGACCGCCGCCTTAAAACTCGGTCCAGTTTTTAGGCGGCAGCCGACCCCTAACCGCGGCCGGGGACTAGCCCATTGAACAGAATGGGCGCGGATGTATCCATGCTGTGCACAACCGTGGACTTCTGCTTAAGTGGAAACAAGCCCTTACTCTGCCACCCTGCTTCATATTCATGGCTTCTATACCATTGCATTGAGTGATACATGCTTTTGGTATATACATACTGTGATGGGGCTTTGGGTAAATTGCAAAAGCAAGAATCTCAAATAAAACAAATTTAAATTAAAAAGCCTCTTATCATCCAACGATCTAACCTGCCCTAGCAATGCAAAAAAGGAGAAGCCAGGTGGTTGGTAGAACAACTGTTTCCCTACATTATATTTTAAACATAAAGAGCACATGGTGTAGAACTGGTGGCTTTCAGTGGTCTGATTAAAGCCTCAGTACATGTTCTGTATCTATATGGCAAGATACAAACAAGAGCATGAGAAGATGTTCACCTTTTGGCAGTGATCAAAGCAGAGTAGTAAGGTACCCTCCTAAAAAGAAATAGGTTTGGTAAAGGGATAATCGGTTTATTGTGATAATGGTTCTGTTTTTTAAAAAAGTGATGCTTGTTGAATTTTGTATGTTTAATTTCATATAGCTGACTAACTGCAAAGCCCCTGAACAAGTTATCAGTGACAAAATGTTGCTGGAGACATAGAAAAGGGTTGTGGAGAACATTATAAAGTATTGCTTTAGCATAGTGGTAGGCAAACTTAGTCGATTGAAATATATATCGAGAGCTGTAGATTTCACCGGCTGCTGGGATTCGCATACCACCACTGGCCGGGGGGGATGTGAAGGTAGGTATGGTTGGTGGTGGTGGTAGCGTGGGGGTTTTGCTGTTGAAAGGGTGCCCGGATAGATGAAAAAAAATAAGATAAAGAACAAGCAGCAGCAAGAGCCACTGAGCCAGACTAAAAGGGGCTAAAGAGCCACATATGGCTCCTGAGCCGCACATTGCCTATTCCTGCTCTAAAACAAGTTTAAAGTCAAGTTAAAGTTTATTGAATTCTAACAAAAAATTTTACTTCACTTTTAATTAATTTATGAAATGACTTGGTTCAGGGGCTTGAGATGATCTCCCAAACAAACTATTTAAGATTTCTGGTCCATCTCTATATAATAAATATACAAGAGGTATTGCCCAGATCATCTTTAGGAAATAAAGGCAAAAACATATGGCAAGCCAAAAACATTCTAGTTTTGGATGGAGTGGGGAAGAATTGCCATTCTTGGCAGCTTTTTCCAGCTACCCATGCCTTTCTCTTCACTACTAAAAAAAAAACATTGGAGGGACAGGAAGGGAGAGTGAATATGATGGATTTTCTGAAAGCTATACAACCCTAACATTTCTAGCTCTTCCCTGTCCAAATACAGAAAATGTTGGCCTGGACAAACACTTTCATATTTCCTGAGGAGAAGAACTGGAACACACCCAGTATAGCAAAGGGTTTATCCATCACGAAACCAACGACTTACCTTGTACACATTCTATAATACCTCATCATTGCACTGGACAATTTGACAGAGAATCTGGATTTTCAGTGCAATTTTCAACACTCACTGCATAAATGTGTGGCGAAAAAAGGGCAGGTTAAAGTACCATTTTTGCTTGACTTCATTTTACAGCTGCAGGTATGTACTGAAATGTAAAAGTGCAATGTTAGGATAACACTAAGGGCTTTGTTAGGAGCAGACATCAAAGTTTGTATTTAAAATCCGTCACTGCAACAATCTGCAGTATAAAAGAGCAAATAACCTAAAGGCATCCCAACCAAAATTTTTGAGCCTTTTACAGATAACATATTTATAATACTTAGCAGGCAGTACTGACCTAGTGCAGTCATTATTTTCCCTCTTAGGCTATCATAAGTGTCAACAATTCCAGAAGTGTCGTCTTCTTCCCTGTGTGCAATGTGGCTTCTATTCCAACAACTGAAGCCCCCCCATACACGCATAAATCTACAGCCGATCCCCAAACGGCCAATTGCAGCGTGATTTTGTTCAGAGAAACGGAGCGCACTATTTGCCGATGCCAGGGTCCCCATCCAATGTAATGCGATCGACCAGATAAAAAAGGACATGTCCGTTCTCTGGCTGATCGTGATTTTGGGTGACATGGACCAGTTGCTCCAAATGGGCAACTTGGATCAGCAGGGTATTTTGGGACCGATCAATTGCCGTGTACATCAATCAATCACCCACAGAATCGCCAGCAGATCTATGCATGTATAGGGGGCTTTAATCATTGGTGGATCCCTGAAGAAATAAGATTTAGGCATACGACACACCCAGAAGTGTTAGATTCTGTAAACTTCAACAACAGCTATAGATCAGAGTCAAAAAGACATGTTACTGGTAAGTATTTTAAATATGTTTTTTTAAAGAGTTTGTTTCCTTTTGTTTATATTTTTTCTTACAGTATATTACAATTATTATGCTCAGTTCTGAAGTTTGGGGTTTTTCTCTTGAAGACGGAATACTGCTGGCTTTTTTATGCAGATCATACCTGTACATCGCATTTCCTGTGCTAGTAACTAAAAGCACAGACCTCCTATGGACTTTTAAGGCCAAAGGGTTAATATTATTAGGCCTAACGGATTGATTCGTTGATCTCTGCTCCACACTTTAGCTTCATACTCCTTGTTATTTCAGGATTACAGATGCACCATTTTACCAAAGAAAATATTTAACTCAATGACAAAGTTAAAAGTTTAACTCAATGATAAAGAAAGAAAAGGCTATTTAAAAGCTCACACGGTGAACAGTACTAAGAATAGCATTCAGTTCTACTAAAAATATGAGTTGTCTGTGATTTCAGTGTTCTGTTTTTGCTGGACACAACCTCTTCAAAGGTCAGCGAACTCTGCTGAAAACATACACATGTATCACAAACTGCATACTGGCTGCAAAACATTATTGTCCTTCACAGGCCAGATATGTAGACACATTTGTTTCTTCACCCATCTCAGACTCGCAAGGGTCTCCTCTTATAATCCACAGTTTTTGTTTTCCCAAATTACCTTTTTCATTGTAACTGAAAAAGGGAGAGCAAGGTGCATTTCCATGTACAATAGACAGTTATAGCTGCAGGAAAAGAGTTCCGTGCCCTTCCAAACGGACCCATGGGTGGGCAGCACATCTTCATCAGCCTTCACTGTGTAAACAATAAAAATCTGGCAATTGTCAATATGTCTTCTCCATACCGACAAGCAGACCATTACCAGTCCTTTAAAAACATCATCCAATAAGTTTGCTACTGGAATAAGAACTTCTTCGATAATTTTGTCAATATCTTCATTTAAAATTAGGCAGCAGTTATCTTTTTATAAAGTCATATTGGGAGCAGGATTAGTTCATACCAATGCTCTGGCATTTGGCCGTGTCTGTACAAACAAAGTAAGTCCTCAATTCTCCCTTTCCTTTAACATTGATTAGTCCTCTGCATTCACATGAATAGCCCAGCCCTTCTAAAATACGACAGGTCTCTTCTGTTACCTGAAAAAGAGAAAATATGTTCCCATATATAACATATACACTGCATTGCAGTAAGGCCTCCCATTCATTTTTATTAACTCACAATGGTGCATCAGTGGGTGTCACCATGATTCTATGCCCCAGGGGGCTGCATGCGGCTCTTTGGGTGTTCTTCAGCAGCCCCCCTTGTCAGTGCCTATGCTCCCACTATTTCACCAATGAACAGGTGGTGATTGTATAATATATATTGCAGCACATAACCTGAGAATAGGGGCACATAACATTTGAATCAAAGGCTCGAAGTAAAATTTAAAAGAAGTTTTGTTATTTAACAAATTAGAAATAATGTCTTCTAGCTATTTATGCTGTTACTTTTTTTTTTAAATGCTTTATAAAATGCTTATACAAGTCAGTATAGATTGAAAACGTTGTGTGCGGCCCTTTAGTGATGCCAAGGGCCGCACTTGTGGCCCTCCATATCAACTCAGTTGCCCACCACTGCTCTATGCAGTGCAGTACCCCATATTATACAAAATATGAATGGCTTACAAGCTTGACATATAATTACAAAGTATTGTTGGTTTGAACCTGTACTCCTATTCGACCAGAACATTCCCATCCCTGAAAATCTAAGCAAGTAAGGATAGTTCCCCTCTGATGGGACTTTAATTAGAATATAATGATCTCACGCTATAACAGCTTATTCACTTTCATTAAATCAAAATGTATCAAATATTGAGAACATTCTAGGTGACTAGGGCCCAATTTTGGACTTGGCCCCTCACCAGGCTGGAGGCAAACCTATAGGGGATCCCCACCTAGTGATCCCACCCGGGTGCATCACATCTGGACCCTTTATCTGATATGTACCAACCGACATCCGTGTTTTAAACAACCATCTAACGGGTACATAGCCTGAAGAAGCCGCTGAGGCAAAACATGTCGCGCAAGTACCACACATTGTGACAGCTATTGGTGCTATAGAGCATGGATGTATCTGGTTTGTCTTTAGGCAATCTATACAATTGGTGTACTTTAATCATGGTTGTAAATGAATTGATTGTATCCACTTGCTAGAATTGTTCGAGCCATTTTGCCCCTAGCAGGAGGGGTAATGTAATAATTTTATTTCATTTTTTGTTTTGTGTTCAAATAAAAATTTTGATTTTATGAAAGAGAATAAGCTGTTATAGCGTGAGATCATTACATTCCAATTAAAGTCCCATCGGAGGGGAACTATCCTTACTTGCTTGACATATAATTCATCATGTTGTTCATTCCCAGCAAACTTGCTGGGAAACCCTCATTCATTGATATTCAGCTCTATTTTACCAACCCCTACTGCTCCGCAGCTCAGTAAGAGGAGAAATATTAGTGGAACATTATTCTGTCTTCCCTCTCTCCCAAAGGCTTAAGCAGGGTACAGACGGCTCGATATTTTAACTGTCCAATGTTCTCTGCAGCAGCGTGATGACGTCATCATCACACTGCTGTCAGATATCTCCCCAGCTCTGCTCTATCACCAGCTCAGCCGATGCTTGGCCTAGAGACCAGCCATCTCTATGCAAAGCAACCGACATCAGCCTTATTTAACGGTCATGTCAGTTATGGCTGTTTTTCAGTGGGATTGATTAGTTCCGCTCGAAAACAGCGATGGCAGCATATTATATGGGCCAGATAGATGGCCGTGAGTGTACACAGCGCTCTAATCGGCCATCAATCTGGCCCATATCAGCAGGTCTGTACCCTGCTTAAGTGTATAGGATTACATTCAGACCAAAACTCACCATAAGCTCACTACACACCTTTCAATCTTTAGAGCTCCTGCCAGCTATGTAGGGCACTGACCTCCATGACTGGAACAGACTGGAATGACTGGATAGTTAGAAGGGTCCTCATATTACATTCCATAATTCTTGGTCAAATTATGTGACCTTTACACAGGGTTTACTTCAGCGCTTGAGCAGGAAAATATAATGAGGAGGTTCTCTAAAGAGCCAATGCTAAATAAGGTTACCCCTATTGCATAGTTATTTTATTCAGGTTTCCCTGCTTACTCATAAATGCAGTGTATAAGTGTTTTAAGGCAGGCCGTTTCTGCAGTCTGTTCAGCAGATGTTCTACATTTGCATTGTCTATGTCATTGAAGGAAGTAAAATTTAAGATAACGATTATATATCAGTTGAAAAATTACCTGGATTTTCCCAAGCTCCCCTGTACTCTCCATTCTACTTGCCACATTCACAGTATTACCCCAGATGTCATACTGGGGCTTTCTAGCTCCAATGACTCCAGCTATAACTGGACCATGGTTTATACCTAAAACAAATCAAATAAGTAATATTGTTATAATCTGACATAACACATACAGTATTCTGCTACAAAAAGTGTCTTTGGTGCATTCGGGCATATTTCCCCACAATTCCGGCATGTCAGCTTCTTGTTGAATTTGGCTATTCAGAAGTTGTAGGTTATCATATGTGTTCTACAGTAACCAAACCTCCAAATTCATAATAAACCATTGTGCTTATGGGAAAAAAAACCAAAAACCATTGTGCTATAATTACTAGTACTTTATGACACAATAAAGTTAAAGCAGTTGGAGGAAGGATAAACCCCACTCTTCCTATGTCTCCAAATTTGCCAGATGGTGCCTCAAAGGTTCCATCAGAAGCGGTAACTGTGACAAGAATGAGCACTACTTCTATGCTCACTTAAAACATTGACTGACCAAATGTATTATTATTTCCACTGATGGAATAGTTTAGCAGATATCATATCATTGTAAGTAATTGACACTTATTAACATACCAACTCGAAGCCGGAAATTATTGAAGGAGTGTCTATTAATCCCGTCTAGTTTTTGCATTAAAGCCATGGCAAATTCTACAGTGATTCCTATCTGAGCATTCTGCTTTTCTTGGTCCTAGAAGAAAGGGTAACAGAATAAACTTTTATTATTAGTTTTACTATCTCGCAGATGATATCTCAGTGGTTTAGTTCATCTTTCTCTTGTTACTGATGTGATAACCCCAAACGGGAAAACAGTAAGATATTTAATGACAACTGCAAGGTTTAAATTACAGTTTTCATTCCAGACACCAGAGATGCAAAATGGAGCCGAAATATAGCTTTATAGCCCATTTTAAATAGCCATGAGTGCATTTTGCAATATAAATATCTTACCTGGTTGCTCTCTTGCCCAGGAGTTACAATGAGCCCAGTTGCTGCCATGTACGTACTTCCAATTGTCTTTATTTTCTCCACTGCACTGAATTTTGGTTTCATTAAAAGCTATCAAAATATGTTGTGTTAGTAAATCTACATTCAAAAGATTCTAAACTAACAATAATACAATAAAACAGGACAAACCTCATCAAAATCAGCAATTATCTCGTTCAAAAGCCGCAGACATTCCAGACCTTCCTTGTTGACATCACATTCTGTGTAGAAGACCTTAAATTCTGGCACTGATGCAAACATTACACAGACACTGTCATAGGACTGATGATACAAATCCTGCCAAATAAGAGATAACTCTTTAACCATTAACAAGATTTAAAATGGTTAAGTAACAATAAAAACAATGAGAGACACATTGTATTGGTTCTGAAGCAGCCAAACACATCACAAAACACTATAGGCCAACCTATACAAAAAGTACTAGGGACCGGAAGCCCTGTGTTGGTACACTTAGCACACAACTGATTTTATATGTTTAAGGTTCTCTTAGGCGTATATTGAAGTAGAGTTTATTTTGCTTCACATTTTGTTAAAGAGGAGCTGAACTTTGGAAGCTGTGCTGAAAAAGCCAAGCACTAGTCAACAAGTTCATCATTATGGACATACCGTGCTTTGCTACCTCCATACTGAGATAAATTGTGGAATAGAGGCAATGTTCTTTAGTACATAGAGTAATGCTGGGAATACACGACTCGATATTAAGATACCTCAGCAGCAGCATGATGATGTAATCTCGCTGCAGCCGACCTTCCCCTTTATCAAGCAGCAGCTCCTTTACTTTGCATGGGGACCCCTATATTCAAAGTATAGGCATCAATCAAGGTTTACCAGTATGTTGTTAAACTGTAGTTTCAAGCGGGATTGAGCCCTCCCAAAGCTGCTAATACACGGCTTAATTTTTGTATAGATTTTTAGAGCTCTGTGAATGTGTGCAAAAATCTATGCAAAAATCAAGCTGTGTATTCCTACCTTAAGTCATTTGTCTTTCACAAATTCCAATCAACACTGAGGGTGAAGTTTCTGAAAACATTGAAAGCATGGGATTGCTCTGTGTGTCCAATGTAAAGCTACGGGCAGATTTGTAAAAAGATTTGAGTACAATCAATCAACCTGCGCGGTCACAGTGATTGTTTGTACTCTAATCTGCTTCCTTCGAAGGGGGATCAATAGAGCCCGCTCAAAGAACCTCAATTTAATGGGTTTCCAACATGTTGGAAAACCACATTTAATCACCAATACTTTGCATGAAGAAGAATCTTCATGTAAAGTATAGGGAAAGCCGGCATCTTCACACAGAGCTGACAGCCCGGGCTGTCAGGAGGGGAGTCTGTGTGAAGGGGGCGGAGTCAGCATTCTTCACTCCAGCGCTGCTGTACGGGAGGGAGAAGCTGGATAGATTTCTGTTCAGCTTTCAGCATGTTCGGATTCTCATGCTGGAAGCCGGAGAGAACTCTGCTAGCCTGCTAGCCGGAGGTCTTCATTGAACGGTAATCGATGTGCCCATGTGGTGCACATTGATTTCCGTTCCATTGATCCCCGATCAATCACAGCGTGGTGACATCACCACGCTGTGATTGATCGGGGGTCGATTGCACGGGAATTAACCTGTGTATGGCTAGCTTTAGTCCTGTTAATTTAGAATACCACTACCCAAATTCCAATAGTATAAGTATATATAATAGTATACATTCCAAAAATATAAGGTGATATTGGTAGACTATCCACAGTTATAAAATGCAAAAAGTTCATCTGCCTTAAAACCATCATAGGTGCTGACTGATTGGTTATTATAGTGCTTTCACCTGTAGATGATCAGTCAGGCACATCGTCCTTTCTTTATATTTTATTTGAGTGCTCCAAGCAACACCTCTTTGTAAAGCTAATTCAGACTTTATGCGGTGCTAACCTCATTCATTTTGTTGTCAACAATAAAATAGGCAGCCACATGGGCAGGAAGTACATTTTCTAAGAGAAGCCGGTTCAGATTTTCCATAGTTTCAATTTCTTCATCTTCTTTTCTGAACTTCTTTTTCCATAAGCAGTCTAATCTGGAGTAATAGTCAACCTTAACAAAATACAAGGAGTAGCTTTGTTTTAGGTATCAAATTTGCATGAACAACAAATACACATGTTTGGAGCAAATATAAATCTTTCAAATATTCTAGATTTCTACATAATATAGTGTTTCTCCATCATTGCAATGCTTCCTTTTACTAATTTTAATGATGAAGAATATGGCTTGTGAAAATTTGGTATGGAAAGGACTTGTGTGGCATTGATTTTCCAACTTGGGCAAGAAACTTCATCTTGGAATCTATTCTTTGCGTAAGGAAGCTGTCATAAGTTCTTTTGTGTTGTGTAAAGTGATGGATACAGGTATTTCCCATTATGCTAATCAGTATAATCATTTGTGAGTTTTAGGTCAACACAACACAAAACCTCCAAGCTAATGCATCAAATAACATGACTACATTTAGACTTTACCCAATAAAGATAAATATAATTTGGGTTTACAAAACTCACCTGTCTTGCTAATAACACTAATGTGAGGAAGAATAAGGTCAGATAGAAACAGGACATCCTTTGCATGTCTTCCAAAATGCCCACAGAACTAAAAGTAAAAAAAACAGTAACAACAGTCATTAAAACAAAGGAATAACTGTTTTTCTTAACTCCACCTTAAAATAAATACAACATAAAATAATTGGTAAATACAATTTTCAGATTTGTAAAGAAAAAACAGATATCAAAAATCATTAGCAATAAATAGCTACATTGTACCCAGTGTTCATAGTATCACATGAATGTGCCACCCTTAATAATTGAAATTCTAGAAATGACCCTATCCCCAGATTCAAGGTCCTGGGAGACCAAACAAAAAAAGGGTTTAATAGGAAAAGGGTTTAAAAGCACTGAGGGAGTCAGAAATCTATCATTAAAAAAGTCTTTACTAATTGATGGACCTAAACCAGTGTCTGTTGTCAGTAAAAAGGCTTCTCAGGGAGAGTGGATCACTAAAAAACTGATCAGTTCTGCACAGATCCCCTATCCCTGAGGAGCCCCAGTTCAGGGGCGAAACACATTGGAGTACAAGTGGATCTACCAGCACTGTGTCCATGAATAATACTGTCTAAAACAATGTACTGTATATTGGTGATTGTATATATGACCAAGAAATTACTTGTATTTATGCCTTTTTACTAACAACGGACACTGATTTAGGTCCATCAATTAATAAAGACCTTTTTAATGATCATTTAGTGCCTTAAAACCCTTTTCCTATTAGTTTGGTCTCCCAGGACCTTGAATCTGGGGATAGGGTAATTTCTAGAAAATCAAAAATCATTACACTATAGACTCCTCGTGATTGCCATGAAAAGACCCAATATTCGGTACGAATATATATATATATATATATATATATATACCTGAATAGGTAAGGGGCCATTTTAACATCTGATTTTGGCAATGGGAATATAGAACTAGAGCATGGTTCACAATTTATTATTTTCCTACCCTGACACATTGCATAGTGACTGGATAAAGGTGTCTGTTTTGTGCAAAGGAATACTGGGGTATGTACTTAGAGCTTATTTAGTCTGGATAAGTGCATTGGAATGGCTATGAAACATCTTCAACAAAACTCAACAGTTGCATATTACTACTACTAGCTATACCTAAAAAAAGTTTCTTGCACAGATCATATGGTTCCTGTAGCACGAAGCATGGTCATCCATATTATGAAACCATTATTAATGGGCACTGCATGATTGCCACTCCCAACTACCCTGGAAGCACAGCCACCAGTAGAGTAAAAGTAGAGATGGGGGGGGGGGGTGATAACCTCCAGCGTACAACTAACACCCACACATCTGAACTCACTGACTCAAACTATTCTTCAGAAATTATTTTTTGCTTAAATTTACAGACTATTTTTTTCAGGTACATTATAACAATAGAGAGATAATGAAATTGTGCTACTATATCTATAAATATTTCCCCCAAATATGTAAAATTTTTATATTGATTGGGCAACTAAGAAGGGCTTTTATTTCATTACTGTAAAGAAGAAAACTTTCTAGAATACAAAGCACTAAGCATTCAATATATTATGGCTATGCTATACCTCAGATGGTGTCTGAATGAACATTTTTATTAAGTATAGAAGATTCCTGCCCACAACGTCCTATTCACTTTATCATCAGGTTATCATATGTTAATCACAAGTCCCATCAAGCTACCATGTAATGTAGATGAGCAAAGACAGAGATGCTTGAATCCAAGCTTGCATAACAACTCTAGATCTTTACTTGTCAATGCAACAAATAGTTTAATGAAGTCTGAAGATTGTTCATAAGAAGATTTCTGTGAAGTGTGTGGACACGTGTGTTGATGTATGCTGTACTGACCTTTGTCAACAATCTGTGCACCACGTGAATTTCAAATCGACATTTCATGGTGTGGTTAAACAATGTAATAATAATTCAATGTAATGTACCTGCCATGACTATGTATTAAGGTGGGTTTTACACGTGTAGATTTTTTTTTCAATCAACTGCCAATTCCATTTTTTGTTCGATGTCGTTGCCTAACATCGTTCGTTCATTTATCGAATGTAACATTAGATTTTCTGTTCGTCCATCGCCAATATCGAATGAAAATACATTCAAAATGACGACAGATAAAAATTTACCAACATGTCCCATGACCTTTCGAGCGATTTTTTGCTTGAGGTCAATCAAAATGTATCCATCAAACAAATTGGCCATTCTCAACCAAAAATCTTCATTGTTTTAACTAAAAAAAGAACCTACACGTGGAAACCCACCTTTAGAGTTTGAAGGGTTTAGGAAATAAAAATACAACATGAGTGAACAAAGCAAAAAAAGAAGACCTACTGTGATATTGTGTTATGGATTTTAACTGATGATCTACAAAAACATTAATAATTTTTAGCTGGAAGTCTGATAAGCTAGCCTAGCATATGGCTTTTGTAGTAACAATATTTAATAATGTATTGAGTGATCTCATCTATACAATGTTGATGTAGACAGCCAAGTAGGCTCTCACCTGTTGTTGGAAGCACTCTTGAACAAGGCAGAATGTGTATGAAAGATGACGACATTGTACACTATGAAGGCAGCAGACAAAAGGAGTATCTTCAGCTCAACGCTCATTCTCAGGAACACTGAGCATGCAATGAAACTCAAAATACAGCAGTATATGTAATACTAGAGGAAAAAATATACATAATCACATAAAGGTCAAAACAAGACTTGCTAAAAAAGACATTAACAAGCAAATAACACTGCCTGTTCAAAAATAAAGTTGCCATCTGTATTTAACTAAGCGAACAGATACAAGACTTTTATTGGATTGATCTGGGGTTGCTGCAGTTGGTCAGGTCTTGGTTCAGCAACAGTATGTGCTCCAAAAATTAGGTCAGCTACCTGAATATACTGAATGACCAGGTTATACCATCAATGGATTTTCTCTTCCCTGATGACACGGGCATATTCCAAGATGACAATGCCAGGGTTTATTGGGCTCAAATTGTGTATGAGACCACAGAGTCCAGACCTTCACCCCATTGAGAATCTTTGGGATGGGCTGGAGAAGGCTTTGTGCAGCGGTCAGACACTACCATCATCAATGCAAGATCTTGGTAAAAAATAAATGCAACACTGGATGGAAATAAACCTTGTGACATTGCAGTAGGTTATTGAAACAATGCCACAGCGAATGCGTTCCGTAATTAAAGTTTAAGGTGGTCTTACTAAATATTAGAGTGTGTGACTTGTTTTTTTGGTGGCGACTTTTTTTTTTTTGGACACGCAGTGTGTATAATAAAGATGCTTAAATAGTAAAAGTTGGGACAGGAACATTTTTGTTTGTACTTAAAAAGATCTTTTCTGTTTGTTGGCTTCTAGAAAGGACACTGCCAGATCCATAAACCATTACACAATTTGGTTAAAGTGCCACTGTGGATCAAGCTAAATCCCTTATGGTAAAAAAGAAAATTGACAATATTTGTACTTGGCACAATTTGAGGGCTATATATACATACTATAACCCATAGGTAACATACCATATATATTTGAATATAAGCCAGCCCCAATATATGCTGAGGTACCCAATGGTTTTCACAAATTTGCAATTAACTCACAAAGTCTTAACACAACATTTTCAATTTTCTTTAAAACATTTTGGGTGCTGAAAATTTCAACTTATACTCAAGTATATACCTTACTATGAATCTTGCGGTTTCCCTCAATAAGGGAAAAAAGTTAATTTATAAAGTCACATACCGGAATGCTCTGACAACTGACATTCTCCAAGCTGGAGCCATTACATTTCTGGAGTGTCTCATCTAAAGGCTGAAAGAACAAACAGGGATATCATTACTTGGTAAGAGTTATAATCTCACAATTCACAGTTCTTTCAGATCACAGGAAAAAGGCTTACCAAATTAAGAATGGCGATTATGAGCAGAGCCGCTATTGTCAGCATAGCCAGAGGAACCCGCACCAGAGGTTTAGTCTCTACCATTTCTGCTATAGAGCAAAGGGAATGTGACATCGGGGCACTTTCCCCACAGAAACGCTGTAAAAAAGATATTTGTTACTATTTAGGATATACAAACAACTAACTAGAAAAATAAAGCTCTTATCCAACTGCCAAGTCTACACTTCAAGACTGGCCACTATGGTCTAGATTCCATTGATAATTCAATGTTCAATAAGAAAATGAGGGGAACGCTTACCACACATTTGTCTGCATAACAAATAAGCAGCACACAAAGGATTATCAAGGACACCACAGCAAATGAAATGCCTAGTTGCACATTCCTGCAAGACAAAGATGACAAAATTTTGTACTAAATAAAATTAACAATTGATTGGCGCAATTAAAAGAAATAATACATACATTAAATAAAACATTTAATGGAGGAAAATGTATTGCCTGGTGTATCTGTGTGTCTTGTTTTAAGGATATGAAGGAAAAAGTGGAGTATGCTATGGACACACTGCAAACATCACCTTCCGGACTAGTGATACAGAGAATGCATAGTATGGATAGCCAGGGATCCACGGAAGGTGCTGCAGTAATGGACCATTCTCATTGGGCAGATTTGCCTGTTGTCTGCAAGCACATGGCGATTCTGCATCGCTGCAGGCCAGCAGATCGGCACCGTGTCATCTTTGAGGAACGTTGCTTTCCCGGCCCACACCACCAGCGTAAATGATGACGCCAGATGGGAGGGAAATCTTGCCCAGGAGGTCAAAAACAACCCTTAGTCAAAGTAGGACATTTGTTTTAATTGTTCCAGTTGTTAAACTGGGATGTGACAGACATTATAACATATAGAAATACATTTAAGTAAAACATTACCTACCTTGGCATGACCAAAATCTGGATTAAGAAGATGCTTAAGAACACTACACTGGCACACAAGAAATAATTCCGGATCTTTGGTATTCTGAGGGTGCGGTACTGCAAAGCAAAGCATACATGTTCTAGTACATTTAAAATACTTTTTCCCAGCATCAACCTGTACTGATAAGACATCTGGTAGATAGTCAAGGTAAAGTTGTACTTAAAATAGCATTACATGGTACATATTGTCACCTTATCATACAGAAATAAAGTTGCCTGTACCTCTTTTTCCAGACCATCAGCAGTGAAAAAGAACAGGAAGGCATTAAAGTCATCAGATTTACCAAACCAGGGTCTAAAGGAAAGAAAACATTCTGCTTTACTTCAGCTGTTCAAACTATTTTCTATGAAAACAAGTAGATCATAAAAAAGAAATCAATGTCATTGCTCTAGAAACACTGCTTTGTTCTGAATACTTTGAATATTTACTATGATTATCGGTGTTGGATGCAAATGAAATGTGTGCTTTTATAAGATGTTTCAGAGAATGTTTGAGGTGCCAGAGTTCAGTGGCTGACTAAATAAATGCATAATGGGTAATCTAGTATTTGTGATTAGGGATGAGAGTTGCAGTTTAGAAATGTATTCTTAGGGTTAAAGTCATTGCTTTTCTATTCTAACAAAGTGAGGCAAAGAGACTGCATAGGATCACACACTTATAAATATAAAATATATGTGGTGATTTTAACATGTTTATATGTCAACTGGACATTAAAACCAATGGGTACATAACTGGAAAATTGACAATAAATAATATGTTTTTGTTAACTAGAAAGTCAACTGTAAGCACCTGGTCCTAGGTCAGTGCTGCCTAGACATCACTCCCCCAATCTTCATCACTTTCTTCACCTATTATAAAGCCCCTGCTGAGATTTGGGAGGCTAGTTGTGATATCCCAGCACTTGGCCTTAGGATTTAGGTACACAACGGATGACATCTGGGAACAGGGTTTGGCAAAGGACCAGAAGCCCACGAACAAGACCAGGTAGTTACCAATGACAATCACTACTAGACAAACAGAGCACAAGATCCTTCAAGATGGAAGCATAGTGGTCATACACAGAAGATAGTCCAAGCAAGGTATCCACATGGTCAGAGCAAAGCAGGTCTGGCAGGCAGAAGACAATGGGTATGGTAGTCCGAATGCAAAGCAAGGTCAGTTAGGAGCAGACAGTGAGAATAATGACACCCCAGCAGTAAACACAAGCTATCAGAGATATCATGGCCATGCAGTGTCCAAGCTTATATAGGGACAATACATGCCAAGGGTGCAAAGTGGATCAAAGGGGAAATCATCCACTGGCGGCAGTGCCAACAAACATAGCTATGTCACAAGGATCTGCCTGGTCAGTTGAATCACTGGGGAGATGGGAGGAGGAAAGAGAGCGAGTACAAGCCATGCTGGGAGCCTGCAGCACATTCTTTTTTCACAATATAACTCTCTATAGTTTGTGAATATACAAGCAATGTTGATTTGTTTGGGTTTACCATCAAACAAATCTTTGCCAGTAAAACTGTAGATAATGTATATTTTTATTATTATGATATTTTTTGGGGAACCCAAAGCCAGATAAATATATCAGAACAAAGGTAGCGTATATATATATATATATACAGATGATACACAGAGTATGTGATGACTGAACAAAGTCAATAGAGAACATTAAAGAATACATTGGCTAATACCTTCCATGACATCTCATTAATTTACATGAATGTCTCTAAGTTACTAGATGTAGGTATACAATATTTACTGCACAATACTATAGATAAGATTACTATAGATTATACTATTAGAGAGAGATCATAATATTAACATTGTTATTTTTAAAAAAAATACTTGACCGTACTTGACGGAACTGAGCCCATCAATTGTGTTCAGCATTCTGTCATGGAGCTCTTCTTCCTGGTTCCTTTTCTGTGAGACACTCCTAATGGAATATTAATAGACGATGATGACAATTGGATTAAAATAACAAATATCACATCTTATATAATAAATGTATCAAACTTTTCATTAAAACATTTTTCACTGTTTAAGATGTTGCAAGGAAATATTATAGTGTTGTTACTATTCTGTCCCTATCGATTAGATTTCTATCTTTCATGATAATGTTACATACTGTATATACTCGAGTATAAGCCAGGGTACCTAATTTTATCTACAAAAACTGGAAAAACGTATTGACTCGAGTATGAGCCTGGGGTGGCAAAAGCAAAGTCAGATAGTGGAGTTTTCTAAATGAGATAAATATAGAAAAAGTACCATTGTCCCTAGGAATGAATCAAACAGAAATAATCTTCCTGTCACAACTTCAATAAAGTTAAGAAAAGGTTTATTGTTATTACAGGATGGGTTTTAAGGTACTTCTTATGTTCGAACATGAAAATAAATTTTCATTTAAATCATGGAGTGGAGTGTTCTCTATTAAAATTTCTATTATGTGATGCTGTTTTTTTTACATCACATCAGCTGGTGTCGGAAACACAATGGAGCATCACAGAGATTGTCGGTGCCTCCAATTTAGTGACCTGCAACCCGAGACAGGTGAGTGGACTCTGACACTGAATTGAGTATAAGCAGAGGAAAAAGTGGGCTTATACACAAGTTTATACAGTATTTAAATTTTTTATGTTTAAATTGGTCTAAAATGAAAAGTTTTTCTGCTTTTACTAGATTTTTGGTTCACTAGATTAACAAATGAGAAAAAATATGGAATCTGGTTGATGCTACCGGCATCATAGGCTCATTCCTAACAGATCTCTCAGGAACCAATCACATTCTTCCTTTTAATGTTTAAACTGAAAGGTGGAATCTGACTGATCGTCTTTCTAACATTTCTATTAACAGTTTTACATACCTTTCATTATTCAGATTCCTTCCTATTCCCTGCATGGGGATTTCCTACAAGAGAAAAGGAAATTAGTCGGACATCATAAACCAGATTATTGCTGCCAATTTCAGTTATTAAAGTGGAAGTATCACCCAATTTTTCACTTTGATAGGTGATAAGGCAGAGTGCAATAAACAAAATTTTTTTTTTTTAAATACCGGTAATAAGTAAATCCTAAATGTCCCCATCACCCCTCCTCTTCCCTTTTTTTGTGATGATGCAAGGCCACTGTGGAAACCTGACATCTCAGAGCAGAGACAATGGACAAAATACAAAATCTTTTTTAGGATTGTGGAGTGCTACGCCTCCATTGTGTCAGCTCAGAGATAAGTCAAAATTAAATTATATATACATGTTTTTATATCATGTCTTCAGTAGAGCTGCTTAATAAGATGCCAATTGACAATTACCAATACTAAAAAACTAAACAAATACCAAACCTATCTACCGCAACAAAGGACCAATAAACTGAGGTACATTTAATTCCCGTTATGAGATTTATATACAGTTTAATGATTGATAACAATTTTGGTCAACCAGCGACGATTAGGTTTCACTTACTAAAGTTTTTATATTTGGTTTTGGGATGTATGAAATAGCATACTGCTTTATGGTTGAAGTTCAGAATCATCTAAAGCCATGAAATATAGTATATGGCCAAAGTTTTTGGATAACTAGATATCACATCTGATATGAGCTTGTTCGACATCCAAATACAAAACCAATATGGAGCTTACCCATACTAATCCAGAATAACAGCATTGACTCTTTAAGTAGGCTTTTCATAATATTATGGGGTGTGTCTGAGTGCAAAATCAGTGCTCCTGAAGAAGACCTGGCTTGCAACTTTTATTTTAATGCAACCCAATGGTATTCAGGAGGGTCGAGGTCTCTGTGCCAAACAAATTCATTCATACAAAACTCATTACATCATAGGTTTATGGAGCGGATTGGTGGTCATTGATATAGTTATGCTTCAACAGTAATGTTCTTTCCCCAAACCGTTGATAGCTTTTGTCATAAATGTCTTTGCTTGCTGCGGCAATGGACGTAATTGAGCTCAATGATCGGGTAGAGTGTCTGAAACGTTTTGGACATATAGCATATATTATATATTCTTTGTACAGATTATATAGCTTCAAGACAGCTAAATAATCAACCACTAGAAAAATTGCACAAAGACTGTTGAGTTATAAAACAAACTTTAAACATGGTCACTTTGCACATGTTCAACCCTGTGAGTCATGCCATGCGTGACGTGTAGAAGCAAGCGATCCTGCCATCCTTCTGCATAATAATAAAACAAATTAAAATCAAACAGTAAGGCTGACCATACACAGGTCAATACCGTGGCCACAATCGATTCAAGAACAATTTATCACTGTGATCGCGCACAGTGATCATTTGTGCCCGAATCGATTCAAAAATCGAGCTGTGTATGCCTAGCTTAAGAGCATTTATCACTGGGGTGTAATTAAATCCAGCAAATGCAATGATATAATAGAATATGTTTTCAAGGCATACAAGGTCATTCTTGTGAAGTATGTCTCACAATTACAAATCCTTGTGTACTGCAACAGCATCTATGAAATAGAATGAACGTAATTTGTATTTAAATCTCTAGAGGAGGCTTAATAAGAGTTGCTGTGAACAACCATTCTAAATACATGAATGAGTTATCTTGTGCAATATTTGTTCCCATGATTTCTCAAGCTGCTGTCTATTGTATGAGGACCGCTTATGTATCAATACAAAAGGTAACACTTCCTCTATCATATTACATTATTCACTGGTATTCAATGTGACTCAACACCGTCTGTATTATGAATAACATATTTCTTAAAACAGGGCCATCAGGTTTCTAGAGGACTTATCAATGTGTCAATGTGTTCTGAATATTTGTAGTAGTTAAGTTAAAACAAATTAATCTAATGAAGGTTTCTTTAGATGTTTGACTAGTCATCCAATGGGTTTCTGAAATGCACAACCAATGTACATTAAATTTTTGTTCTGAACTCCTATTACCTGTTCAGAAAGCCAACACCAATGGCTTAGGTAAAATCACTGGTGTTCTAAAGTAAAGCTGCGATGGATACTCTTAATTGGCCGATTGATCACACCTGCTATTCCCGGCAGAATCGCCGGAATCGATCGGATGTTGAATCGATTGGACATGGAATCCGACACGTGTATGGCTAGCTTAATTCTGATCACTCTGTGTCATTCATTTTCCCCTTTGATCACTCTGTGCCAATCATTGTCCCCTTCTGATCACTCTGAGTCAATCATTGTCCCCTTCTGATCACTCTGCGTCAATCATTGTCCCCTTCTGATCACTCT
>CM070041.1:25364612-25384810 GCA_036250615.1 Ptychadena robeensis
AAGGGGAGGGGGGAAGGAGGAGAGAGGGGGGGGATGGGAAGAAAGGACAATTTGATGGACTAACTGGTGAGGATGGTGGGGCCTAATGTACGGGGTAGGGACGTGTTTAGGGCGTGTGGGTGTGTGACGTGTTATGGTGTGTATGTGAGGGGAGGGAGTAGTGATGACATGTGTTTAGGTGAGCAACCAAACAAACCAAGCATAATAAAGTGAACAAGTGAAGTGAGTGGGTGGTGTGTAAAGTGAGCATGTGAGAGGTGTCAATTGAAGTGGTGCATAAGGGTGGAATCCCAAGACACTTACATGTGGCCCTCCTAGATGAAGTCAGGAGATGTTCCTTCCAAGGAGTAGGGTTTAAAGCGGTTACTGGATATAGATAGGTGGTATCAGTAACATGATTGGTAAGTAATGTGACCAAAGGTAGCACAGTAAGTCGCTCAGTGTCTTTAGAAGATAGTAAATACCTGGAAGTAGGGTGCCCATTGACGCCATGTAGCTTTGGGTAGGTATGAGTGCGCTGAGTCTTATATAGCTCCCCCCGGGGGGGCGGGGGCTCGCACTTCCGCCAGCTCGGCAGGTATGCGTGCCCCCTCTCTACCGTACAGGCGCACTCTATTCTCCCCCTGCAAGATCGCTGGTTCCCCACCGCAGGCGCATAAACAATTTGATCAGATCAGCGAATATTTACCGCTCAAGATCATTTGATCTGGTCTTATTTCTTCTAGTAGTAGAAGAAGTAGGAGAAAACAGGATAACCCAATCAGAGCAGAAATAACTGATCAGCTGATCAGATTGATTAGGCACTTCATTATGTGTCCTCTTGCAGGAGAACCTTTTGTGGGTGAAATTTCTAAGAGCCACAACCCTCATATATCCACAGCCAGAAACGTTTCTACCGCTAGATGGGGGGGGGGGCGGGGGGGGGGACTTGATACCATGTTCAGTGGCTTTGCAATTATCTCACAAAATCAGCTAGTCAAGATTTCTCCCAAAAAATCAACCATCTCCAATAACATGTTTATCATGTTCTTTTAAAATATTTAGTATCAGTGGAAAACCCCTATCTTAGTGGTGTGTAAATTACATAAAGCAGGGTCTATAAACTGCACACTTAATTACTAAAGTAGTGTAAGCCTAAATTCATTTCATTCATGTTACATTCCAAACATGGAGAATGCAGCCTCAGCAAAACATCGTGATATACAGCATAATAGGACAAGGCCTCCGCTCATATTACCTATTCCTACCCATTCTAAAAATACAGGGCACTTAATGAATTCTTTGCTTAAAACAAAAAAACAATTGCTATTATAAAAAGTCCCAACCAACTCTTCTGTACAGATAAATAAAATTTCGGAGATAATCTCTAGTCCTAAATGAACTAATTTTACAGGTGATGGAAATTAGCTGGATATAAATAGTTTTATGCTAGCCATACACAGCCCGATAAATAGCCCGATCAACCAAGCCCGATCGAAGTTTCTCGTTAATCGGGCATAAATCAGGTTTTGCCCACATGGTCCGTCAGAGCTTTCCCGATCAAAATTTAGCAGAAAATCGGGCATCACATGATCGGACATGTTGGAAAATTTTCATCAGTCCGGTTACATCGTTCTACTATTCTTGTAGCGCCCGACTAAATGAACACCGATCATCCCTGATATTACTATTACTTCCCATTGAATGAAAAATTGGACGACAAAAATGACGATAAACTCCGACTATGATGTACGATCAAAACTGTTACATCGTTCAAAAAGAATTTTTCCTATGTGGGGATTTTTTGTTAGATCATCCGAGAAAACGCAGATTTTTCTATCGGCAAACTTCGATCGGGCTTGGTTGATCGGGCTATTTATCGGGCTGTGTATGGCTAGCATTACTCACTTTCTTTCCCTAAAGGGCTTTAACATCCCAATTAAAAAATATAAAATCATGTATAAATATTTACACTTGTAAAGCTTTCATGTGTTTATTTATATGGCATTCACTCTTAGGGCTTGTCCCCACATTTGCGGCTGGAGAGCGGTTGCAACCACTGTTGGTTGTCACCTATTCTGAGTTTTACATTCATTTTAAGTATTATTGATAGAGTTTATAAAGAATTATTTAACAGATTTTACAGTCTAGATTTGCTGATGGATTAAAGGGAATCTAGAGTAAACAGGTTGGATTTCCAGAATAATGCAACCTGATGATCTGCTTGGATTTTCTTGAGCCTTAAAAACATACAGTTTTCTCCCTCTTATACTGATCACACATTGAAACTGGACAATGTTTAGCGTATGCATAAATGTGTGCACCCAGTTCTGCTTATTGATTTACATACTCTGCCAGAATTATTATCTAATTTTTCAGAAAATATAAATGATAACACAATGATAAATGACAAAACCCCATCTTTCTTCATGTGTAGATGAAGTGTATCCTTTTTGTGCATCCTGAAGCAGCCACACCAATTTTTTTTGGGAGATTCCAGTATTTCACCTGAAGTTATTTGCAGGGGCATCCTGGACAATTATGGCTGAGATTTTAGTTTGTCTACCTGCTTTCCCCATGATTTAGAATCGAGAAAACATTAGTGCAGCACTGGATGAATGATGCAAGGGTCTGTCAAGAGCACAGAAAGCCACTGACCTTTTATACACACCCCCTAATTTCAACCAGGGTATATAAACCTTTGATCAGGATCATTTGGGTAGTTTGTGTTGTATTTATGACTTAAAAAGAGTAAACACATATGTTGGACAATAAATGGCTTCAGCTAATCACTAACAATGAGTGAAAGAAAGAAAGTTAAAAAATGGTTGAGAAATCATTCTGTAAACTTATGAGCACGGCTGTAATTTTAAATATAAACACTAGCATTGTAACTAGAATTCATTAATTTAAATATGTTTGTGAGTTCTTAACCCCCAAATAAATTGCTGCACAAGATGCATTTCTGTTTCCTTTTCCTGCAGTTTCAACAAAGGTTTCTAGAAAACTATAACAATGTATAAACTGTCCTATGCCAGAGAGAGAAATTCTATCTGCATGGATCTTTACGGGTGACTAACAGGTCTGTACAGCTCTCCTTTCAGATTTCTGGCTCCAGATGTAACGTAGCTCCGCCACCATTCTATGGAACCATATTCTTACCTTTCTTTAAAGCGCATTTCTATTACCGGCTTGGCAGGAAATCTAAAGTATGTGGATTCTAGCCAACCTTTGAAGGCAATACTAGAAATGTAGTCTAACATGATTCTTTTCACAACGCACAGAGCTTTTGCATCCCATCCCATGCAAGTGTATATGGTAGAACAAGTCTTACATGGAAACCTGAAAAAACACATACAGCAAGACAGGGTATTTTTGATACAGAGTCAAACAATGGGTATCAATATAACAATAATCATGCCCTTATTGCTAACAACTTAATAAATTACATATTATAGAATGGACATAGATATTAAGAGTGTTTATATTTACATGTCCACCACACATTGTACACATGTACAAGTCGGGTTGGTCAGATAAGTTGGTACATTAACTGTACATGTGTGGGATGTGTGGTGGATATGTAAATATATCCACAGTAAATATCTTTCTATGATATGTTATTTTTGTATTTGAGCTTTTAATCGTTTAATTGTAATCAATAAAGGTATGTTTAAATATAAAAAGGTAACAATGGGTTATCATATTGATGTATCAAAAATACCCTGTCTGGCTGATTTTGGCTATAGGTTCATATTATGTTATTCAGTCTACCTAAGGGGAGCGGGGGTATGATACACACCTGTATATTTAGTAGGATCTCTATCCAGATTTATATAGTTCTATGGAAACCTGTCTACCATAGGGTAACACAATGAGTTGCGATGATGGCAATGCAGCTTGTATTAATAAGTCAACTATGAGTAACTTTCTTCATGAAATGTAGAACTTAATTAACTATTGATCATTTACCTTATTTTTTACTCCTTAAAATGCAATTTTTCCTTCCTAAATTGGGGGAATGGCTGCTCCACAGTCATTTCCTTCTCTCAGCTCCACAGGAATAGTCTAAGTAGCCAAAGCAATACACAGAGGGGCATGTTTCTGCTCTTTGTCTCCGGGGGAAGCTGGTGGAGAGAATCTTGAACCTCTGTATACAGCTGGTGTACCCTTTTGACCGCAAAATAATCTTAATTCACTTCATTTCTTTTTGATGAATTTTTGGAGCCATCATCACTTATTGTTTATCTTCAATAATCGAGAAATACGGTGATCAGTCTGCATGTGGAATTATAGAGTGGCCAGTACTTTAAAAGCAGTTGATGGTAGTGGGAATGAATAAAGCTGCCAATACATGAGGAGCTTCCTCAATTGAACAGAGAATCGAGGCACAGTACTTCTGGGACCCCTGGTCCCCATCCAAAGTATCGGAAATCTAACAGGGTTTACCAACATGTTGGTTCTCTTTTCAATTATGGTTTCTCGGGATGGGATTGATTCATCCTGCTCAAAGAAACCATTGCTGCAATAAATAACAGTACAATCGATCACATGAACGCATGCAGCAATTGGTTGTGTATGGCCACCTTAGTTCTTATTTGAATGTTTAAGGAGAATGTTGTTTGAATTGAAAACAATGAAACCAAAAGTCAATTCATGTATGGCTAGCTAAGCTTTAAAGTATATGAAGTTAATATTTAAGCATCAGTATAAACATTTACAATATAGACATTTAAATGTTTATTTGTAGCTTTTAAAAAAGCTAAAAATATGAGAAACAGAGTCCCCTTCCCGCCTTGTGTAAACATCTTTATTGCCTAAGGTGGGTCTAACAATACAATAGGTGTAGTTGTTATACATACCACACTGACCTCACTGCCCCACCAGAAGTTTGTCTGCAGAGGATATGAGATCATGGACTAATGACACATTCTGATGCCTGACTCACAGTCCAAGCTGATCAGCTTAAAGCCAAAGCTGCCAGACTGCATTATACTCTACGGGGAAATAATGCACAACAGGCTTTTCTTAGTATTCAGTGAGCTTCACATAAAGGAATTTCAGAACAAGTAGACTTTGATCCATATAGTAATATGTTTAACAATAAAAAAAGAGTTGGTCTGATAAAATTACAAAAGATGGAAATTCTTATGTACAGGTTAACACCCGGGTCTTTTATGCTCTCAAACTCTTAGAAGCAATCTAGTCCTTTATTTCACTTTGTCTATTATATACAAAAATGGCAGTGGTCTGTCTGGAAAAAAGCACACCATTATTTTTCCAAAATATATATAGAAGGTATGTTTTCAGTCAGCTGAAAATGAGAAACAGCAGACTAAAGCTGGCTAGGGCTCCACTATCCGTTAAATCCCTGATGGAGTGCACGAGCCCCCTTGACGGTAATGGGGCTTTGACAGGGCTGTCTCCACAGCCTGTCAGAGCTCCCGATTAGACTAAGGCTGGCTAGGGCTCCACTATCTGTTTAGTCCTTGTATTGGACGCAGGGATTTTAACAGAGTACACGAGCCCCCTTGACAGTAATGGTGCTTTGACAGGGCAGTCTCCACAGCCTGTCAGAGCTCCCGATCTGTCGGCCCCCCCTGCCTCTGTCAGGCTAATGACAACGCAACCCATCTGTGTCCAAAGGAACATAACAGAGGCTTGTGCTGACATCAGCGCATAGTGGAGCCCTAGCCTTAAGGTACACTATACAATGTTTAAAGTAGATTTAATTGTCAAATTTTTTTAACATAAACTGAGAATTTTTTTTAGCTGGTGGTCATTAGAAAATGCTCCATGATTAATAATTGTACTGTGAATAATTTATCTGGCTGTGCACCCCTTGGCTATTGTATGGCCACCAAATAATAAGCATGATTCGTTATTATCAAAACGTATAGAAATAATGCCATGAACCTGTGTTTAGAATGCAGTGTGGTTGTCATCTAAATGGCAGTGTTAATGGATTACTAAGCTGTTTTTAGAATGTATTGGCACTAAAAAAAAGTGGAATTCCCCAGTGTTTCCCAGAGCATGAACAGTTCCCCATGCTCTACAAAACTAAAAAAAAAGTTTTTTTTCCATCAAGGAAGTAGACTAAAATTCAGGATATTATTGTGTTTTGGAGTTTGTATTTGCTTTTCTCCTCTTTTCCTTACTCCTCTAAATTTTCCTTGCTTCCCTTGGAAGCATCATACATAAGGTGTCTTCTAAATCCAAAGATCCTAAACTATCCAGAAAATTAAAAGAATACAATTTCAAGAAATAAATAACAATAGTTCCTTTTGCCCTTTGTAGTTTTTTATAAAAACAATGTTAACTAGTACAGATTATTCCCAATATAGCAAAAGGGCATTCACTATGTAACCAAGCACAACAGGTTCAACAGAAATATAATATTAAAGTGTGCACCTGTAATTGCCCCTTAAACACAATGCCATGGAATCTGTCACCTGGATCACAGAGGCCATGTTCAATGAAATTACCTCAAAAGCAACGGTGTCACGAGTGTTTGAGGACAGCATCACGGTGACACTAATGACAATTATGTGGGACATTCCAGAGACGAGGCTGATAATCATGCAGGCACGCATCCCAAGAGGCAGCATGGTGTAGACTGAAAATGTTATAAACAGGAAGAATGGCACCTAGATAAAACAAAAGATACATAAAGTACACATTTTATGTAACAGAGCTATTACGGTAAAATATATCTAGGCATTTTGTACAATAACCGTGTTCAGAATACAACTTGTAGGTATGCTACAACTAGATCTTTATAAATGAAAAACAATTATAAATCAAGACACACTGTACTGTATTATACTATATACACTATTTCCTATTTTTTATTATATTTTTTTTTAGAGGCCTAGCAATAAACCTGAATGGAAACAATTGAGTATTACTGTTTTCATTCAAATTATTTTCCCTTTAAATATATTTATTTTTTAAATGTTTTAATCAAGAGTTAGAAAAGCTTTAAAGACTTATGTTCCCACAATGGAATCTTTGGGTATACTATTAAAGGTATAGACATCTTGGAATATGAATAAGTGATCACAACCCTCTGCACATGGCCTACATGATAGTTTCCGATTTACAAATTGCATTTCATAAATAAATGGAACCTAGTTAACACATCTGTGAGGATCCTATAAATTGGGAGCAAAGTCCAAATATCCTATTTCCAATGTCAGACCCTGTTCAAATTTCTGAATAAAAAGATGGTAAATAGTTTGACATCATCTCCCTTACTAAATCCATGCGTGACATAAAGCTTCTTTTATTATAAATGTGTTCCATAGTTGTGTATATCTATACCCAAATGCCTTTCATGCACAAAAATTCTACAGTTAATATGTATATTTAGATGTAGAGTGCATGAATCCAAAGCCAACCAGAATTTACATTTAACAGAACATTTCCTGTCATTTCTGAGCTCCTGTTGATTTTACAAAAGCAATAAAAGTCAGAATTATCTTGTTTCAAACCCTGTTATAGTGTTAATTACATGTCTTTTAACACAGGCCATTCATGAAATTTAAATAGCTTAAGAAAGCCCCAGGGTATCACCTATTTAAACCTAATATGAACCCTAACCAAATCAGTTGTTGGTCAACTCCAAGATCTTAATAAGTCAGAACCTTTTGCCAGTCAGGGAGCTTTGGCAATCATATGTGGTGCAGCTGGAATGCCATAATCAGTCTACAGATAAGTCAGAACCTTTTGCCAGTCAGGGAGCTTTGGCAATTATATGTGGTGCAGCTGGAATGTCATAATCAGTCTACAGATGGTGGGATTAAGGTAATGCTGGAGGTTAGGTAAAATTACTGTAGAATCAGAGATTGAGCGTAAAGGTTTAATTCAAGAACATAAATAGAATATAGTGAGGCTTGCTGGTTCTTAGATGCAATGGCTGAACTGATTATGATTTTTCAAGCTTTTACTATTTTTAAGCTTTAGCAAGTACCGAAATTCCTGTTGATTCTCGCAACAACTCACCCAACATGTCTTTATTGAGCTTGCTTTGTAAAAAGGGAGTTTTTCAAACTGATCCCACAAATTTTGAATCATGGACTTGTACAAAATATATTAATATACTGGTGCATTTGGCTACCTAAGGGACAAAGCCCTAAATAACATTTCCACATCTTGGTTCCTACCCCATCAAACTTGTGTTAGCACCATGCTGGCAGGCAACATTCTCCTGGCTTGCCCTCATCCCACATTTATCCATCAGACTGCCAGACATAGAAGCTTGATTTGTCAATCAATTTCAACTGCCCTAGAGTTCAGTTGTGGCATTATATACCCCACTGCCTTCTGATGCTTTCTGAATGTAAAGCTTGCATATGGCTGCTCAGCACTCAGCAGAGAGTTTGCTGCTCAGCACTCTGCCTTCATCTGGTGCGCCACTTTGTAGTTGAGTTTCTGTACTTAAATGCTCCTTAGCAGGGACAGCATTTCATAGACTTGCTTGCTGCACGTTCTATGACTTGAATTAACTGAACCGTGTAGAACCCCATTCCTATTCAAATGTTTGTAAATGCAGACTGCATGTCATGGCTACAGTACATCAGGTTTTCCACAATTATGTTATAGCCTTTTTCCAAAATAGACTAGCTTAATTGTTTCCCCCGAAGTCTACACACAACACCCCATAATGACAACATGAAAAAGTTTGGTTTTGGCAAATTTTGTTAAAAAAAGTAAATCACATGTACATAATAAGTATTCACAGCTTTTGCTTAATACTTTGTCAATGCAACTTTGGCAGCCTCAAGTCTTTTCAAATATGATGCCACAAGCTTGGCACACCTATACTTGACCAGCTTCACCACTTTCTCTTTGCAGCACTTTTCCAGCTCCATTAGGCTGGATGCTATTTTAAGATCTCTCCAGATATGTTCAATTGGATTCAAGTCTTGGCTCTGGCTGGGACATTCAAGGACATTCATAGAGTTACCCTGAAGCCACTTTGGTATCTTTGATGTGTGCTTAGGGGGGTTGTCCTGCTGAAAGATGAGCCATTGCCCCAGTCTGAGTTCAAGTGCACTCTGAAGCAGGTTTTCGTCCAGGATGACTGCAGTCATCTTTCCCTTTATCCTGACTAGTCTCCCAGTTCCTGAAAAACATCCCCCTCGCATGATGCTGCCACCACTATGCTTCAATGTAGGGATGGTTTTGGCCTGTTGATAAGCAGTGCCTGGTTTCCTCCAAAGTGGCATTCACACCAAAGAGTTCAATCTTTGTCTCATCAGACCAGAGAATTATGTCCTTTGGGAACCTTTTGGATAACTCCAGGTGGGCTGCCATGTGCCTTTTACTAAGAAGTGGCTTCCATCTGGCCACTCTACCATACAAGCCCGATTGGACGATTGCTGCAGAGATGGCTGTCCTTCTGGAAGGTTCTCCTTTCTCCACAGAGGACCTCTGAAGTTCTGACATAGCTCACCTCATCTCACCTCCCTGACCAAGAGCTCTCCAAATATGTAAAAAGTGTTGCACTATGAATACTTTCTGAGTGCATTGTAGGTGCTTTATTAATATACCTAGTGGAATGATTTTGAATTGATAGTATGTTTTTTTGTCTATGCTGTGTTTTGTATAAAACTCTTGGCCAGGCTTTTACATGTCCATGGGCAATTAACCACAATTAATCCAGCCAGCTGCCTTTAGGACATTGTAATGTCAGACTAACATATTACAAGCTTAAAATGAGACTGGACAGATTCCAAGTAGACAACACTATAATGGTATAATATTACCCATACACTTCCCAAAATAATTACCCATCATTTCAAAGGGACAGCGAACATTAGCAGGGATTTGTTATTCTGGTAACTATTAAATAATATAACAGTCTGTAGGAAGCAATGATTTTGGCAAGCAAAACTGTCCAGCGGGGATTTTGTTTGAGACTAAACAATTGCCTAGGATCGCTGCCCAAAACTTTAGTTCTAAAATTGTTCATCAGACTGTGGATTAAATGATAACTATTGGAGAATGACTTTCTCATAGGTAAGGTTTAGAACTTTAATCAAAAGAAGTTGACAATAGTTTATCAAATTAAATACAATATAGAATTTCCAATCACTGCACACAGGGAAATCTAAAACCCAAGACCAAAACGGATTTAAAACAAATAACCATTAAAAAACAACCTGACCTAGCTTTCCATATTTTTTATGGTAATTTCAGGCATGGTCAATGATAACAATGCCATAACAATGTTTAAAATAAGGGTTAAAAGGTAACACAAGTTAACACAGACTATGATACAAGGGGAGGAGAATCAGGCTTACAATCTAATAGTTATACATTAACCCATTATATTTTTAAAACACAAAGATCAAAATACTGCAAATAAGTTGATAAGAAAAGTTATTGAAAAGGAATCCCAAACGCAGTTAATTCAATATCAAATTTTATGTGTTTCCTTAATTACATCAGTCTGTATTTACTACAAAAGAAAATATAGATTATAGACTGGTAATTAAATATAGTGTCTCCTATTTCCTTTTGAACCAGTTTCCAGTTCGGTGATGCAAATTACAAGAAATAATATGCCTCATATACCTGTAATAAATGCCATTTATTGAACACACAAGAATCCTTTGTGTACACGGATGTAGCTGCATCACCTTTATGGTCATGGAGATACCCAAGCAATATATCTCCACCCTGAGAGCTAGTGGGGTGTAAAAGTGTTGGACCACTGATAAAGCATACATGCTGGAGATTCAGTAACTAGGTCTGTCCTTCATTAGGTACTTCCCTGAAGGTACTTTTATATTCATATTTGTATATTTAAAGTTAACATGTATTATTAAGTAGCCGGGGCTACACTACTGCGGGGGGGGGGGGGGTTGGGAAACTTTGACTAGGTGACTAGACTAGGATTGCTCTAGCATATATACTGCATAAGTTAGATTCAAAGTCAAGTCAAGATGGATGTTACCATAACCCTCTCCAGCCAATAATACCATATTAAGGGGGTTTGCAATTAATTCACACAAGTCAACTAGTTGAAATATTGAAATATCTATCTCTATTTTGCAATATTGCTATTTACTGTTTTATTACATAATTCTGGTTCATAATATTGTATTATAAATAAAGGTAGGACAATATAAGCTTGAGCTCTTACTTAAAATATGTTACTGTACTTTTAATTTAGCCTTTCTTAAACGCATCCTTAATTAAAGTCACACTCAAAATCTAATTATTGTAAATATTGAAACATTAAGCAGCAAATTACCTGGTCCCATGTTTGGACATTGACCGCATTATCATAAATTAAAACATATCCCATAGTAAGCAGGCAGGCACAGATCACCAAGGAGAATACCCGTAGCCATTTCCGAACAAACGACTCTGTATATACCAAGACATATAAGGCACAGAATATCACCAGCGCCAAGAAGACGGTGATGATGAAGGCAAGATTTTGAGAATGGTCCTGTGGGAAGAAGACAATGATGTCAGAGGAGAAGGTTAATGCATAGACAGTAAAATGACACCTAGATAATAAACAGTTCATCATATACTAGTAACAAACCTATATGATTAGGTGATGTTGTATGCAAATCTGCACTCTTCTTATAAAGGTTGTTCTTGGACCTCTTGCCTCCTGATCCTCCCTACTATTTCTTTAAATGAATAACTGACCTCAATGGCCAATAAACAATCTTGGGAAATGACAGGGTGCATGCTCAAGCATGTATTTTATGAAAAAGTGTCAATATGTAAATAATAAACAATATATCTAGCAAATCTGCCATCATGCAAACATTGTGTTGGGTCGCTTTCATGAGCTCAGTGAATTCCATAGTTGTGGGAAGCCACCTGTCCAGTCAATTTGTGGAATTTATTTGCTGCTAAACATTGCACATTTAATTGTCTGTGAAGGTTCTTATTCATCCAGGTCATTGTATATCTGTAGTGTTTTATATAAATCAATGGACTTGCTGTGTTTATTTTTGACATTTTGCTAGTCATCCAATTGGCTTTCTCAATTTAGAGTCCACAGTGAGTCCAGTTAATTACAGTTCATTACAGTCCAGTTGATTTGAATTACACACTACAAATGCACATTTAATTGTTAAGCTGGGCATTGAAGGGTCGAGTTGCTGCCGATTTCTTGGCAGATCGACCGTGTATGATGATGGATGTGTTAGTGCTGAGAATCGGCCATTACTTTGGATGGAGACGGATCGACCGGGAATTTACTGGCATGCGGCAGACTCCTGGAGTATCTTACCTGATTTTCTACCGACTGAACGCCAGCCGATTGGAGGGAACACGCACAGCGGTCGATCGGGGCGAACAATCAGGCAGGAATATGGTGTTCATGCATACCGAGGTGCATATTCCACAGAGGATGCCAACTTTCTGTATACCAAGAGCAACCAACTTCAACTAGAATTCTGATTACCTCACAAACAGTGCATAAGAGCTTCATGGAATGTATTTCAATGGCCAAGCAGCTGTATTCAAGCGTTGCATCAAGCGCAATGTAAAGCGTGTGAAGCACACTTTCTATAGACTCTAGGGCAGTGATGAACCATGGTTCTCTTTCTGTCAGTCCACTAGACAAGTCTAAGTTTGGTGGATGCCAGAAAAACAGTATTTGCCTGACTGCCCTATGACAATATTAAGTTTGGTAGAGGGGGGGGGGTGTAACTGTGTGGGTAGTACTTTAGGCGTTGGGCTTGACCACTATGGAAAAAACTCTGCTTCAGGATACCCAGGCATTAAGGTTCTGTGGGCACAGTTTTGGGATGGCCCCTAATAGCTCCAGTCTGACAGCGCATGGGTCAACTGCATATTAACGCTCTTGGACGCTCTAGAATACTTTTGGCACTATAGTGTAGGTTATTTAAAGACATAGAACATATTTATTTTCGATGCATGAATCTTCAATAAACATTCATGACAGTTGCGTAAATTAGAGTAAGGCCAAAATTCTACTACATGGTAGCAACACTGGCCATTAAAAGTAATGGGGCTATGATGAGAGATGATAAACCCCGTTATCCATTTTAGAAACTGCATAGAAGGTGCATAGATGTGAGATATTACATAGCATGTGTATACTTATCGAAGCTTTGAGAAAACACTGATAGTGTCAGTCTTATTTTTAAAAACAATAGTTATCACTGTTGAATATCTTTTCTTTCAAATACAAGTCAATACAAGGTGTTAGATGAAAGATGAAAGTTCCTTAAAGCCAATGTCAGAAAAAAAGAACAAGAGACATCATGCAGCCATTTCATATCTATAAGTGATGGAGAGGGCAACATGGGTGTTAAATAGTTCAGATATGCCGTAGTCATGTTTCAACCTATTAGACTATTTAATGCTTTGAACATGAAGAATTCCGTGATAAGAATTCCAGTATATAAGTGAAGCATTGGAAAAGTCTGAGAGGGTGTTATAAGACATGATAAAGACCGTTCAATCTCCATTACTTTGCATGGAGACAAGAATCTTTATGGAAAGTATTGGATGTCACCAGCTCCTGCCTCCTTCCTGCTCAGCCGTCTGCTGTGAGTGTGAAGGGGCGGGCCCAACACTCCTCACTCGGAAGCTGTGTGAGTGAGGCAGCTGTGCGAGACAGGTTGCTTCTCCCCAGCTTGTAGCGTGTTGGGATTCACACGCTGCAAGCTAGGGAAAACGGGTCCCCGGGGTCCCCATTGAACGGGAATCGATGTGCTTATGTGGTGCACATTGATTTCAGTTCAATTGACCCCCGATCAAGCACAGCATGGTGACGTCACCACGCTGTGATTGATCAGGGGTCGATTGCACAGGAATCTTTCCGTGTGTGCCTAGCTTAAGCTTACTCCATACAATTTTCTTTAGATCTACCAACAACTACGTAGTGCCGGGTTCTCTCCGATAGAATACATAGTGACTTGAAGGTTTATAATGGTCCTCATATTACATGTTTTTTGTAAAACAAAAGTATATTGTACAGAAATTGTACGGTAAGATTGTAAGGTGTATGTGGGGGCATTTTGTCTGATGATGACAATATGTGAGAGTTCAGTATCTAAGGAAGAAGCCATAAATAAAACATAAAAGTTCACTGTGTATTCAGGACAATAACACATAACCAAGGGGAAAAACTAGCAACCCTGAAAAGTTACAAATCAAACCTAATAAGTCACAATCTGTAATTTACTTTCATAAAAACAAAACATTCGTTGAAACTTTGAGAATGACAACTGATGTAAACAGTATGAGCAGCCTTAATATAATTATAAAGCCAAAGAGAGGAAGAGTTGTAGAGTCAGAGCTTGAATGAATGTGGTCTTCATCCAATTTATTTTCCTGAGGATTTTCCAATTTTGTGACCATGAAATTCATGCAAATGGTGAAATGTGAGCTCATCCCACTACTTTTTTCCCCAAAGTTTGTATAAATCGTGCGGTTCTCTTTTAATCCCAAATCAACTTTCAAGTCATTTTCATTTCTGCAGAGGTTTGCTTCTGTCAGCAAACAGTAGGTGAAGACTGAAGGAAAAAATTATCTCAGGCAGTGATTCATCTGGTTTTTTCCCCTTATACCGTCCTATAACCAGGATAAAAGGGTTTGTTTGGTTGTTATGGCCTATGCGGGGATGTTTTGTCTCTACACCGACTATACAACCTAGAGAAAAGGAATCCAAGTATCCCTTATTTTATATCCTACTCTGCCAAAATAAAATGCTGATTGGCTGATATAAAACAGAGCGCAGACAGATTATATTTCAGGCAGTTTAACATCTGAAGGAGTTTATTTCTTAAGAGACAATCCGAGATTTACTGAACTGTAATAAAAGTCTACTAACTCAATACAACTTTATCTAAATTATAATTTTATCAGTGCTTGGACGAAGCGTTGTGCATGCTTAAAACTTCCAGGTATTTATTACATCTCACAAAGATCACAGTGACTTTCCCTCTACATTCCCCTGATCCCGCTCCAGAAGGACAGGGACACTTTTGTTCTTTTCAGGATCACAATCGAATTCCTGGATGAAGATACGGGTTTAAATATACCACAATTGTCTTACAACAAAATGTACATAAAACTTTTCTATGTCCACCAGAAGAAATGTTTGCAGCTATTCATAGGCCCTAAAGGTGCCCATACACATACAGACGGGCGCACTATCGATGACCCATTAAAGCATAGACATCACACTGCACACGGTCGTGACCATCGATCGCTCAGTTATCAAAAACAGCCACCCCTGTCTTCAGAGGGATCAAAAGATTGGACGGGAAGTGAGCACCTAAAGTGGTGCGCCTTTATTCCTGTCCAATCCAATCGATGTTGTGCTCAAACAGGTCATCGATCTTGCTCCTATCTTTACATATATGGGTTATCTTGGGTTTTTCTACCAACTACAGCACTCAGTGGGCTCTGCAAAGCTTGAAGACAGAGTCCACATAATTCAGGTCATTCATGCTTTTAATGCATCCCTTTCTTTTTTCTTTATCCTGGTTTCTCCTTTGTTGCCATGTTTTGTTATTACACAATCTTTGGCTTCAGACTGACTATAATTACATAATATTTATAGTGTTTTTCTTTAGTTTGGTTGACCTGCAGTCTGTCACCAGTGGTTTGCATCACATAGATAGAAAACTTCCCCTACAAACTACGATAACACCATCGGGGATGCTGGTGAATGAACAACTTCCAGAGTCCATTGACAGTAGATTATTTGAATGGCGACACTTAAACAGAATTAACCAAGACCATGGTAAACTAGGAACATGTATCTGGTACGGTGTACACAGTGTGTTCTAAAAGAGCAATTTCTAAAAATAGTAAATTCCTGCTTATCTACAAGGGTGTGGATTTCTAAGAATATGAGCAGAACCTCCAGAAGGTACAAATATATACAGTATCTAATGCAAACTGGCATCTAACCTCTACTCTTCTCCCCACTGGGGGCATTAAAGACAGATTATGGCTTTGCCATTGGGAACTTTAATTCCTGGTCGGCACCCCATTCCCTCTTCCCACATTTATACCCATATGCAGTGAGGACACATGTGCACACATAGACTCCAATGAAACATTATTCATGCCAGAGGTACTACAGTATTCTTGTTTTGAAATAGCTTTGTTTCTTAATGCTATGCAACTTCACAATTTCAACCTAGAAACGTGTCATCTTTATTAAGCAAATAGAGTGGCTCTGTTGTGCATTAATGTTATTCCATGCAGCTTGTTAAATTATACAAAACGCTTAAAATTTACAAAGATGGCAGTGACCAGGGCTATTTATTTACAGCACAAAGCACACATAAATGTATGTATGTATGTTTTTATATTTTCCAGTAATCATGCCACCACCCAGAGCAGTCAGTTATAGGATTTCCTTAGCTTGCCTAGCCTAAACTGAACAAAAGTTACTTTTCCCAAAACACAGTTTAGTTTTTCATTTAACGATTGTGGTTTTATTTTTACAGTTTTGTATACTTAGCTTTGCGTCAGCTGTACAGCTTTGCGAGAGCATCAGTGATCAGGAGCTATATAAAACATTTAACTGAAATGTAAAAAGAACTTTGATGCCAGTTTTGCCATTTCAGTTCTTTGCAGTCCAAATGCAATGGCAACTTTCAAAATATATTTACACTATTAGGTTAACTGCAGTAAAACCATCTAGCTCGGAATATTTAGGATTATCAAAACTTCTAAGACTTAAAAGTTAAGGCCCCCATACACGTGTCGGATTCCCACCGGATTCCGGCACGATCGATTCCGGGCGCGTGCACGCAAAACGATCGCGCCGGAATCGCATGCAGCCCACCTTGTCCAATCGATCAGGTCCGATCGTTCAGGGGCCCAGAATCGGATCCGACAGAGAACCAACATGTTGGTTCCATCAGATTGATTCTGCCCAGATCAGGGGGAATTGCCATTTGTGAGGTGGACAATCGGACACGGAATCGTCCCGGAATCCGTTGGACAAGGTGGTATGCAGCGATGGATACTCTTAATTGGCCGATTAATCACACCTGCGATTCCCGGCAGAATCGCCGGAATCGATCGGGTGAGTGATCAATTGGCCATGGAATCCGACACGTGTATGGCTAGCTTTAAATTCTAAATTGGTTTTCTCTAGATTTAAGATGACTAGATGAGATCTAGATGACATTACATCTGCATTACAATGGCTGCAAATAAGAGTCTAATGCAGTGTTTCTCCACTCCTGTCCTCAGGGACCCCCAACAGAGCAAGTTTTGCAGAAAACCAGAAACATTCACGTGTGAAGTAATAACTGTCTTAGCAGATCTCATTAAACCTCGGTGGTTTTCTGCCAAACGTGCTGTTGGGAGTCCCTGAGGATCGGAGTTGAGAAACACTGGTCTAATGGCATAACATTCATCTAGCTCAGACAATGGCAAACTAAGGGCTGGGGGCCAACAGCGGCCCTTTAGTCTTTTAGTTTGGCCGTTTGTCACCTTGGTGTCAAGACACTATGGCTACCCTCATTCCCTGCAATAAGTGAAGACAACACCTAAAGAACAAATGTTTGGATTGTTTCCTAGAGGCCATGGGTTTCCTGCAATAGAATGTTTAATCCTCTCTATTAAAAACTCCTCTTTATTAATTTTTTAAAGGCTCTTGGTCCGGCCCCTATGTCACATTTAAAAACCCATTGTGATCCAATGGGAAGTCAAAAAGTTTGCCCACCCCTGATCTAGCTGGTAGACATTAAGAGTCTTTAATCCTTTTTCCACCAAGTCTTGAACAGATGTGTAATTTCAGCGAATGTGAACGGTGCATGATCTCACTGACTAGACAACAAGTAATGTAGAAACACCCCACTGCGTCCTCATTCATAGTTTGCAGTGGGCATCAGACACATCACTTCACTGTTAGGGTTCCCCTTCCCGTGTTTTCTTGGACTAACATTACATGCTAAGTACTATTGCACATGCAAATGTATTTTTAAAAAAATGAGAAATTACATGTACATGTAAATGTACTTGAGTGGCCCAGCCAGAGGCCAGAATTGAATCCGATTGAACATCTCTGGAGAGATCTCAAAAACCAATGTTTCCCATTCAACCTGATGGAACCCGAGAAGTGCTGCAAAGAGGACTGGGCGAAACTAGCCAAGGATAGGTGTTCTCAAGCTTGTGGCATAATATTCAAAAAGTCATGAGACAGTAAGGTGCATCTACAAAGTATTTAACTAAGGCTGTGAACACTTATGTACATATTGTGGAGGAAGCCGATCTTAATATATAGAACAGATGATGAAGATACATGGGTGTCTTGGATCTGTTCTCTAGGAATTCTCCCTTAACCCTCTGGGTGTTTGGCCCGAGTTAACTTGGGCTGAGATTCATGCATCATTAAACTCAGCCCGAGTTTACTAGTGACAGATTCACCTGTCCGCCGGATTCCCCTGGCAATTGGGAGCATCGGCATTTATGCTTCCGGGTCTTCCCCCGATTGAATCACCGGTGATGTGAAGGGGGCAAGGGTAGGCGGCGCTATAGACCTCCATGTGGGCATCGCCTTTTTTTCGCATAACTCCGGCGTCTCCAGTGATGCCGGATTTATGCACTAAACCTCCGGCCTGACCCCCGTGGTTATAAAAAAAACGCGCCACGTGCGCAACACCCACAAGGTTAACAATATGATTTCTCAGTTGTTTGGGTTTTTTAATTAATTTGCCAAAACCTCAAGTAAATTGTTTGCATGATGTTATTATGAGGTGTTCTGTGTAGAATTCCGAGGAGGGAAAAATTTATGCAATCCATTTCGGAAATAACAACAAAATGTGGAAAAAGTGATGCGCTAGGAATACTTCCCGGATGCACTGTAAATATTTAGCCTTTATACGTTTCATCTTCTGCTTTACCTATCAAAATTTAATGGTGCCTCTATTACAGGTGGACATTAACTCCCACCCACACCCTTTATCTAAAGAATATATATGCTAAATACATTTTATTTTAAGGGCCCTTTCATGCTATATCTGTTGCAGAAGTGACGTGCAGTGTTTACTGTGACACATCGCGGTTGTGTTAATACAAGGTATCAAAAAAAGGAAAGTAGAATCCTCACTCCTCCTGTGTCAATCACAGTCTGATAAACAAAATCTCCTTCCGGCCAGAAACTCAAAGTGGTCCTTTCTCATAGAGAATCTGTTCTCTATGAATAAGTCCCATTGAGTGCAGAACTCCTTCAGTTTGGATGTAATACAAGGAACACAGGTTTCAATAGGAGATCTCTTGCATCTTTCACACTGTGCTGCATTGAATTATGCCGTAACGCGCTAATGCAGCATATTACTGCAAACCCCCTGTAGCATGCATTTTTTGTACCACAGACAAGCATCTCTCTTTAACTAGCATGTGAGACCAAGCACAGCAGCATGTGCCAATGCAGGGTTTCTTTACCTGCAACGGAAAGTGTTACCCATTACCGCAAACTGACCTTTTGCCGGTAAGCTACCATGCTGCAATAATACGTCCAACACCCTCCAATAATATGTCCAACAATCCTTTGACTGGAGATAATGTCAGCAACAAGGCCCCAATAGGCCCTTACCACAAGTAGTTAGCTGGCCATTGGGCTTTCTGTCAGGTTTATCAATTTATCAGTCCAGCAACCAATTGAAGGAGAGTGCACGAAAATATGATGCTGCGTATTGTGAAACAATGATTTGGCTTTTTCTGGCTGCAACAGGAAGTGATGTTAAAAAAACTCACTATTTATTTAATAAACACAATAGATGAAAAAAATTACTATTGGAAAGTAAATATTGCTCTTATACTAAATATACCCTTTATATTAAAGGGCGATATAGCCCACTTTAGCATACAGTTGTGTTCAAAATTATTCAACCCCCACTGAAATTTGAGTGTTTTGGCCATTTTGACATTGATTTTGATAATTTCAGTCATCTTGTTTACAATGAAATGAAAGAGACACTTGTAAGTCAGACAAATACAATATAACATAACATTAATAATGAGATAACCACAAATGTCTTTTCTGTGCTCACATCATTATCAGTTTTATTCAACCCCAAGTGACATGCATTCTTAGTACTTAGTACAACATCCTTTTCCAGTTATAACCGCTTTAACACGTGAAGCATAGCTTGACACAAGTGTCTTGCAGCGATCTATGTGTATCTTAGCCCATTCTTCATGGACAAAAGCCTCCAGTTCAGTCACATTATTAGGCTTGC
>CM070041.1:25384910-25404391 GCA_036250615.1 Ptychadena robeensis
TCCACAGAAAACTATTCCAAAACTTTTGTGGTTTGTCCACATGACTTTTGGCATACTGCAATCGACTCTTCTTATACTTTAGAGACAGCAAGGGGGTGTGCCTGGGAGTTCTGGCATGAAGAAAAGAACACCTTGCCTACTGTGAAGCATGGCGGGGGGATCAATCATGCTTTGGGGCTGTTTTGCTTCTGCAGGTACAGGGAAGCTTCAGCGTGTGCAAGGCACCCACTAGAGCATGGTTGCAGATGAAAGGCTGGAACATTTTGGAGTGGCCATCGCAGTCACCAGACTTAAATCCGATTGAGAACCTCTGGTGGGACTTGAAGAAAGCAGTTGCAGCGCGCAAGCCTAAGAATGTGACTGAACTGGAGGCTTTGTAAAAGCTGTTATAACTGGAAAAGGATGTTGTACTAAGTGCTAAGAATGAATGTCACTTGGGTGTTTAATAAAATGATGTGAGCACAGTAAAGACATTTGTGATTATTTCATTATTAATGTTATGTTATATTTGTCTGAAGTGCCTCTTTCATTTCATTGTAAACAAGATGACTGAAATGATCAAAATCAATGTCAAAATGGCCAAAACACTCAATTTCAGTGGGGGTTGAATAATTTTAAACACAACTGTAGATTCCTCCTTGTGTTCATATTGCATACCTGACTATGACTTGGTTGTTTCTTTTCATACCTCAGGGGGAATTTAATGCAGTTGCAATATAGGAGTGTGTCACATTATATAAACAGCTGTTTGTCTACAACACTTCATTTAAATGATGGCTTTGACTAGACCAATATACAACCCTTTGCTTTTTAAGGACTCGTTCTCACTAGCTGCGCTTGTGGGTTTTGCCAATAATAGGCGCGGTAGTGCTAACCACGTCCATTACCAGCAACAACAAAAAAAACATTGTGCACCATGCTGTGCTCGCATCTCCCATGCAACTACGGATGGACTAATATAATACTGAATGTGGGGTTCAGTCATGAATATATATATACACATTTTAGTAATCTAAATTTCATGTGATCAGAACACAATAGTCTGAGGCCCCCACACACGTAGTGAGTGGGGGCCGACATATAAGCGGTGGAGTGCACTCCATCACTCAGAGTATCGGCGGGCACCCTTTGTGTGCTCCTCCATTAGTTTGGATGGGGTTCCCCCTCAAACTAATGGCATGGGCCAGAGATTTCTGAAAATGTCCATTCTCTGGCCAACCGAGATCCCCGTCGCCCCATGTGGGCAGCCGCGATCCGCTGCCGATTTTGCCGCGCGCATGCACAAAATTGCTCACTGCTCGCTACATGTGTGGGGGCCTTATGTTGGTGAAGTGAAAGGAGATAAATATATAAGTAAAACTATTGTTTTAGCCCCCTATAGGAGTTTAGAATTCCTGTCGATCTCCTGGCAGATCGACTGCGCATGATGACGTCATGACACATGACTGGTCATGCCAAGAATCTGCAGTGCACCCTTTGTGTGTCCCCATCGAAAGTAAGGAGATTAATCTAAACATTATAGATATGTACGTAATGTTTTAGATCAATTTGTGGGCTGATTCATGTGCTGATTTCGCGGTAGCTCAATCATGTATGGGGGGCTTTAGAAATACAAAACAGAAGATGGCATTTGCATATGAATTCACCCCTTTGTTAGGAAGCCATGAAAAGCTCTGGTGCAACCAGATACCTTCAGAAGTCACATCATTTGTGAAATGTTGTCAACCTCTATGCAATCTAAGTGTCACATGATCTGTCATTAAATATAAAAACTTTTTTGAAAGGCCCCAAAAGCTGCAACACCTAAGCAAGTCATCCAACCAAACACTGCCATGAAGAACAAGAAACTCTGCAAACAAGTAAGGGAACCATGTTGTTGATAGGTACAAGTCAAGGGTAGGTTATAAAAGGCGGAGAATTTGAATCAGAAAAACCGGATGTGACCTCAGTGATGTCACATCTGGTACCTGGAACGCATAGTTATACAAAGTATATGACTTTAGGGGGGGTGAATAGTTATGCACATTAATGTTATTTTGTTCTATTTGTTGTCTACTGCACAATAAATAAATAAAACAAATCTTCAAAGTTTACATGTTCTGTAAATTATATGATGCCATTTCTCAAACAATCCATGTTAATTCCAAGTTGTGAGGCACCAAAATAAAAATAAAAAAGTCAAGGTGGGTGAATACTTCTGGCACTTCAAGGCACTGTATGTCCACTAAAATTGTGAACAAACAACCAATCCACAGTCAAATTACATCAGTAAGAGGTCGGGGATTTGAGCATGCTCATATTTGTGGTGTCCATGCTTTAGAAGGGAACATCAGGCTGCCCACTGTGGACAATGGAAGGAAGACCAAACATCTGTCTGACTCAATGGTTATTTTCTCTTTAAAGTGAAGGCTTTACATTACAAATCCCCACATGGAATTACATGTTTACATATACATTTTGGGTTTAGTGAAAGATTTAAAGAGAATAGGTCCAATTTTAGAAAAGGCTTTAGATCACAAAGGTTATTGTTTGTTTTTTGAGTACATAGATAGCAGTCTACCTGCACACTTACTACTAGAGACTGCTCTTATTTTGCACAGATGGCATGTTTTAACATAAGGTTTGGCATATTCATCATTAGGTTATGCAGACCATTTTCCAACTGGCAAAATAAAGTGACTCTGTCACCACAAAGTTACTTTTACCTAATAGGCCACATTAACAATTAGCACACTTTCTCTGGTTTTCACCTACATTATTATTGTGGCAATATCTTTTAAATGTATTTAAACCATTTGGCTGCAGACAAGCAGTAGTGTTAGAAATTCTGGCACAGGATTAAACATCTGTTGGTTCCTGTCATTCAATAGCTAGTCTGTTACATATTTTGTACAGATTTTAGTAGTGGAGAATTGTAGCTTGACCATCTATCCATGTCCCACATACTGGAAGGTGACTGACTGAAGCCCGCAACTGCTCACAAATACCCCCTCCTCATCCATTTCTCATTCTACTTGTAAGCTGCTGTTGGAAGTGAAGCCTAGTCATGCAGTGATTGGTTGTCCTAGTCATCGGTTGTATAAGAAATCTTTAGGGGTTAGCAGAGAAGGAATGTGAATTGCAGCTGTTTGGTGATCAAAACTCCCTATAGAAGAACATCCACAACAAATTACATTTTTTTAGATTGAGTATTAGCAGCCAACTAAAATATAACCCGATCTTTGAAGGAAGCTGTTACAGCTAGTCACCAGTTTGTTACATTTCCTCGATAGATGGAACTGTCTATACATGTAATGAAGAAAGTGACTCCAATACTTTGCTTCTCTGACCTTTCAGAAAGTCTACCAGGTATCATCACCTACCCTTCAACACATAAAAGTATTGAATTGCTTTCTTCATCTCAAGTCCCACACCACAACAAAAATATAATTGTTTACAGCAGTGGTGGCCAACTAAGTTGATATGGAAGGACACAAGTGTGGCCCTGGGCACCACTAAAGGGCCGCACATAACAATTTTATTCTATACTGACTTGAATAAGCATTTTATAATGAAGAAATGACAGCAGGCATAGCTAGAAAACATTGTTTTTAATTTTTAAAAAAACTTGTTTTAAATTATACTTCAAGCATTAGAGAACACGGTAGTGTGGTAATCCAGGACGAGCACCTGTCAGCAGGAGATTGGTGGACAGGTGAGTTCTTATGCATTAACAGTTAGGTTGCGGGGGCCACAAGTGGAGGACTGAGGGGGCCGCCAAAAAACACCCAAAGGGCCGCATGCGGCCCCCGGGCCTCAGGTTGGGAACCTGGGGTTTACAGGCATAAGCCTATTCGATTGTAAGCCTGATTGGGCAGGGTCCTCTACTTCTCCTGTGTCATATCCTGTACCTGTGTGTGTTATCTTGTGTTGTCTCAACTCAAATTTATTGTACAGTGCTGCGTAATATGTTGGTGCTATATAAAAAAATGATGATGATAATAATAATAAGCCTTAAAAAGACAGATGATAAGTTTCACCCTTAGTGGAACATAGAGGCCTAGCTCCACCAGGGCTACACTTATTATATTTTCTATTTTATTAAATTATTTACAAAACTACATTCCATGCATCTTTAGGAAAAATATAGGTTATTTTGTCATTAAGTGTGATACCAGTGTGTTGTCCACAGAGATGCTACCAACCTCTCTCAAGAAGGTCAGGACACACTTAAAAACAGTTAAGGACTTGTTCCCACTGTGATTTAGCATTATAATACACAAACAGCTCAACCAATGTGGTAATCAATCAGTAAATAAGCACAGAAGAAGGTCAGTGATGAAGGCCCTGTATTTCTCTTCAGATCTACACACATACACGCCAATTTACAAAAGTATAATTCTATCCTCTATTACAAATCTCTCTTTGGAAAACCTTCTGCTGAGCTATAGGCTTTAATATGTCTGTGAATTTCTCATTCATTCAGTTAAGAATATATGTGTAGTTATAAGCCATAGCAGCCTTATTTTCTGTGTCACCTGGCAGATTCTGAATTGAGAAAGCCAGTTGACTAATAAAACTATACTTTGAGTCACAAACCAAGAACAAATCAGGAAACCTAACTTGGCAATTGTGTTTTTATTTCATGTCAATGAAGTAAAAGAATCAACAAGGGCATCTGGCAACTACAACAAAGAATTCGGGCAACTCCAGCAAGGCAATCCGGTAACTAATACAAAGGAATCCGGCAGCTACCACAACCAAATCTGGCAACCACAAAGAGTACAGTAATTGAATCGGGCAACCACAACAAAGCAGTCTGTCAACTACAACAAGGGAAAGAAAAACTACAAGAAGGGAATCGGGAACTCCAACAAGGTAATCCGGCAAGGGACAAGGGAATTGGGTAACAACAACAAGGCAAACGGGCAACTAGCAATTTCAAAAGAAGAAGCCACAATGGCAACTATGGTATTTCCTAAAACACAATTTTCTCATGTGAAAGAGAGAAATATATGAAAACGGGTATTTCACCTGCAGCTCAATAAGAGTTACAAACAAATTTTTCAAGCAAACAGGAACAAAAAGCTATACTCACTTTATTAGTTGTGAAGTACAAAACAACCAGAGTCACACAGGCAGACCCAACCACAAAGAGCAAGATGAGCAGCAGTGGATAGTGCTGGGTAATGCATTGATATTTTTCATAAAGTGAATGAGTGATAATCCAGTCCTCGTTGTCCTTTATTAGATATTTCCCTTTGGATGGCATTTTAATCCAGTTTAAACTTCTTGTTTTGCTTCTTAAGATCTCGCAGTGTACCTGACTGACCAAAGCTTGTCCTCTGGTTTGTTGCGGCGTGTTAATTCTGAATCACAATGCGAGCCTATGTCCGCCGTGAGAAGTCTACAGCTGGAGTAAGGTAAGAGAACCAGCTCCCTCCTCCCAAAAACATGTGCAGCTTATCGAGGCTTGTGAGCAAGCATTGCTGTGCCTGGGTGATAGTCTGTCAGCTCGCTACAGTCATTAGCTGTACACCATCTCATCTTTCTCTCCCCAATGGCTCCTTTGTATTCTGCAAAGAACAAGAAAAAGGCAGATTATTTAGCATTTGAATGAACAAGACACTGAGCTTTAGTAAACATAAGATACTTAAAAAGAAAAATAATAAATAAAAACAACAAACTTGCTGGCTTTCAGAAGTTAGCTAAATTGTAAGGTGTTAGAACACAAGCCACTATGCTAGATGTGAAATTAAACAAGGCAGTCCTTTGTGTATGAAGGATAGTATAGAGTTCATGATAGCTCATTAAATATATTGGCCTGCAGGTGGCTTTTGAAAGGCAATAGAAGATCAGAAAGGATGCTGAGTGGATAGAGGGAGTGTTGCAGAAATAGGTACATTAGAGTGATTGGTATGCTTGAAAGCCAAGTGACTCAAATCACACCTATAAAACTACTTGTTTGTCAACTCCACACTTCAATAACGCAAATAAAACAAGCATGACAAAGCTAAGCCTGTTTGTTTTACATTTCACCTATCTCAGAGGACACCACGTACTACTATAGACAAATTGGCTTGGGACAATGAGAAATCAGGCCTAATGGAAAAATAATATGGGATGATTTCTATAAAGCAAAAACACTACTGTGATCCCAAGTTGTAGTTAATATAACACAATATCTAGGAATCAGGATATGTAAAAAAAATCCCCCCGTCAAATAAAATGTATAATGATTAGAATGAGATGATTCTTGTATAATATATATTGCACCACATAACCTGAGAATAGAGGCATATCTTTAAATCAAATGTTATGTGCCCCAAAGATACCATCAAGGGCTTTAACCTTTGACCATGTATATGGCACAAAATGTACATTTCCTAGAGGCGGGGAATTTGAATCTGTCCGCGAACAGGCGGGCGGCGGACGTCCAACTCGCCCGTTCGCGGACAGTCCTGGCCGATGTTCGGCCATCACTATTCCCTAATGCTTTAAATATAATTTAAAACATGTTTTGCAATTTAAAAAAAATAAAAATAATGTCTTCTAGATCTGCCTGCTGTAATTTCTTCAATTTAAAATAATTATACAAGGCAGTATAGATAGAAAACGTTATGTGCGGCCCTTAAGTCATGCTGAGGGCCGCACTTGTGGCCCTCCATATTAACTCAGTTGGCCACCACTGATCTAGACGCAGGGTAATGGTGTAACAATTGACCTTTAACTGCTCTAGGACTGAAAAAACATGATGTGACAACAGATCTTCCCACAAACAGCAGGAAAGTCTGCTGTTCCAAGTGTAACTTCTGTTGATGATAATCTTTATCAATAAAATGGTCATCTACTTAACTTTTAAATTTTTGTATTCTAAGAATTACAGATATGATGACACATAACGAGGAGACCATGAATAAGGGTGTCTTTCTGAAAGGTTGATGTATATCCATTTTAGTCAGGTTTAGCTTGTAAGTAAAATAAGTAATATGTAATAAGTAAAAATACAAGACATGAACATATGTTAGTCAAAAGAATGCATGTGGTATGGACCTCAGTATCAGGTTTACTAACTTGCTCAGAACTTACCGTAAATTAATTGTCACTTAACATACCTTTTTATTTATTCCTATGGTTATCCTTTAATAAATACTGATAGAAGTAATTAAGTAAAGTTGGTTTATATTTTTACTGTACTTAAATCACAGAAAACATCAAGAACCAAACACAACTTACTGCTATAACAATTTAAAAATTTTCTGGCGATATATTTAAATTTTTTCTTGAATCACCTAAAACACAGCTTGGGGTGATATCTATTAAATTGTAAAAAAAAAAAAAAAGTGGTGTGGAGAGTTTGCTTTGAGTACAACAATGGAAGGGAAAAGGTCTTGTAAGAAGTGAAAAGAATGAATTGCAAGGGCAGTATACAGAAAAGGGGAGCACAAGAATAGGTTTAAACAAAGAAACAAGCCTGGCTGCCCCTCTTCCTAAGCTGCTTTCCCTCCTTCCATGGTAACCAAACTATTCAGATCTCAGATTCTTGCTGAGGACTGCAAGTTAACTCATAAGCTGCCATGATGCCTAAAAAAAATCTAATGTGCCATCAACTGCCAGCCACAGTGGCACCACAAGGGTGCTCTTTACAAATACAACAGGCATGCTTTACCCATATCCACCAATCATTTTTCCTTTACTTCTATTACACCTAAATAATATATATTATGAAATTCCAGATCATTTCCATGTGGGTTAATCTGCTGCATACTACAGCTGTGTGAAGATATCTCATTTTAATTAGCAAAACAAAATAAATCTCTTTGTGGATCAAAGGCAGATTTCACCCAATTTGTAAGGATCTGTTGATTTTTTAAAAACTAAACCAAAGAGATGAGAACTTGGAAATGGACTGATGGGGTCAGCTGTATGTGTCATATGAATAACATATGGAAGGGGAAGATAGGAGTTGGCAGCTTGTGAGCAGCGCCTTATCAGGAAACGTCTACACCAAATTGCTTTTCAATTCAGATTTATACTGTAAACACTTTCATCAGCAAAAGTGTTCTCAGTCTTTAGTAGCTGACACACAAAATATTTAGTGCCTTATCTTCACATGGATGCAATTGTGCCTAAAATAGTTCAGTCTATGGCTGTGAACGGAAAATTATTAGAGAGAAGTAAGAATGTCGTTCTTGATATTTCCTAATGAAAGCAGTTTAAAAAAGGAGCGGTACTAAAATGTTATAAAAATAAGGAGTGGTATTACATTTTGTAAAAGGTGTTTAAAACTGATAGCGTAGAGAAATGGCAAGAAAACTTTTTAATACCCTCATTATAATGTTTTAATAGCGCCATTCGAACGGAAGAGGTCAAATTGTCTTTAAACTTACTAAAAAAGTCCACTTGAATATGGCCAACTGTGACTAGCTATACCATGACCTAGATTAGTAAATACATTGAAGACATAAATATAAATATAATATCACCCATTAAAGCCCCCCCCCCATACACCTTTAGGTCTATCCACACAATTTCCTTTAGATCTACCGAGAACTATGTAGTGCCGGGTCCTCCCTGATTATTACATTGTTTTGGTAGAACAAAAGTAGATTGTAAAGTGTATGGGGGGCTTTACTAATAGTCTCTTATGGAGTTCTCTCCAATCCAATTATAATAGACAATATATGAAAAATGCTTCGGTCCCCCCTTTCCCAGAATTTTAATGGAGGCATATATGAATCTATTTATCATTATATATTTACAGATAGAGTACATGTATAATATATAATGCTGGACCCAAAAACAAAAAACAGCTCATCAATTAGTTCAGACAGAATGTAGCATAAAAGTACTTAAATTGATGTTTAAGGCTCCATTTACACGGTCGCTCAATGAACGTGTTCTTAACAACCAATTAGCGCAACCGCCCTGTGGATGCAACATTAGGCATCAACCGGTTGTTTTTTGTGATATTACCCGACAGACCTGTCATAGGGTCGTTAAAAAAATTACCTGCAAGCACCTGCATGAGTTTGTAGATAATCAAGACAGGCCGTTTCCCTGGCAGCCCGGAAAGCAACCATGTAAATGTCGCCTTACGCGACACATATTTGATAGATTGAATGCCACAACATCAGTTAGCAGATACAATTGTCTACACGTTTCACACTCTATTAGGGATTGCTTCAGGACTGTAAAGCTAGGAACACACGGCTCGATTTAAGCATACAATCGATGTAAGATTAGATGAACCTCGATTTTGGTATTTTCGATTGTACTGTGTGCGCTATAGTGTCATACAATACAACTCTATATAGTGTCATACAATCGTAGTACAATATCGATGTAGAGAACATCGATTATTGACTAAAATCGTCGATGCTATTGATGCCGTACAAACAGTAAACTATCACTTCATCGAATACAATTGTACGATGAAAATGAAAAAGTAGTACAATCATGGTACAATTCGACGATAATTTTCCAACTAGTCCGATCACTTTTCAATCGTTGTAAAGCTCTTCATCGAACTAAAATCGTCAATTGTACCATGTACCATGCGCTACGATTTTGGTACAATCGATGTACATTTTCATTGATTTACATCGATTGTACGCTTAAATCGAGCCGTGTGTTCCTAGCTTAAGTCTACAAAAAAAAACAGCAGATTGAGTGAAGGTGAAAAGTTGGAAATCCACCATATACAGTCCTGGCCAAAAGTTTTGAGAATGACACAAATATTAGTATTAGTTTTCACAAAGTTTGCTGCTAAACTGCTTTTAGATGTGATGTTCAGTATTCAGTACTCAAAGAGTCAGTATTTGCAGTGTTGGCCCTTCTTTTCCAGGACCTCTGCAATTCGACTGGAAATGCTCTTAATCAACCTTTGGGCCAAATCCTGACTGATAGCAACCCATTCTTTCATAATCACTTCTTTGAGTTTGTCAGAATAAGTTGGGTTTTGTTTGTCCATCCCCTCTTGAGGAATGACCACAAGTTCTCAATGGGATTAAGATCAGGGGAGTTTCCAGGCCATGGACTGGACTGTATATCCATTTGATACTGATTGATGATTGATTTGTAAATTGAGGAGCAATCGTGATGATTGGAAATAAGGGTGCAATGGATACAGCCAAACAAGATTAAGGATCACCTGGGACAGAGAGGTCCTCAGTGTTGTAAACAGTTTTGAAACTGTCTCAGAAGTATCTAAATAAGGAGTCGTCCCTAGTTATCAGAGTCTCTGAATCTCTCACAACACGGGCTGCGAGCTGGGGAGAACAGGTCCCCATTGGACGGAAATTGATATGTCCATTTGGTGCACATTGGTTTCCGTTCAATTGATCCCTAATCAATCATAGCATGGTGACTGAGGGTCAATTGCATGGGAATCTGTATTCCTGTATTCACTCTAGCTTTTCACCTAAGACAATTGTACTTAAGGCTCCAGTGACAAAAGTCTAGCGCAGTGATCTGCAACCTGCAGCTGTTGAGCTGGTTTACCATGTGTACAAGGCTTTAGGACTACACTACATGGGTTCCTCATTCCTGCATCATCAAGTGATTTTCTTGCCATCCTTGCTGTCCATGGCACACCCAAAATGTGGTCACCTACAGTATTTCATGAAGCCAACTGCTAACACTAGCTATGACATTACTGAGGGCCAGCCACACAATGATAACACGTTTACAATTATGTAATAAAAGTTGAAGGGTTTTATTTGAAAATCTCATTAGCATGTTAATAGGGAGACCAGAAAGGCAAAAGAGCAAATTTAACATTAGCTTTAACTCGTAGAAGTAATAAATGGCTCATTAGTTGGAAATCATTAGCAATTCCAGTTATCGAATCACTAGCAACAAAATACTGTGATGTTCTGGCATTAGCGAATAGACAGAGCAGGAATAATCATCTACATCTTTCTGCCCCAATCGCCTCCAGTAAAACCCTTTAAAAATGCACTCAAATCACACCCGATTGCGCCCGATCGATAGCAAAAAAAAATCACTAGCGATCACCTCTCCGCGATTAGAATTGTGGGTGATCGCCTTGGTGGAAGCATGCTCTTAGTGACTGACCACCACCCACTCTTCCTCCTCTCTTTTCCTGCTCAGCAGCTGGTTTGTACATCAATTTTAAAACTATTGTTTGAAATAATCAACTATTATTTAAAGCAGGGCATACATGGGTAGATTCCCGTGCAATCGGTCTGCAATCAAACACATCATCATGCTGTGATAGATCGTAGTTTAATCTAATGGAAATCAAAGTACACATCTATTGTAGTTCGATAGGGACCCAGTACACCCGTGATTGTGAGAATATCTCTCACAACACGGGCTGAGAACTGCATGAGGAGAGAGGCAGCCAGCATGGCCCTCTTTATCGATCTCGCTCGAAGGAAGGCATACATGGGTAGAAATCTACCCATGCATGCCCAGCTTAAGTCAGCACTGTATATTAGGGGTTCAGAAATTGGGGTCCCTTATTAGGCTGTATAGGGAGAGCATAGTACAGCATTACAACTTTACAAAATGTAGTTCAAACTGTTACTAATGTTTACATTTTTGGTTCGATTCCTGAGCAATCACCATGCATGTTCGAGGCAATCATTGGGGAATGGAATGCAGCCTACCTGGAGAGATCGATTCTGCTCCAAAGAAATGTAGAACAGGGATCCAACATGTTGGTAAATTATGGTTCGATCACCAATACTTTGGTTGGGGATTGTTTATCGACCGCACAGGAATCGACCCGTGTATGGCCAGCATCAGTGGGCAGTAAGGAAAGTTACAGAAATACCAGAGCCATTGTTTACTCTGCAAGTATTGGTATATTTACATGATTATCTGTGAACATTCTAAGTAGATTTGTTTTGTTGTCTTTAGACTTACTGAACTAAGCCATAAAGAAATGTGTGAAATGCAGTAACCCACAGCAAGCAATCAGGTTTCAAAGTTATAACCTGATGAGTGATGAGAATTATGGGTTATTGTTAGAAATACACAAAGAATATTTGTATGTCAGGCTATCGAGTGCAGAGAATAAATAACGGAGCTCTCCTTGAAACCCTATAGCAAGCCCATTCCGTTCCCTTATCTAGTTTAACTGGACCTTCTTGGTTGCTCACATAAACACATCCTGTGCATTTTTGTGCCTACTTATAAAAAAACAAGTTTCCTTTAGAAAGAACAAGTGCTGTAGGCCAGCCCCTGCAGTCATAGGAGAGTGTCTCAAGGTTGAAATACATGGGTCTATTCTATCTAAAAAAGAACAAAAATCTAAAACCGTACAAAGGTTTCATTAGACCAACATCGGAGAAAAGTGAAATCTTTCAAAAGCTGATCGGACATGTTTTTTTTCATCTATCTTGTAAAAACGAATGAAAATCAAACGTATTATTGTTTTATTTGATCATTTTTGTTCGATCTAATAAGTTTGAATGAAGCGATTTCTTTTTCAAAAATCAAATGGTCGAACAAAATTTTATTTGGTTGAACAAAAATACAGTGTATACATTCGATATAGGCACAGTCGATATTCCATCAAAATATTGAACATCCTGATTGAATGTATTGTGCGTTCATGCCACTGAGCTGTGCAAAAATCTGGGAAAAAATGTACCCGTGTATGCCGTTTTCCAAGCGAGATCAACAGATCTCGCTCAGCCGAACAGGTTACCAACATGTTGGTAAACCTGGTTCGATATCCTATACTTTGAATAGGGACCCGCGGTTCCCCATTTAAAGTATAGGACGCGCTGGCAGCTGGCTCCCGATATCGGGGAAGTCGGGCAGTAGCGTGATGACATCATCACGCTACTGCCGAGATCTCTCTGTAGGCTCAAAAACCTAGCCGTGCATTCCAGCCTTTACTTTTGAGCCAGCTATGAGGCCAATGAAATGAAGCTCACAAGGGAAAGTAAATGTGTATGTAGGGGCCTGAATTTAAGTGGGCCTTCTATCAAAATGAACTACCCACCATATGTAGGTGAATGAATACCTATCATAACTTATGTCTTCCCAGCCTTCCATCTCTGCTTCCTGGGTGACAATCTTCACCACAAGACTCTACCTGGAAAATGGATGACATCACACCAGAAGAAGGTAGCTGGGTCTAGTCACTGGAGGAAGCCCTTTCAAGTTCAATTGAAAGTCCACTTTGGAGTAAACCTGTTCTTCAGCCTTGCATTGCACAAACAAAGGTTGATTCATCATACACCTTCCATCAGTGGCGGTTTTACATGTGGACATTATGGGTGGTTGCCCAGGGTGGCATTGTGGTGAAACATTCCCATGGATGAAACGATCTGTCCCCCCAGTGATTTCTCTCAGTAAGGTTGGCAAAGCTCTCCCTCAGTGCCCCCTGGCCGGGAGTGATCTCTCTCGGGCGGAGGGGAAGGCGGGGGTGGAGGGGCGGCAGGGGGAGTGCTCGCCTAGGGCGGCAATATCAATAGGACCACCCCTGCCTCCCATGGTAATGGGTCACCAGTTATCTAGAAGGGGAAGGTGAAGCTCAGTCCACACCTTAAAAGCTAGTTCAATATTTATGTGTCAGGGTGTTGCAGAGTTTAATGACTTTTGAGATCATTCAGAATTTATTGTAGGTAGAGATGACTGCTGCTTGACCAACATCTGCTGCTTTTTCTCATAGCATAAAGTATATATAATACAGAATCACATTGTGCAAAATCTCATTGGCCCCAAGGATGTTTTTTAGCTGTATATAAAGAAGTTTTCTTATCTAGTATGTTACTGGGTATTCACATGTATTTCTACTGTAGAGTAAAAAACACATCCCTTTATATACTGGGTAAGCACATGGTATTAGGACATCCTTTACAAAAACAGCATGTACACACATCCATTGTAATCAACAGATCTCCATTCTTACATTGAAGAATAGTGTTCTTTCACTTGTCCTGTAATGATTAACAGCTTCAGGAAAAGCAGCCACACTATCTGTGGTATTAACAACCTGTATCCAGGATCTGGCTAGCCAGAAAATCACATTTACTTTAACAATTTAATAACAGACACTTTAACAAGCAGAAAAAAATGCTGAAAACTAATATATATATATATATATATATATATATATATATATATATATATATATTGGTTTTCCTCTATATTTTAGGTGAAGAAGCAATCTGAAAAGCAATCAAGCAAGCAACTATTGTACTTAATGGGTATCTCAGTGACCTTCTATATCCAGGAGCCCTGATGTGATAATAAAGCTAGCCACACACGGCTCAATGAAGTAACAGATCAGAGGAATTTCAAGGGCCATGCATGCTCACGGCTCCTGATGTTCCTCTCATCTGTTTCTTCATCTGAGCCATCCACGGTTCCTTCAAGCAGGAACATGTTGGAAAACCTTGGTGGAAATCCATTTTATTAAATGGGGACCGCGCTCTCCCCATCCAGGGGGGATGGTGAGTGGCCACTGGGGGGGGGGGGGGGGGGCTGGCTGCTTTCTCAGGCTGGGGAAAGGAGAGACCGGAAAAACTGGGTCCCCATTGTACAGTGATTGATGTGCCTATGTGGTGCACATTGATTACCGTACTATTGACCCGCGATCAATCACAGCGTGATCGCCGGTTGATTGCACGGGAATCTACCCATGTATGGCCAGCTTGAGTAGATAGGATAATCTGTGGGCAGGGCCGTTTCTCCAGCTATGCGGAGTATGCAGGGGCGTAGGGCCCCGCGGCCCCCATGTGTGTAGCAGAACAAAAGCCAGAAGGATGGTCCCTCTGCAGGGCTGTGTATATGTGTAGCAACGTCTGTCCGCTCACACACAGCTCATACAGAGCTGCGCCAGCTTCCCCTTTTCGACTAAGCTCAGTGCTTAGCCGCGGTGGGGAATGCAAGCCAGCCAGGTAGTCAGGCATTCAGAATATAAGATAACCCCCCCCCCACCCCCCATTTTGGGGAGAAAAAAGTTTGTCTTCCAGTCCGAAAAATAGGTAATAGTTCATTTGGTTTCTATCTATTTCTATATGATTGGATATGGAGCATGCACATGCACCTTTATTGTAACTGGAAAGGAATCAAATGTAAAGAATTGGTTTTGTATCAATTACCCTGTGTAGTAGTACCATTAATTAATATAAAATTTACAATCAAACTCAAAATCGAAAAAGCAGAGATTGATAGGTGTATGTTCCTTATATGATCTTAAGGAAAGTCCGTGTTGTGAGGATTTCTCTATATTCTAATAAGAAGACATTAGAATCTCTAAAATAGATCATCTTGTGGTTTTCTGCCTTTAAAATATGAAACAATAGGTTAATGTACAAGAAATATAGAATCCTTTTCTGTGCCAGATGTACATTTCAATCATGCATGCCCTGAGCAATGAGGAAAGAATAGAATGGCCTCCGTGGAGCCAGCTTATCTAGAGAGAAAACAATGATAATGAGCCTGGACAATCCAAACCAACCAATGGCATCTACACCTAAGAACAGTCCGGTATTTATTTCCGGATCAGACCGTTAATTGGCTGTACTTTCTGTAAAAGTTAAACAAACAAAAACTAACATATTCCAAATGCACTGGCCTTCCCTAATAAATATACTAATAACTTTAAAGCGGACCTACAACCATAAATATATCATTAATGGCACTAGAGGTGCCAATATTATGGAGGAATGCATAAAAAAACAAAACTAACCTGTAAAGAGCAATTTTCCTCGCAGCCCCTCTTCTCTCTCTGTCTTGTGTGGTGGAGCCCCCCGGAACTCCCTAGCAGAGCTAGATGGGTAAATCTTTAATCTCAGCTCTCCATTAAAACAAATGAAACTTATTTTCCCATAGAAAACCAATAAAAACGCCCCCAGTGGCCATTTGTGATATTGATTCCTGATTTTACTTCCGGAAGCCTGTCAGATGGAATCTCTCATACGATTCCAGGAACAGCAGGTTAGCTGATTTTTTTCACAATTGGAAAGCATTATACCACCATCATACCAGCTCAGAGACAAGTCAAACTTAAAGTTTACATAGATATTTTTTAGATTTGGACTATACATTTGGTTTAAGATGGTAAATGTAAAAAGTCTATCTTACGAATAAATATTTGCAGCCATGCTTTGGTATTGTGTTAGTACTGTGTTTACATGAAAAGATTGTTCTCATGCACAACTATATAAAACAAAAAATACACTATATAATGCATGGGGGTCATCTGCAGCTTCTCTTTTGCCATATAAAATTAGAAAAAATATATACGTTGTTGCTCATCTCTAAAGCTGGGCATAGATGGGTCATTTTACTGCCGACTTCTCGGCAGATCGACCGTGCGTGATAACATCATTGCGCAGGACCGCTAGTGCCAAGAATCGGACGGGCACCCTTTGTGTGTCGGCCATTAATTTGGATGAGGACTGCCTTTACCATCCAAAGTAATGGGATTGGCTGAGAATTTACCATCTAATTCCTGGTCGATCTTGCCAGGTGGGCGCACCAGACTGAATTACGGTATATATGTTACGGCAAGCTGGGCTCTAGCACTGGCTTTGCTATACCAATAACAATTTTAGCAAGCTAACTATGCTCTATATAAGGGGTCCTTAGACTGCAGCCCCCAGACTAGATACAGCCCCCAAGGATGCTACGCTTCTTTTAAAATGATCTACCAATAATAAAAATGGTGTGTGTGTGTGTGTATATATATATATATATATATATGAACACACAGATATATATACACATACAAAAACTGGTTATACTTAACATTTTTAATAGATATTGTTTAACTTGAATGAACATGTATGGCACAATACAATTCTGTATACTTTTGGTCATTACTAATCTAGTGATCACCAATCACCAATCATTACTAGTGATTACTAACCAATAATGCTGGGCATACACGTGGCGATTCCTGTGCAATAGAGGAGCTGTGGAGCTCAGCGAGATGGTGTCATCACTGAGCTCGAGTTTCCTTGATATCGAGGCGCAGCACTTCTGCGTCATCAATCCCGCCCGATACTTTGCATGGGTACCCTCGACCCCCAACGAAAGTAATGGAAGTCGACCAGGGTTTACCAACATGTTCCCTGTTCAACCGAGCAAGATTGAATGATCCAACTTAAAGAAAGGCTGTTGGGCTAAATTTTCTTTATAAATTTGAGCTCGATTGTGCTCGAATTTATACAAAAATCTAGTTGTGAATGCCTAGCTTAAAGGCAGCTTGTCCCCACATGGTGCAATTTAAACCGCATTGTGACAATTATTTATTGGGGCTTATCCGCACATTCAAGATCGCCCACAATCATAGCCTAAAGCTAGACATAAATATGAAATGAAAGGCAGGTCTCGATGATCTACTCCAGTTTCCAGTAGATTGCAATCTACGCTTTGGGCACCCCCGGTTCAGTGGAATGATCAGTCCTTTTGAAAAGCCAACCAGGTGAGCAGAAGGGCAGGAACTTTTGGACCTCATCAACACACTTTGACTATGCTTGTCGTGGTTTCTAGAACAGGAAACTTGGAATTGTTTTCAGCTTAAAAAAACTCTGATGCTAAAATGGAAAACTAGTGTTACTGATAATAAATATAAACCATCTTGTGCTGCAGCTCTGGACTTTTATTGTTATTACAGATACCAGAAATGAACATTTTTGTTCTATGCTGGTACAAGATGACCGGCGTAGATAAAGACGTCTGCTTCATGTTTCGGTTTCTGTTGAGATGCTCAGATTACAAAGCCAACTTACATAAAATAAAATGAAGGCTGTTAAGTGATTTATGTCTAAAGCCAGCCATAGGCATGTCGATTTAGAGGTCGATTTGTATACTACTGATCCTGTGGAAATTGAGGCTGCCCACATAAAGTGATAGATCCCGATCGTTTTTGTTTTTTTTTGTTTTTTTTTAGCAATAGGCATCAATCACTCTATGGAGGGCAGCCTCAATTCCTGCAGGATTGATCGCCACAAATGTGCACAGTGATTGATAGTGCAAAAATTGGCCTCTAAAACAACATGCCTGTTCAACAAGGAACAGGGAACAGACAAGTCCATTTTTCCCAGGTCGATCACAAATACTTTGGATGGGGACCACAATCCACATCCAAAGTATTGAACAGTGGTGCGCATCAATTCCCAGTCCGGTCAACACACGCTTAAACACAGTGTGATGACATCGTCACGCCCTGATCGATTGGCCGTCGATCCATCGGCAATCTACACATCTAGATTGCCGATACACATATCTGGCTTCAGAAATATACTACCCAAGCAAATAGAAGCGTTTTTCTCTTGGAGACAGAACACAGGATGTGTCTTTGGTCATTTGTTGACAGTAGATACACGCACATTTAGATCCTTCCAGGTAAGGAGATAAAAACCATGTAGATGCAGAAAGCAAAGTAAAGAGAATTTAAATTGAATAAAGCCATTAGGTGTATACATACATTAGGCCCCAGGTGCCCAACCTGCGGCCTGGGGGCCACATGCAGCCCATTGGACGTTCTTCAGCTCCCTCTGGTCTTCCACTTGCGGCCCCCAAAACGGGTCATGCATTGGGCATAGGAACTTAACTGTCCGCCAATCCCCCTCTGACCCATTTTCGCCCTGCATCTTCTTAGAGTGGGGAGGAGAGGCGAGGGACTTGCACAGGCGATGCCTGGGTCGCTGATTGGCATACATGTATGCCAGCCAGAGCACTGAGTAGACAGATCAGGGAATATGCTCCCACGATTCCACCAACTAATGGTTCACATAACCCCAGAATAGAGGCACCTAACCTTTGAGCAAAAAGATTCAAAGTCTTTAATAATATCTATGAGGCATATAACCTTTGATGATATATATAACACAAAATGTGCTTTACTACAAGTCAGTATAGATTGAAAATGCTATTTAGTGCCCTTTAGTGATGCAGAGGACCGCACTTGTGACCCTACATAGCTCCTCAGTTGCCCACCACTGCATTAGGCGCATACAAGAATTTTGGATGCACCTGAAGATTGGCCACAGAGAATGATGTTCTGCTGATGTTTTGATGTCTTAGCCAAGTACATAATGGTTGATAAACTATTAGAAACAAATGTCCCAGACATAGAGTTCAACAGTGAAAAAAAGACAATTCTATTCCTAAAGGCAGACAGTGAGACACCATCAAAAATACATGGGTCACCAGTCTGGATCACAGAGGATAGCTAATGGTTTCCAAACATTACACACTCACGGCGAGAAGAATATCCAGAAGCGGTTTTTAACTAATGTCACTGCTTTTAAACCACGCCCATTCATTCTCTATGGGTGTGATCAGGCGAGGTGGGGCAAGATGTCCTGTCCCACCACCCCACACCCTGCCTGCAGGTGCTGGCAATCTCTGTGCCGCAATTCTTATCGCGGGAGATTGCTGGGTGCTAGCAATCACCTACTGTCTCCCAAGTGGGGACATAGCCTCATTGATTCACAAATATTGACAAAGGAAATAGATCCCCTCAAGTATGGGACTCTAAGTGGAATGTGGGGATGCTCGTG
>CM070041.1:25406895-25418489 GCA_036250615.1 Ptychadena robeensis
TTGCCCGTGGCACAGTTATGAAAAAACCGTGCCACGTGGCAAACGCTCAGAGGGTTAAGCATCTTTTTGACAGTGATAAAATAAATGGTCCTTCTTATGTAAAAGTTTAAACATTTTCCAAAATTCAGTTTTCACTTTCTCATTATAGAAACTTAGTGGTCTATAGAGTATGAGTTTACTTTGAGGCTGCAGGAACACATTTTCTTTGCTACAGTTAAGAGCTTCTCATTCAAGATATACTCCTAAATGGTAACCTCCCTGTAATTTTGCAACCACTTCCAGTTCACCAGAATACACAATGTACCGTAGCTGTGCAGATGTTGCTGAGGTATGAACAATTCTTGTACTCAGTCACCGCTGAAAGGAAGTGGTTTCCAAGCTAGTGAGACGTATCAGAAGCAGCAACCTCTCAACCACTACAACTATAATCAAGCTATCACGATGAAACCAGTGTTCATATCTTTAGATGAAAAGGCATATCAATTCATATCAACTTTACAGTTAACAGTTACATTTAGGAAAACAAGTCTTCATTAATTGTTCTGAACTGATTTTTACTGAAATTTTTTGTCCAAATTTTCAATTAACAAAATGTCAAGTTCCTATGGGCCATTACAGAAATGTTCAGCATCAGTAACATTCAAGTAGCACATGATTCAGCTTCCTGTTTTCTCTATCATTTCTGTCATATTTAGCTGATTTGGCAGTATCAGAGTGATTATTCTAGCAAATTTGAGTGACCTTCTGCAAGAGAAACACTATGATTTTCACTATCTGCACAAAAACGTTGATTCACACCTCTTTATCATTAAATGTAGTCATTTCTTTAGAACCATAGCCTCCACTGTATAAAAGCTGCTGTCTTTATTTATCAACATTTGTGGAGGAAGGGAATTAAATTGTGGTATGGTCATAATGTGCAGAGGCGTACATAAGTGGTACTCTGGTACTCAAAAAGGGCCAAAAACTAGCTTTGTGTACCTGCATTATTGTTATAAAGCTCATATGCGTACTAACAACTTAGAGGCACTACGTGTCTGGGCGGGTGTAGCTATCAGGTGCACCAGAGGAGTCTGGCTGTCAGCTATAGAGGGGAGAGATCGGCAGCACAATCGGCATAAAATCTGACAAGAGAAAAGCACTGTTGGAATGTTGACAGTTGGAATATGACTATGAAAGGTTGACATATGGACTGCATGTAATCTCAGGTTTTAGTTACTAATCCAGAAAATCTTTCTTTCTAATAAGGTACTAATAAGGTATTAGATCTTGGGGTTCAAATTGTGTTTTACTATGAGAATTACATTTGACCCAAAGCCAGCTGGTGACCTGTGGATGGTGACAGCTAATCAGAGTATCAATAAGGAACAGGGAGGTCCATCTGCAGCAGAATCTACCATGTAGGTAGCAGAGGACAGGGACGGAGACCGTGAGGAAGATAGCACTACATATAAAGGGGAGTACCAATCACCATCTCCTCGTACTCATCTGAGGAGCTCACTTTAAAATGTGTCACCTTGTGTCATTTATACAAGATATTAGGCCATCAACTGTATATGATAATATTTAAGGCGTTTAGGAGCATTAGAACCTGTCACTACGTGACAGATCACTTTTATTCACAATACAGGGTCACAGAGTACGGAGGCATAGTGCATATATGTCACATAAGTAACATTCTGTTGACTCAATGACAATGCAAACTTAAAAGAGGTAGTTCAAACCATTGTGTCACCAAAAACAATGTCAAGCATTGGATGGACTGGTATAGAGCATTGCAATTAGTGGTGTCACACTAGATGTAGTGGTGTACAGCATTGCATTGACTGGTGTATAGCATGGAACCATTGAATTCTGGGTCAGTAAAGTTTGGTGCAGGGACTTTTATGACTGGCAGTCTTATTATTAATGTGGTAATTAAAGGTTGTTTAGTTGCTTACAAATTGCATAAAGAAAATGCCACTTGACATCCATTGGTTTTCAAGTTTCTGTACGTTTTGTAAAAGTTTTTCGAAAAACTATAGCGAAAACAAGAATAATTTACATTGGTTCTAGGGTTTCCCTACTTTTGATGTCATGACAAAGGTAGCCTAAGTTGGCAAATTTACTCCCTCATAGATGTGTCCAGTAACCGGGCACGGTCCCCCTTGTTTAGGAAATTGCTAGTAATATCACCAAGTGGTAAGGCACACACATCACCATCATCACTTGTAAGCTACATTTTATTGTATTTCTGCTTTTAGATATTCTTTAAATGTAAAAACTAAACTAAGTAATGGCAAGTTATAAATATCTAGCATTAATGAGAAAACTTTCCTACATTTTCCTATTCTAGATGTAACTAGATGTTTTCTTGAAGAAGTCATCCATTAGATTTTTTTATTCAGAATTCAGATAGCAAATCAGACGATCATTTTAAAAATAAAAAAAATAAAAATCAGCAAGCGCTTTGTCTAATTACTGCAGGTAAACCGAAGAATCCTTTCAGTAGAGGTCGATGATGTGACGTATTCAGAGAAAGAGAAACCAGAGACAATGATGTGGTGCTTATCCGTACTTAGAACATGGTGCACCTTTTAAATATGATCCCTAATAAAGTGTTCCTGATGCACAAAGTGAATCACACTTAAAGGCACATGCAAAACCTTAACATTATAGTTCATCATAGCCCACATTGAATGAATCCTAGTTCTTCATGCACAAATATATTTGGGCTAAACCTGTTTTAAGGTGACCTACAGACAACTCTATATAAACTACATGCAATGCATGACAAATCAATATAATCTGCACAACTAGTTTAAAGAAAAAATACAGGAACAGCTCAGTTATCATGTTTCTAAATCCCCCCAAACTAGTCTTCAGAAATACTGAACAACAGTGGAGCAAAAATAAACCAGAAGAGCTCATTTACACTGTGGATGTGTACCTCCCCGTTCAATGCCCAAACCGCAGCCCAGTGAACATCTGCTGTTGCATTTGCTAGATGGTTTTTTGGTCTTTGGCCCAATAGAGATATTATGAGAGTGTTATCTGAATGCCCCCCCCAAATGCTTGCACAAGTGTCTGCACAGGCGTGGCCAGTCATTTTCTGGGCAGTTGTGGCGTTCAGCCTAATGAATCCAAAAGCATTTCATTACCAGCAGAAAGATAACACGTAAGATAACATAAGCAGTAAAAATAACAACAAACATTGATTTTTTCCACTTCCAATGGGCATTGTTGAGAAACCATATCTCCCTTAATACCACTATTCTTAGATTTTCTTTTCAAGCCACATGAATCTGTTTATTTATTTAAGCTGAAACAATTCATTAAGCAATTAGCAAGTCATTCCATGTATTATTTTATTTGCTGTTAGATTGAAAATGTCCATGAGCATCAATGTGCAATACATTAAAACAGCAGGGAAAAGTATGACCGTGCTAGAACTTGCTTTTAAATACAGGTGACCATACATTTATAGACATTTGTAAGGTCAATGTTAGAAACACGGAATCTAATGTAAATCTATTGAGAGGAATATCATCATCATCATCATCAATGATGAATCTAGTGGCTGATCATTGGACGGGAATGGTCATTATTTAAGCAGGAAGACTTCTGATTGGCAGATGGTTGTTGAGAAGCACACCTAAAGATTAACCACATCCTTGGTTGATGGGAGCATAATGGGATCCAGGAAAACTATCCTCACCAAGTAAATATTGATCCCTTACTTAGACATTGCACACATCAACCAGTATATGGAAAGCATAAGTATAGCAGAGAAAGTACTTTTATAAATTTTTGACATCCACCACACATGTATTATCTTTGTAATTACTTCTTCATGTTTGTTCCAGAACAAGTACATTTTGATTAACAAAATCTCTTTATCAAACAGTCTATTTACTTGTAAATATGCTGATGTTTATAATAAGAGGACAACCCTGTGAAATGATGGCCATGACTAGAATAAGGAGCCCTTTGTCACATTTGTGATATACATAATATATATTTCACAACATGGACCATGCAGGTTTCACTCCAGCAAAGCCAACCTGGACCATGCAGGTTTCACTCCAGCCAAGCCAAAAGGCCAGTACCAGGATGGAAGGATTTGTTTTAATCCCTCTAGTCTGTGTGCAAGGCTGAAACGTCACTCATGTGTCTATACACTACCAGCACACATTTTCTGAAACCTCTGACCAACTCATGGAGAGACATTTTACAATCTGGCACTAACAACTTACCCATACGCACCTATTTATATATGGGAGTCGAAATGACTGTGTCGCATAATTTGTTATTGCAAAGAAGAATTTCAAATAGCATAAATTCCCCCAGCTATTACACAGCTATTTACATATAAAATAAGTCACATTATATATTCAATACAACAGACTGAGCTCATAACAGTAAGAGCTGAATGAGTTAATGCTATTTTGATACATTTCTGCTCATGGGTAAATTGTTAGTGCCAGATTGTAAAATGTGTCTCTTCGTAAGTTGCTCAGTGGATTCATATATATGTATATATACTGCAAGTATATATACATATATTAAAGTCATTATAAAGTGCCAACACTGACATGCTAGGAGCTAATACAAGGCAAAAAAGATGGCTGAACCATGAAAACCCTTTTCTTTGGTAAAACTTAATTGTCAAAGAGCAATTTTAAAGGGATAATTAAGGATAGTAAATTTGTGGAGGGATATAGATATTGTAAAGTCATAAATTTACTTTTACACATTAAAGGTTGCCAACTAAGTATTGTCGCAACTGTATTGGGCAATAGTAGTGTTTTGTACTGTGTGCCATCGATGAACAGAGAAAGTTTGGAGTTAAAGTGATATCCTTTATTGGCTAACTGGATTAAGCCTATCTATGTATTCTATCAGGGAGGCCAGTATACTACAAAGTTGTTGGTAGATCTAATGGAAATTGTATGGATCGATCATAAGGTATATGGGGGGCTTCATGTAGCTGGGGAGCAGTATAATGTTACAATTGGTATATTGGGAATGTGCTTCAGATGACACCATTACACAAAGAAGCACAAAATGTGAGTTTTAATATACCATGTTGTATATCTGCAGACCTGTGTTGAGTGTCAAACTATTATGTGACTACAAGAAGATGACAAAATAGATTTAAAGATCACTTGTGCGACATGAACAATAACCATAACAATGTAGGAAATTGACTTTGTATATATACATCGTTCAGTATTGAGCACTCTGAAGTTACCAGCGATAGGACACTTTGGTATGCTGCTCAGAGAAGGGGATTGGCTTTACTGGTTATGCAAAATACAGATGGATTTTGTTAATTCAAGTTAGATATTGGAACTGGTCAAATTAAAAATTGTATGTTTTTTTAGTGTTACTTAGATTGGGACATGTCTGTGTAAACAACAAAGTATTTAATAATAATATTTCAATCATTCAGATCTAGGATGTGTCGTTTTGAGCAGTGTATATTTTTTTGGAGTAATAACCTGTTTTTTTCCACCCCCCCCCCTTCCCTTTCTTTCACTTTTGGTCTCTTTTACCATCATCCTCCTTCCCTGCAAAGCAAGATAAAAGATAGAAGGAGGACATATGCGGTTTAATTTTTCTGTTTGATCTAGAAAAAAAATAAAATAAAAAGATTGTGCATGTAGTTTGAAAATTGATTCCTTTTTTACCTGAATCGATCTAGGAAAAATGATAGAAATCCGATATGGAGCATGAGCACACTGCACAAAGATATTCATTGTTTTTAATCTATCACACTAGTATGATGTGAGACGGACAGACAATGTTTTAGTTGTCACAAGCCAATCAAATCTAAGACGTTCACTGTGTATATGGCCAGTTTAAGAGTGCTATGACATAAAAAAAAGGCAGCTCCTGCAACGTATGAAAACTAAATAAACCACTTAACCATATAAAGATTTTGGGGATATGCGAAAACTTGCTAGGAACAAATAAATAGCAGCATAAATATTATCAACAAAGGTTTTAATTGTATGAGAAGTCTGAAATGTGTTAGTGCTGCTATCTAAGTTTTATGTCAATGGCCATTTGAAATGAGATCAGAACGTGTGTGTTGAATCTTTGTACAATATGATTTCATGCCATAGTAGACAGTGACAAACATGATTTCTGTCCATGTGGCTTGCACAGGTAAATAAATATCACTGTATCTTTCTCACAAACAATGAGAAACAAATATTCACATTTTAAGTGGCTGCTATTAAAAAAAGCAGACTATTACATTTAATTTTCCATATTCCATATGACATTTTCTTGAAAAATTAAGATTGGAGTTACTGTGTCCCTATGCTACTTTAGATAATGCAATCCTATCAGAAAAAAATGTTACATTAAGACAAATGACTCAATATTTGTGCACTAAACACATGGGAAAGTATACAACCTGACACAATCACTTTAGAGAACATAAAGCAGCAAGTCATTTTCGTTAGGGAAAAACAAACCATTAGGCTACATAAACATGCTCAACTTTAGTTGCTGGAAACAATCATTAGTGAATGTTTTCAGTGAAGTAGAACAAGTAAGCATTGTATAGTCAGTGCCATTCTGTGCTATGGTGATATGATGGGGAAGATGCCCATCATCATGTTTCCTCCATGGTACACAACAGTGGTCATTACACACTTGTACATCCAAGGCAATCCTGAATCAAGCATCCATACAGAACTTCAGCTGCACCTCCAAAGGAAAAGGAAAATAAATGCTGCACCAACCGGCCACCTAACACCCAAAGGGCTCTGGGAATTACATAATTTGTCACATACAGCCTACGTATAACATATACGTTACGCTAACTACGCTAACTATATAGTGCCATATTACTATATGTCATATTACACCTATACACTACGATTGCCCAGGGTGACATCATGCCAAGGGATGCCTCCCACAGCTCTCCCACCTATCAATTGTGCGGCCGACCAGGGAAAGAGAAGATCGATGAGTGTTCTCCGCAGTAAATCTCATCCGCACCCAAGCACCCTCCCGATGATGGATTGGCTCCCTTTCCTATGTTTCCCAAAATGTACACATTCCATCTGGTTGAATGAACTACAGTTCAACGCCAGTCTGAGAGCCAAAAAAGGCACTTTTATTGATATTTCTATATAATGTAAATCACAGTAGCTTCGATGCAAAACAGCATTCCCCACTAGAGATGCTCGAATTTTTCGACTTGCTAACTTTCAGAGCTGATTGCAAAGCCCCTGAACATGGTATCATCACCAAACTTGCTGGAGATGTAGAGAAGGGTTGGGGGAACATTTCACAGAAAAAGGTATGTCTCTACCACAAATATTGTTTGAATAAATTAAGTTCAAAATTAAAGTCGAATTTCCGACATTTTGACTTGACCTTGAACTTAATTTATGCAAAAACTATTTGTGTTAGAGACCTCCTTTGTTCTTTCAAATGTTCCAGCAACCCTTCACTACATCTCCAGCAAGTTTAGTGATGATACCATGTTCAGGGGCTTTGCAATTAACTCGAAATCGTTGAATATCTGGAAAAAACTTCGATCATCTCTATTCCCCACCAAGGTATCAGTCTCACCAATAATAAGCACAGTACATATTAAACAACTCCATTCAGAAAACCAAGAAACATATGTATAGGTGGTTAGTAGTTCCCTAGCTGAATGTTCTAAATCATGCATAAAGACTAATATCACATACCTTATGTGCCAAAAGTAGATTTTCTCAGTTTTCTGATAATACTACTCACACCACTCAGCTTCTGTCTAGGATGTATGCCTGTTCTATTTTTAATCATCCTTGGAGCACTGTCCACATTAATCTTCTCATCACAATGAAAACACTAAGCTGACATTAAGGTCCCATTAGTACCCGCCAAGGAAACACTATCAGTTTCATCTTCTGCGTTTTGCAGAACTTCCTCTGCACACCCAACCCAGCTTTACACAATGTCAAAACAAACCGCCTGCAAAGCCTCGAGACAAGCCAACGACTTTCACAACTTCAGCCTGTAAATATATACTAACTATTTCATTATAATTATTAGTATTTTTAGTTCAGTTAACATACACAGAATACAACAGTTATATCAGCTAGAAGACTAAACTTTGAAGTCTCATTCTCTTCACCTCTTTTTTTTATGAATTTTTATGGCTTTAAATCTTCAATGTTTTTTTTGGATTTCAGATGACTATTCAAAGTTTGCACTTTCTGTATTCATCAATGGCTAACACAGTACAACATTCTACTATCACTAAGATAAATATTTAAAAGTCTATATTTAAGGCCCCCATACACCAGGACGAGTCCAACGTGATGACGTCATCACACTACACTCTGTCACTCAAAGTATCGGTGGGCACCCTCTGTGTATCGGTCGTTACTTTAAGCAGGGACACCGCTTCTGGAATCGGCCAGAAATTACGGACATGTCCATTCTCTGGCTAACCAAGCAAGTGGGTACCTGCAAAAAAATAGCCCGTGGCTGGCTAGGTGTATGGGGGCTTTAGATGGACTTTAATGTGAATTGGGTGGTCAGAGCAGACCGAAGACCCTTTGGCCAAAACACTGGAGCTTTTCATGTCAAGCTGCACAGAACCTAAAGACCTAAAGACAACACATCTTATTTGAATGAAGCTTTGAAGAATATTGGCACATAATAAGAAATTGTTTGACCTAGAGCGCACAGCTCATGACCCAAGTCTTCGCTGCCAACGTCTCCATCACCACAATGATTGAGCACCACACTCGAAACCCAACAGGTAAACATTTACACGATAGAGATGAGTGTATTGTTCCCCCTGATATGTTGTCATTGTTTAATGTCTCATGCTGATAGGACAGTGTATTCTTCTTCCAATCACAGGTGAATAGTTGTTCCTTTTTTCTTTATTCTTTTATGTTTGCAATGCAAATACCATGTCTGCTGCTAGCCAAACAAACTGATGGAAAAAGACAATGTGCATGAACATGTCTTACGTAAAGCAATTAAAAACAAATACATCACAGATTTAAAAAAAAAAAACTAATGAAGCTGGTAACATCCATAGTGTGTAACTGGAACAAACAGAAACCACAGCTGTGACCAGTGGAGCCTAAGAAAGCTGTGAAAGCAGCAAAGTATTTAGGAGATGATATTGCGTCTAGGTCCTCCTTCAGCATCTCCCATAAATAGTGCGTTTAAAAGAGGATCGCCTCTTTAAAGCAAAAAATATATTTTTTTTAAATAGTGAAAAACTAAAAACCACACTGAAGCGTAAAGAAAAAAAAAGCTACTCTCAGTGGGTCTTCCATTGCAGTGGTGGTTTTTGGCATGGACAACATGGGTGCTTGCCCAGGGCGGCATCATGCTGGGGGGGGGGGCATCTGGGCATCGCAGCCGCCTGGGAAGGGAGAAGAGAGGGAAGACTCAGCATGACCGATAACCCCCCAGCGGAATTGCTTTCTACCCTTGGGGGATAGGGATGGATGGTGTTGGGGGGCTCACCCGCAGTGGCCAGAGATGTTTTTCTGTGGGGAGGTTGTCAGATGCTTGCCCAGGGATCCCATCCAATCAATGGACCAAAAAGGAGTAAATAACTAGTCTATTGCTTAATGTTACATGTTATGTAGGTACTGTTAAGCGGAGGTCTTTTTGATTCCTCTATTTACTTTCTCTATAACCTTCATGGTTGTTCTTCTGTGTTTGCCTCCAAAGCCCAACACCATAGAGCCATGGTTTCCATGCACTGCACTGATGATGGCCAATGAGCCTGAAACAGCTGTATGCAGTTTGGGATAAATGGCTCTGTACCATAAGGCTATATTTGGCTTGCCTGTGCTATGCACGGCTTGTGTTTGAGGGGCTCTTTGACTCCTTTAGTGCCTTTTCACAATAACTTCTCTGTGGCACTTCTCGCTGCAGGCACTAGAAGAAGGAACACCTTAAGACCCCCCCGAGAGGACAGCTCTGGCATCAAGGGGAGTGAGAAATAAGATAGGTTGGTACTTTAGACTTAATTGTATTGAAATTGTAGTAAGGAAGTAGTGGAAAAAAGAGTTGCTTTTCCACTATGTTTAATGTCTTACTGTTGGTACTATGTATGTCAGTGCAAAGTATCACATTAAGAGAAAGAAAACCCAAACTCCGTCTTTCAGCTTGTTGATGGTCTGAATGGGCAATCCTCAAGCAGGAAACGTCATAATCAATGTCCTTGCAGAGTTTCTGTTGCCGACTGTACTATAGAACTCATTAGCACTAAGTTTGGTTGGACGAAATGAATTTAGATTTATTGCATGTTAGCACAAACGTTGACATTTCTCCACGCCATAAACTGCAACCACAATCCTGTTTACATTTACTGGGCTTCTAAATGCCATTTTATTGTTGTAAGACAAACAAGTTCGGGCATTCCACATTTCCAATCATCAACTCATAAATCTGATGCATAAACTCTCCTGCTGTCCTGTCATTCAGCCAGAAGTTACAACAACGTTGTTTCTTTGCTCATTTTCTGCAGTTTACTCTGTTTATCTTCATCTTTAGAAAACATTAAATCATTTAACAGCAAAACATAAAAAGCCTGCAATTAAACTTTTCATTAATATTTTGATACATTAAAGGTCAATACAGTTCCTTTTTGAGACAAATGATGTTAACCATTGCTGTCTGCATGAGATATTTCTCTTTATTTGCTTCCCTGTAGAATTAGAAATAAATGTTCCCAATGGGGACACAGATAGCAATACAGTGGCTTGCAAAAGTATTCCCCATGAACTTTTCCACATTTTGTCACATAACAGCCACAAACATGAATAACTTTTATTGGAATTCCACATGAAAGACCAATACAAAGTGGTGTACACGTGAGAAGTGGAATGCAAATCATACAGGACATAACTGAAAAGTGGGTTGTGTGCAATTATTTAGCCACCTGAGTCTTTGTAGAACCACCTTTTGCTGCAATTCCAGCTGCCAGTCTTTTAGGGTATGTCTTCACCAGCTTTGCACATCTAGAGACTGAAATCCTTGCCCATTCTTCTTGCAAAACAGCTCCAGCTCAGTCAGATTAGATGGACAGTGTTTGTGAACAGCAGTTTTTAAGATCTTGCCACTGATTCTCGATTGGATTTAGATCTAGACTTTGACTGGGCCATTCTAACACATGGATATATTTTGTTTTAAACCATTCCATTGTTGCCCTGGATTTATGTTTAGGGTTGTTGTCCTGCTGGAAGGTGAACTTCCGCCCCAGTCTCAAGTCTTTTGCAGACTCCAAGAGGTTTTCTTCCAAGATTGCCCTGTATTTGGCTCCACCCATCTTCCCATCAACTCTGACCAGCTTTCCTGTCCCGGGTGAAGAGAAGCACCCCCAGAGCATGATGCTGCCACCACCATACTTCACAGTGGGGATGGTGTGTTCAGAGTGTTGTGCAGTATTAGTTTTTCGCCATACTTAGCATTTTGCATTTCAGCCAAAAAGTTCCATTTTGTTCTTATCTGAGCAGAGCACCTTCTTCCACATGTTTGCTGTGTCCCCCACATGGCTTGTGATAAATTGCAAACGGGACTTCTTATGCTTTTCTGTTAACAATGGCTTTCTTCTTGCCACCCTTCCA
>CM070041.1:25418589-25433757 GCA_036250615.1 Ptychadena robeensis
CATGGTGTTGTTGCTCCCAATATTCTCTTAGACAACCTCTGAGGCTGTCACAGAGCAGTTATATTTGTACTGAAATTAGATTACACACAGGTGCACTTTATTTAGTCAATAGCACTCATCAGGCAATGTATATTGGCAACTGAATGCACTCAGACCAAAGGGGGCTGAATAATTACACACACCCTACTTTGCAGTTATTTCTTTGTAAAAAATGTTTGGAATCATGTATGACTTTCCTTACACTTCTCACGTGTACACCACTTTGTATTGGTCTTTCACGCGGAATTCCAATTAAATGTATTCATGTTTATGGCAGTAATGTGACAAAATGTGGAAAAGGTCAAGGGGGCCGAATACTTTTACAAGCCACTGTATATGTCTGATAGGGTACTTACCACACACCAATCCACCCAAAACTAATAATAAAGCTGCCAGGGGAATGTAACATGCGCGGCAGCTCTGAGTGTGCTGGGGGGGCTAACATTACATCCAAGAGATGACAACCAACAGTAGTCTCAAGACTTTTCATTACAAAATGTCAGAGGCTTTGACAGGAAATAAAATATGTATCAGATACTTTAACTGCACAAGTGGCACTGCTGGTAGGTTCTCTTTTAATTTGAATGAATTAACTGTCTAATATGAGGACTTCGTCTTCCTGGAATTGGGGCATTTTAGCTATGGATACATCTTGTATTCTACCAAACAATACCACACAATGCTGGTTAGGTATTTAGGAGTCTATTATTATGGTAAAGTGCAATGTATTGAAATGAGAATTAGAATTCTCCACTCGTCATTTACTATTTACTAAAGGTGGCCATACATGGTTCAATATTTTCATTCAAACGTTCGGAAATGAAAATAAAGTACTGAACAACAAAATTGAGTGATGAACAACTTGTTCAATTGATAAAAAGTTATATTATATATATATGTATATATAAAAAATAAAAATAAAAAAAAGAAGAAGAAGAAGAAGATCTAAAGTTATCGGACATGTTGGTTAATTTTCATGGAATTTGTAACCAATCAAATTTGTCAAATAATTTCATTCAATAGTTTTTGTTAAATCTAATAAATTTGAATGAAGCTAATTCTATACAACACATATCATTTTTGCAAAAATTAGGTTCAAACTTAAGTCGAAATTTTGGTTGTTCCCACAACCCTCCATCTACAGCAATTGTGGTGATGATACCATGTTCAGGGGCTTTGCTTGCAACTCACAAAGTCAGCTAGTCAACACAATTTAACCATCTCCACAGGCCAGGACCTCACCAGAGAGTCTGCTGGGCACTAGGAAAGGAGAGTAGATCTCTTAAGCACCCCATAGATCCGCAGACGATTTTGCAGGCGATCGCCGGGCACATTTACAGCGAAAAGTGCACACATCAAACAAATCGAGGCGTCTATGGCTACCTTTGCTGTGTATATGTACGATATATATAAGGCCAACATTTTTATTTATTTATTTTTGACAGAAAAAGATTACCACCCTGCCATGTAGTTCTTTCTTTTGTTATGTCTGCACCACTGGGTTCCAGAGACACAATGGAAATTGTGGTGAATCTCTCAAAATTTGTAGAACTCCAGCTGTGCAGATGTCCCAGGGCCAAATATTGGGGGCTACATTGAGATTTGAACAATATAAAACAAGTGCACATTGATAAGACGTTTTGTTTCATCTCCGATTGACATCGGAGACAAAAACCACTAATGCCTGCCATACACAACCCGACGGGTGCAGACAGACCAGTCCCGATATGCACCGGGATGCAAACATGATGACGTCATCACGTTTGCACCCTGGTGCATTATGGGGCCCCTTCAGTCGGCCGGCACTCTTTGTGTGCCGGCCATTAGCTTCAATGAAGACGCCGGTCTTCAATGAAGCTAATGGCATCAGCTTCCATCGGCCAGAGATTATCGGACATGTCCGTTCTCTGGCCGGCCGAGCTGTGGGGCGACAGGGATGTCGCCCCATGTGGGCACATGCCGATAAGTGGACGATTTTTCCGCTGACCGACGGCGCGAGCAAGCATGCCACATGCGTTTTTTTTTTTCCTGATCGCTCCCACAGACATGAATAGACAGCGATTCTGCAAAAACGTGAGGGCCAGGCTATTAATCGCCTAAAAGGGAACATAGCCTTAAAGCAAATGCCAGCAAATTGGGTTGCTCAAAGCCATTTACTTGAACATGATTCAGATACATGTTCCTGTAATTTGTAGGGAGCAATCCCATCGGTTTTTGTTGGTTGTACGACAGCCTTTCTGCTTAATCCTTGGATGTGTAAAGGTGGGTTTGATGGACTGGTTTTTAAGTTAAAAATGAATTCTACCCGATTTTACCTATATCAATCAATCTAAAGTAAAACATAAAATTGATCGAGCACGTTAGTAAATTTTTGTAGATTGTTCAAGTATCTGACAGATTTTATAGGAATTTTGATAGATTTGTATCCGATGGTACTATGGAGCATGTGCGCAGACCTTTTAGAAAGGAATCGATCAGTTTTTAATTAAACACTGTGTGTGGTATGATCCATCAATGGTAGACTGGCAGTCGATATTTCAGAAACTGAATCTAAGATCAATCGGGAAAAAGTTGATGCGTTTATGGCTAGCTTTAGTGGATGAGTGGATGCTTTGCAATACATCAGCTAGTCCATGTATGACAAGGTGATACCTATCCTTATAGGTGTATGCACCCATCAACTTGTTGCCACACTTCACTTTGTATCAGCTGGGCAGTAATTGGAGAGAAAAGGAAATACAGATGGCAAAACATGAAACGATTTTGGCTCCTCATACACATAAAAACGAGTCACCTTCTTGTAGGCACAGCACTATTTCCTGCATGATTCACCAAAGTTTTACAACATTTTCAAAAGTGAGTCAAGGGTCATGATTTATAAACCTGACACGACTATTTCAACAACTATGTATAAAAAAAATAGTATGCATTAGCTTGAGTAAGAGGGCCAGTCTAATCTAGTTCAAGTGATGTAACACATAGCTGATTTCCTTCAAGGGAATTCACATCATGACAGCATCATTTCTTTTTCTTTTGACAGTAAGATATATATTTTGTTCATAGATAGATCAGCAGAATTACCATCAATCTTTTATAGAATTTTTCCATTAATAAGAACTTTTGCAAGTCGTGAAAAGCATGAAAGTATGCACTCACGACCCCCATGGAGTTTAGATCACTCCATACAATTTTCATTAGATCTATCAATAACTATGTAGTGGCCAGTCCTACCTGATGGAATACACAGTGATTGGAAGGTTTAAGCAGGGAACACATGGCTTGATATTGTAGCATGATTTACAGTCATGTCCAATATCCCACTCGAAAACAGGGATGGCCTCTCATGATATGGGCCAGATAGATGGCCGTGAGTGCGCATGGTGCTCGAAACCGCCACTGATCTGGCCCATATCTACACGTGTGTACCCAGCTTTAGAATGGTTCTTGTATTACATGGTTTTGGTAGAACAAAAGTTGATTGTACAGAAATAGTGGCACTCACTGGACTAGTGACACCACTGGAAAAGGTTAGGATAACGATAAGCCGTATGCAAACAAATTAGTTAATAAAACTCAAATACAAGAATATGACAGCAGCATTTGGTGGCATCCTACAATAACCTTGTGCAACCTGGAAAGATGCCATAATCATCTGTCTGTTTAACCATGCATAAAAAAATCATAGGGTTTTAGATTTGTGGGGTGATGCTCTGGCATCTTCTTTTAAGTTATGGACTTAAGGTCCCCATGCATGGGTCAATACCCGTTCAATCAATGACCCGTGTGATTGATGACGTCACGACGTGCGTGTTCTTCGAGCAAGATCGACAGAGACAGCTTGATCAAACAGGGAACCAACATGTTGGTAAATCCCTGCTTGATCTCCATTGAGAAAAGCATCGAAGGGAATCAATTGCACAAAGTGGTGCACATAGATACCTATTCAATCGATGAACGTTCCAGCACAACGTGATGGCCTTGTCTGCAAATCGTGTCTACAATGACTGTGAGTCCTGATGTCACCACACTGTGCTCGAGCAGGTTAGCGATTAAACAGGTATCAAGCCCATGTATGGGGACCTTTAGGAAAAAGTAAATGATATTACCCTGTGGGGTTAGTAGTATCCGTAGTTTTTATTTTAACATTGTGTAGGGTTTCTAAGGAAAAGGGGAATATTTTCTTATTTTAGGTGTTATGTTGACAGTTAAGTAAGAGTGTCAAAGGAGTTTGTACCCAAATATTGTCACCATTTACTGTGCATGGTGTGCACATTGTAGAAAGAAAAAGAGCAATTTGTTACAGCTGTTGGAAATACAATGGATGTACACCCAGTCCAGCTCCTCACCATCCTCCTTCTGTCCCTTCCCCTCTACCCCCCACCTAACGACATCTTCTATCCAAAAGAATTAGCAGAGCCTCCACTGATCTCCATTGACTGCATTACATTAATGTTTGATATCATACTTTCTACATAACTTTTAAACTACTATCCTAAAAGTTTTGATTCATTGAAAAATAGGTACTTGTGGTCCATAAAACACATTTAGTTTTGCTTGAAAAAAATAAAAAAGCATTTTAGGAAATACAGTGGGTATGGAAAGTATTCAGACCCCCTTCAATTTTTCACTCTTTGTTATATTGCAGCCATTTGCTAAAATCTTTTTAGTTTCCTCATGAATGTACACACAGCTGCCCATACTGACAGAAAAACACAGAATTGTAGAATTTTTTGCAGATTTATTAAAAAGGAAAACTGAAAAACCACATGGTCCTAAGTATATAATATATATATGCATACATTTTACTCTGGTGCGGTCCATTTCTTCAGATCATCCTTGAGATGGTTCTACAACTTCATTTAAGTCCAGCTGTGTTTGAGTATACTGTTTGGACCTGATTAGGCCAGCCACACGCCTGTCTATATAAAGCAGGGTAAAGGCCTGTAGATATGGGCCAGATCGATGGGCACTTCGTAGAAACATAGCTGTTTTTGAGCAGGACAAATCAATCCCACTCAAAAACAGCCATATCGGACATGACTGTAAATACAGCCAACGTCTGATGCTTTGTCTAGAGACCGCTGGCTCTGCCAATATCTGACAGCCGTCTGTACCCTGCTTAAGACCCACAGCTCACAGTGCATGTCAGAGCAAATGAGAATCATGAGGGCAAAAGGAAATGCCTGAAGAGCTAAAAAAAAATTCAGCAATGCATAGATCTGGCCAAGGTTAAAAAAAGTTTCTGAGGCACTTAAGGTTCCTAAGAGCACAGTATCCTCCATAATACTTTGAAACGTTTGGAACGACCAGAACCTTTCCTGGAGCTGGCTGTCCGGCCAAACTGAGCTTTCAGGGGAGAAGAGCCTTGGTGATTAAGAAGGTTAAGAAGAACCCAAATATCACTGTGCCTGAGCTCCAGAGATGCAGTCGGGAGATGGTAAAAAGTTTTAGAAAGTCAACTAGAGATAGAACTTTTTGGCCTTAATTCTAAGCAATGTGAGTGGAGAAAACTAGGCACTGCTCATCATCTATCCAATACAGTCCCAACAGTGAAGCATGGTGGTGGCAGCATCATGCTGTAGGGATGTTTTATAGGTGCAGGGACAGGACGACAATCAAGGGAAAGATGAATGCAGTCAAGTACATGGATATCCTGGATGAAAACTTTTTCCAGAGTGCTCAGGACCTCAGACTGGGCCAAAGGTTTGCCTTCTAACAAGACAATGACCCTAAGCACACAGCTAAAATAATGGAGTGGCTTCAACTCCTGTGACTGTTCTTGAATGGTCCAGCCAGAGCATGTCTGTAGAGACATAAAAATGGCTGTTTACCAATGTTGACCATCCAACCTGACAGGACTGGAGAGGATCTGGAAGGAGGAATGGCAGAGGATCTCCAAATCCAGGTGTGAAAAACTTGTTGCTTCTTGTTTCCAAAAAGACTCATGGTTGTATTAGATCAAAAGGGTGCTTTTACTAAATACTGAGCAAAGAGTACTGAGCAAAGAGCAATATAACAAAGGGTGAAAAATGTAAGGGGTCTGAATACTTTCGTACCCTGTATGTACGCGACTCCCAAAATAAATACAGTTATCAGTTTACAATGAACAATGCAATGTTAAGTATTTTTACTCAATACAACAAGTAAAATTATTTTCTTTATATGACAGAACATGTCATTGCTCCTGAAGAGGCAGGAAAAATCCAACCAGGTCAGTAAGTTCTTCCAACTTAGAGATTTCTGTTTACAACACTTCTCTAGAGCAGAGTGCACACGTGTCAGCAGTGAGTTGGACTTCCCATTGCAAGAATTCTAATATCCTTTACCTGCAATCTTTAACAGCTCTGGTGTCTTAAGCAGGGTACAGACCTGCAGATATGGGCCAGATCGGTGGCCATTTTGCGCCCATCGCTGTTTTTGAGCGGGTCAATCCCGCTCGAAAACAACCATATTGGACATGACCATAAATAAGGCCGATGTCCAATTCTTTACATAGCAAAGCATCGGCTGAGCTGGGAAGAGAACAGAGCTGTCTCCCCGGCTCCGTCGATATCTGACAGCAGCGTGATGATGTAATGGGGATACACGCACCGATCCATGAGTGATTCTCAAGCGGGCAATTGCAGTGTGAAGGCACTGGTTGCTCAGCGAATCAGAGTGCACCCTGGACGATCGTGATTTGAGCTTCATGGATCGGTCGCCCCTGGTGGCCAAATGCGATCCACAGGTGGATTTTGGAGCCGAACAGTTTCCACAAACGCACGCACTAATCCACCCACAGATCTATGCGTGTATGAGAAGCTTTAAAGATGCAAAACAATATGAGCCAAGAAGGATCTGTGCCAAGGTACCCTCTGTGCCATATGCCAAGGTTAATATAATCCACAAGAAGTTAATAGATTTAATTAGACTATTTACAAACAAAGTAATTATTTCTTCATGTTTTGTGGGCAGCCCACCCCTCCTTCACATCCTGAGATGTGCTCATATTTTTTCATAATCAGCACAAACATTTGTTGAAATGTAACAGCAGAAATCTATCATGTCAGAGCCCTCTAGCCTTCCAAACATCAGCATAATTGGTTGGCATTGTAGAGCCATAAACATATGACCCATTGGTGCTTGAGCATCTATTGATAGATGATCTATGTGCAATAAGCACACAAAGTAAAATAAAGATTATGATGTAGAGGCAGAAATAATTAGGCATATGATAACAAAACATATTAGGTTAGTTCCTAAATTCCCACATGCATGGCACAAATAAAAATCAGCATCTCTGTCACTAATGATATTTTCACACGGTAAGGAACTGCCCATTTGCTGCTGCTGACCAATCATGGACTGCATTCATGAGATGGTTGCCTATAGCTATAACATAGGGGCGGTTAGTGGGTGATTAACAATCTTCCCTGACAACCTGCAAAATGTGTGAAACTGCTCGCCTGAATATAGCCCACAGTTCAACGGTATATAAGATGCAAGTCTTAAGCTAGCCATACATGTTCCGATTCCATGGCCGATCGATCACCCATCCGATCGATTCAGCGGGAATCGGATGTCCGATCGATCGGCCAATTAAGTCCGTCCAATCGCGCCATACCACCTTGACCTACGGATTCCTGGACGATTCCGTGTCCGATCGCTTACTTCACAAATGGCAACTCCCCCTGATGTGTGCTGAATCGGATCAGAAAGACCAACATGTTGGTTCTCTGTCGGATCCGATTCTGGGCCCCCGATCGATCGGACATGATCGATCGGACAAGGTGGGCTTCACACGATTCCGGGACGATCGATTGGCGTGCACGCGCCCGGAATCGATCGTCCTGGAATCCGTTGGGAATCGGACCCGTGTATGGGGACCTTTAGAGGATTGCTCATTTGTTTTACTTATCCTTTACTAAAAGGAAGCACAACTTACACTAGACTGGTAAGCAGTTTCCTGGCAAGTTATTTGTTATACATATCACCACTAATACTTGTCAACTTGTCAATATGTCAACTGGCTTGACTTAAGACCAACTGGAGCTACAACCACAGTTTTAGCTTTAACTTACAATCATACTCTTGACATACTACCAGAATTAAGGTCAAGGCGGTTGTAAGCAAAGACCCAGGATGTTAGGGAAGCATTTGTAAGCTGCATACTGAGCCCAGATACAAATGTTTGAGGACTTATTTTCAGACATGCATCAAAATGGCCTCAAAATCACTAGAAAGACAGAAGAAGGATAAGGTAAAGAAAGCAATTACAACTGTAACAAAGGAAATTGTAAAGAAATATGACAGTGGCATTCATGTGACCGATCTCACTAATAAGTACAGCATGTCATAACGAACCATCTCACCAATCTACAAATGTCTTGGAGAGAAAGGACACCAGAGAAACAGATTCCTGATGTTCTTATGGAAGGGAACTTACACAGGGTTTCTTTTTTTATTATGCCAAGGTTAGGTAAAATGAGGTGTGAGAGGTTCAAAATGCAATATTGGTATTCTCATGTTCCATGGACGATCGATCACCCATCCGATCGATTCCGGCGATGCCACAGGTGATCGGATGGGCGATCGATCGCCCAATTAAGTCTGTGCCTACCACCTTAGGCCAACGATTCCTGGACGATTCCGTGTCCGATCGATCACTTCACAAATTGCAACTCTCCCTGATGTGTGCTGAATCGATCAGAAAGACCAGCATGTTGGTTCTCTGGCCGATCCGATTCAGGGGGCCATGTCGATCGGGCAAGGTGGGCTGCACTCAATTCTTAGCTGATCGATTGGCGTGCACGCGCCCGGTGATCGATAGGCCAGGAATCGTGTGCGAAATTGACCCGTGTATGGCTACCTTAAGTGAAAAATATTTGTGACTTAATACCAACTTGACTAACAACCACCCTAGGGAACTAATTAAGTTTGTAAGTCAAGGGTCTGCTGTGAAATATTTTCAATGTGACATTGAATCAATTACAGCATTTGTATATTTGACCAGAATATCATTGGAAAATTGATTGGACAACTGGCTAACCACAGAATTGAAATCTTGACCACTGCTTTTTGTGCAGTGATTGATATTCGTATGACATAGGACCTTGAGAACCCTAGTGATGCTGATAATACTGAATATTTTAAAGGTATCATACAGCTGTAATATGTATAGACAGGCCACTTTAATGTTTACAGGAATGTTTGTCTATATGCTACGTAAACACTAGATGTATTGCCTATCTATTGTGATTGTCTTTAGGTGAATAGCTAAAGTAACCAGGTATTGATATTCATTAGTGGCCTATCCATCCTGCAGGGCCGATGACTAAACTACCAAAGTAATCAGTGCCCTCTGGTCCCTATGGGTTAGACAGTAGGGTGCCTCCTGCCTGGCCACCCCTCGGAGTAGAATAGATTGAGCATGTACAACACTTGTTCATTTCCTTGTTACTGGGATCAGCTTTCATTTTCATGCACGCTGTATACACATAATAATAAAAATCTCAGGGAAATATCACCTGTTGGACTGTTAACCTCTATTCCAGCTTTTATATGTAAAATAAAACATAGTAGGGTTGTATACAAAAAAAATACTATCACAAGCACTCAGACATTTCTAGGATAGGTAAAATGGTTACTGAAATTGGCACCTTGTATACAAACTGAACTTAAAACTTTATACCAGCATTTCTAACAAAAGAGGACTGCTATCTTGTACAGTATCATTCCATAGCTAGTGTTTTGTTGAATATTGAACATCTTAGGCCATATGTCCACTGCAGAGTACATCTAGCGCAGGGAATCAAGATGCGCACCAACACATTTGCTGAGAGGATTTCCCATGGTTTGCGGCAGTTTGCTTGGGCCTGGTGTTGAAGTCCCAATCCTACGCTACTCTCAGATTTAACCCTTCACGCCAGATCCCCATCACGCTAGATCTCCATCACACCAGCATGAAACTTTACAGGGACACCATGTCATATTGACGAAAGTAAGGCTACATTTACACAGGGCCCTTTGCGAGCTGCTGTCACTACATAGAGCAGCCAGACGAACGCCTTGTGTTGCATTTGCAAGGCAGTTGTGCTTATTGGGTGTTTAAATAAGCCCTAATGTTTGCCTCCTAAACGCTGATAAGAACAGAAACTATACTTAATCCTAGCCAAAAAAGAGTGAGAAGAACCATTAAATAGGTCTTCATTTATCTTGCTACGGTCTGTTAATGATGTCTTAAGAGCTGACCTGTGTCCCATGCTCCATTCCTGTGTTATCTTATGGAGAGTAAAGCTAGCCATACATGGTTCAATTGACATCAAATCGATCATCAATTCGATCGAAGTTTCCGATCATTTAATCGTATGTCGATTGTAATTGAATCGAAGTACACACCACATTGAGTATGCAGTCAAAGCCCGACTTCGATTGAATTTAATCGTTTTTAAACTTAGAGTAATCAAAAAGCGATTGTCACAGAGTTATCAAAAAGGGACCATTGATGCTCGCCATTACATCACCATTACAATCGCAATTACATCGCCATTAGATCAGCATTACATCGCCATTACAATCGCCATTACAATGCATGCTTGCATGGTTTAAATGACTGTATTGCATTTCCCTCCTCCGTCCCGCCAGAATTTACAGTATGCTAATTGATTGAATCGAATCTCAATTGGACAGGTCAAACAACAGTACAAAAAAATCAGACACAATGTGGGGACAATCAATCAAAATTTTCCAACTGGTCCGATCAAATTTCGATCGAGATAAATGACAATTAAAATCGAATTTCAACGATCGTACCATGTGGACATGCTTCAATTTTCAATCGATCGACTAAAAAAATTTATCGATTACATTGATTGTACAGTCAATTGAACCATGTGTGGCTAGCTTAATATTCCTCCTATTTTGGACTACAGTATGATTACCCTTTATGAAAAAGACATGAGAAAGTGGACATGTCTGAGTGGTTTAAAAATTGCCCGTGCAAATGTAGCCTAAGGCTGCATTATGGTGGTTGTAAATAGGTTGTTTTCATCTGCCAACCCTCTGAAAACCTGGCGAACATACTGCCTTTCCACAAAGAAAACATGCTGCTGCGTACATTTTGAATAAGAGGCCACCTTCCAGAGGGTGCAGGACAGTTCAAGACCAAGAGATAGCCGTACGAACCAGGGTACTCAAAGAATCATTGGCCATGCGTAGGCTTCTTCTAACTGTATTTCCACAAGGGTCCCTGGTCTAGGCGGAGGGGAGCTCCAGCCTACAGAGAGGCTAAATACAGCCCCAGGATACACAGAGATCAGCCTAGAAGCTTCTCATGGACTTCCATATATAACTTTGGTTAGGGAAGCAAACTATATCTGTAACAAAATTTGATAATTAATTAATTTCGGTGGGGTAGCGTCTGAAAGTATTAGATGCATATATGCGTACCCTAGCCAGTATAAGATATAAAGTGGAATTAAACCCTAAGAGACCCCAGATGTCTACACATCTTGGAGGAAGCTAATGATCTGGCATTGCAGGTACGAAGACTCAGAGATCAGATTTATAAATATATAAAAGGTCTTTATTAATACATATTGGACCAAAAAAATTGGAGCGAGTTATTACATTTAACACGAGCAACAAATATGTGGATATTCTGGGTATGTGGCCCAAAGCCATACAAGGATGACCACTCCCATACAAATAACCACAAAGAAATAAATTCACATTGTTAAAATATGCAACACCGTTACATAGATCAGTTATTACAGTAGTGATAAAGATAGCGAATTTCCCACTCTCCTCCGACGCGTTTCGCCAATCTAGGCTTCATCAGGGAGACAACATGGAGTGGTATATCTATATGACAACACAGAGGGACACTCAATATCTGTAACGGTGTATGGAGAACGTGGATCAAACTCCCATCGGACACAAAAACAACGGCACCCCAAGCCAAACAATCCCCTAGGGGCACCAGGTTGTAACCCCTGGATGGTAGAGGGGTCTCGCCTCAAAGGCCACACTGGGATAACACGTGGTACGCTCACGGTCAAATTAGATGTAATAGATGCCAAGATGAAAATAATGGAGGATGGTGATGTTTAGCCGAATGTTGCAGACATTAGCATGTGGCTGGTGAGGAGCAGGCCACCCATGGGAGCCGCAGATGCCAGATCATTAGCTTCCTCCAAGATGTGTAGACATCTGGGGTCTCTTAGGGTTTAATTCCACTTTATATCTGTAACAAAGGTAACAGAGGCTTAAATGTAACAATTTACAGGAAGGCAGGTGGCTGGCCTTTTTGGGAGTATTTAAAAGGGACAGAACTAAAGTACAGCACAGTATATTACAGCATTTTCAAGCAGTAAATACACAGCATAAAAATACAATTCTCCATTCTCCGCTCACTACAGTGCGTCTCCGGTTTGAGGGCAGCTTCTAAATGTCAAGGGCCCTGTAACTAACCATATAATTGAAGCCTAATGTAGCGCAATGTCATCACAAACTAAACATTGTTTAGGTTTGTCCTTATATTATATAGTCAGGGTTATCAATTGGAATAATCGTATTGGCAATTGATATTGATGACAATATTTCAATAAAATAAATTAGTAAAAAATATAATTCTGATTTATAATTGAAAAAGCCAAGTAGACCATATAGTTGTAGTTGACTGTAAATACAATTGTCATTTTGAGACAGATGTGTGCTGATGGCGAACATAACATGTACTACTTGTATAAAATATGATCTCAAACATCTGATCATGGTCCCACAATATTTGAGAGAAGGGGTACCCACACCACAATGTTATCACTTTAATAAATCAAACTCTTTAGTAGCAAGTTGTTTTGAAACAATTCTCAAAAATCAGCAAAGCATACATTAGATTTAAGAACAAGGAAAACTATTAATTGGAATTATTAAACAACTAGACCGTTACAACAAAGTGACTTCACAGAGACATGTGGACTACAGGTGGATTTGATGATCACAGTCACCAACACTACTTCTTTAGCTGGTCTAGACTTGAAACAATTCATCAGACTGCTCATCATAAAGTTTAAACCTCACACTTGCTAAAGACTAGTCATGGCAATGAGCTGGACAGACTGATGGACACATAAATGTACAGGAACTGTGATTTTAGTGTGGCACTCACCTGGTAGGAATAAAACAGGTAAAATATCCAGGGACATATGAGTGAGAGGTCCCTCCTGTGTCTTCTATGATGATAGATCTCCTATGAAGGGTGTAGTTCCTATGATGAGGCCTTGCCCTTAGTGATTCAATGATTGGGTCACATTGAATATTTAGTGATGAGCAGTTTAGTTTTGTGGTTTCCTCCCTCCTTACAAAGCTCCTGCCTCCGGGCTATGAGAGTACACTGTCCCAGCATGGAGCTCTCAAGTGTTCTAAGAGAGGAGCCGCCCCAGACAGGGAAATCACAGGGCTGTGGGAGGGCGGTGTGCACACAATGCAGCTCTACACCTAGTAGGTGTTTAGATACATCGCAAGTGCTACAGACACAGTTATTAACTTACATTTAGACTTGCTGTCAGGTCCTTTGGTGTCCCAGCTTGTTTGGGTCTATTGCCAATAGATTTAACTTTTTACATCTATAGCACAAGGGATTAAGCTGGCCATACATGTTGTAATCTGCGCCGATTGGCCAATTAATCTACCAAACGGCTGTTGATCGCAGCCACCCATCTTCGATCTCAACCCAAATAATCACGCGGGAATCACAATGTTGGTAGTGAGTCCCATTATTCCTGTTCGTTTTGGAGGTGATCGCACCTACCCTGGTGGCATCACCATGCTAAGCACGAATGTGAACGGGAATCACAACATGTATGGCTAGCTTTAGTTTGGAGTAGGACTTCTATTTCCAGGACCCTGAAAACCCTGCTTATTTTCAGGGGAAACAGGGTGTGAACATATAACTTGTTATTGAATCATTGAAGGTAAATACCGACACATGGCTATAAACCTTTTATGGCACTATACTCTTTCACAATTCTATAAGTTCTTTTGACTTAATCGTAGGGTCAAGTAGCTCAAGGCGTCCTTCACATCATTGTGCTGCATTGACCTAAGTGCTCTCATTTACAGTATCTCCCAGAAGTGAGTACACCCTCTCACATTGTTGTAAAGGTGGGTTTACACGTGTAGATTTTTTCTTCAATCAACTGGCAATTCGATTTTTTGTTCAATGTCATTGTCGAACATCATTTGTTTATTTATCGAATGTAACATTCGATTTTTTGTTCGTCCATCACAATATTGAATAAAAATATATTCAAAATTACAACGACAGATAAAATATTACCAACATGTTCGATGACCTTTCAAACTATTTTTTGTTCAAGGTTGAACAAAATTTATCCATCAAACAAATTAGCCATTCCAGATTTTTGTTCAATCAACCAAAAAATCGTTCCTTCTTCATTGATTGAACGAAAAAATCTACACCTGTAAACCCACCTTAAATAGTTTTATATTATCTTTTCATAGGACAACACTGGAGATATGATACAATAATAAGTAGTCAGTGTACAGCTTGTACACAATATTATGATGCATAATGTCAAAATAACTCAAATAACTCATGTCTGAACCTCTGGCAACAAAAGTGAGTACACCCAAAGTGAAAAATGTCCAATGTCATTTGCCTCAATGTCAGAGGTGTACTTAATTATGTGAAATACTATAAATACGAACTGGAATAAATTTTGGTTGGGGGTAGTGAATTTCACCTATTTATTTGCACATACAGTGAATCCGGAAAGTATTTATAGCACATCACATTTTCCACATTTTGTTGTGTTACAGCTTTATTCCAGAATGGATTCATTTCATTTCCTCAGGATTTCACATACAACACCCCATAATGACAACGGTGGACCTGTCAAGTGAGTTTTTTTCAGGTTGGCATTATGTGTAGAATTCAGAGCAATGACATATTGGCAATTTACTTTTAGTAGCAAATGGAAAAGGTTACACATGGAGGACACTCTTAACCACCCTAGCAGTCAGGACGCCACCATCTTGTCCAGCGCTGCTACTCCAACTATAGCACTGGCCGTCCAGTACACATCGGGGCTCTGGCAGCGCATACTTACAGTTTTGCGCTGTCCCGGT
>CM070041.1:25444617-25465698 GCA_036250615.1 Ptychadena robeensis
AATTGAATATTGCAACCACAATGGTTTTAAAACTGAAACATTTTAATGTTATTTCTATGCAGCTGTTGTACACTACAGGTACTATATACACAATGTATAAACTGGGTTTGTGTCTGCCTTAATTCGAGGGTTGCTCCCTTTCTTAGGCTATGTTTATATAGCATTTAGGGATGCGCCAATACCCCCTGCGTTAATCTTGCCTTGACGTGGATGATGGGGCATCCCATACATATGCATGACTTCCCAGCCCATCTCTTCACACGGCTTTCAGCAGGTGAACATGTCATGGCATACAATAAACACAGGGGGCATCGGTGCATTCCTAAAAGCCATATAAATAGCCTTACACGGTTAATTTTTTTTGCCCCAGTATATTTGCCTTGGTCTGTGGCATCCTGATGCACAGCAAACTGTAGGGCTGATTTATATTATTCTACAACTGTCTAAAGCTGGGCATAGACTGTTAGATTTGCGGCCCATTTTCCAGCACAACTACCACTGTGCTGACCCTAAATCGGCCCATAAATCAATCGGCCAAAGTACGATCATGTCTTTTTTTTTGTTTGCCCGATCTCATTACTTTGGCCGGCACACAAAGGCTAAGGGCTCACTTCAGACTGAGAAAAACACATGCGAAAACCATATGTTTTTCAGTCCAGATCAGCTGCGATTAGTTTTTTTTATTATTATATAAAAATCAAATTGACTGTCAATGGGCTAAAACCTGTGGCAAAACCACAACGTGAAAAAAAAAACAAAAAAAAAAAAAAAAAGGGGAATTGAGCTAGGCACATTGGAGGTAACGGGACTGGTTTGGGCTCAGATAAAGAAAAAGCCACGTCGCATCCACTCCCAAACCACTCAAGTGGGGCCTTACCCAAATGGTGCATGGCTGATTCTCAGAGCGATCGGCCATGCTTGATGTCATCACGCATGGTCAATCTGCAGAGAAATCGGCATGAAAACTAAACGTCTATGCCCAGCTTAAGAAATCAAGCATCGCCTTAAAATACAGGCCGGCCAATTAGCATCTGTAAATGGTGGCATGTAAACAGAGAGGATTTAGAAGTTTCAATGTGTAAATACAAACATAATATGTCACATTAAATAAACTTCCAATACAACACCAATTAACTTAAACATTTATTCCTCCCCCAAAGAGATTCACAATTTATTTTTCACAAAAAAGTATATCAACTCAAAAATAATAATAATTAGACTGAGTGATATACACAGATGAAATGTACAATAATAAAGCATTTCTGAAAGAAAAAAAATATACAAAAAGTTTAAACTTTCATTGTATTTATAGGCATAAGCAAAGTGTTTCAGAAACAAACACAAAACTTCATATGCATATATCATTAGCTTTACCTCAGTTTACCTTCAGTGATATTAATCTAACACAGGGAAACCAAATCTTTCCTGCTAAAGTTTATGAAAACCATAAAAGTGAGGCAAACTGGAGATTCCAAAAGGAATCAATATTATCTTCCCGCCGACAACATCAATAAATTCCCAATAAATAAGATGGCTGCACTTGTTTCCATGAGATTTGTTTTTATTTTTGATGGTTTTGGAAAATAAAGCAATATCATCTGATAGGGTGCTATATCCAAAGAAGATAAAAAATACAACTTTATAACTATGGCATCTCGAAAATAAACCACTTTCTCTGCTCTGGTATGCAATACAAAACTCTTTGTCGTGATGTGAATTCAACGGCAGCGTTATCTAAAGTTCATACAAATATATGAGAGGAATTTTACATTTCCAGATCTAGATTACTTGCAAGAATAACTAATAAAATATATAAGGCAGATTATGTTTATTTGGATTTAAAAAGAAAAAAAAGGCCATCCTTGCTCATGTAATAAGTTCTCCTAAACAAAGGTCCTGGCAGGTCGCTTCTTATTTACAAACTATTTGAAATGAATACCAACGCATCTAAAACCTTCTATATATGGAGTTTAAAATGAAAAGCAAAAGTTTGTCACAATCTTTCAGGCCACTGGCAGACTATTCTCATTCTTATTCATTATTATGGTGTAATTATTTTGAAGTGAAGCTGAACCAAAAGCCTAACAATTGTGTGCCGACAGTTTTCTAAAGCTGAGCATAGACGGGACGATTTCCCGTCGAATCACTGTGCGATCCAACATGACAGCAGATTTTAGGTCAATATGGCCAGTTGGGGCACCAGATCCTGATCGGATGCAAGAACGCACACAGCTTCCCATCAGCGGTCGGGTCGGGCAGAATTCGGCCCATCTATGCCCAGCTTAAGAAACAAGACAGGTCTCTTTAAGCTGCACAACAGACAAATTACTGAATTTAGTAGTTTAATGTTTCAACATGGGACATTCACATATTGCAAAAAGAAAAAGGATAAAAGAAAAGTACCTGGCAGTATGTCCATTCCGCTGTATGCAGTTCTTTTACGCTTTAACGACCATTGAGACACTAACACAAAGCACAAGAGAAACTGCATTTTTCTCAGCAGGCTTTGTAAGACCACTACCCAGAAATGGAGCTATCCGCTATTTGCTAGTAAACCTAGATTAAACTATAAGCCTATTCCAGGGGTGGGCAAACATACTAACTCGTGGGCCTGATTTTTTTTTTAAATTTGACAGAAGGGATAGAAAATGGACCTGCAAGGGCCACCCAAACCCAAGTCCTCCCAGCCTGGTGGAAAATGTAAACATTGTTACATAAAAAAAAAAAAAAAAAAGTAATAATCAAAACTAGTTGCCAGGGAGGTTAAAAAAGAAAAAAACAATAAATATATATAGAAAATAAGGCTTTGCATAATAAAACTAAACTACAGCCTCTAAAAGGAGACCTTTATAATCATCCTCTACGCATTATTTCCACTTATTGCAGGAAATGAGCAGAGGAGAGCCAGTGTCTTGACACCAAGGTGACAAAGGGCCATATTAAAACACTAAAGGGCCAGATATGGCCCCTGATCCTTAGTTTGCTCACACATGGTCTAGTCTTCCTGGTCTACTTCGAGAGCTTTTAAAGTGTGTTCTTAAATTAAGTCTCAGTTAGTTGAGTAAACCAATAGCGCATACGAATATTCTATGACCTACATTGCTGCAAAGGGCCAAAACAATATTACAGAGAATACGATCAGAAGGATCTGCTCATCAATAATATATTGTAATTGGTCAAAATATGGAGATTAAATTACCCATATGATGTCTAAAGAGATGTCGTCAGTCTTCAAATTATATTTGAAGTATATTGCGACACTTCCTTGAAAGGTTGAGAACCCTAAGGGCCCCCCATACACCTTTAGATCTCCTTTTATTTGACCAAAACCATGTAATATGAGGGACTTTCTAAACCATCAAATCTACCAGTGTTAAATCACAGAGGACCAGGCACTACATAGTTGTTGGTAGATCTAAAGGATATCTGACAGATCTAAAAATGTATGGCCAGCTTTACTAACTGTTTAAATAGGCTCATCCATATTAGTGTTAGGTTTTGTACATGAAATCACCCCATTATTTGGGCCATTAGAACATTTTAGAGGAAACAGTTGTGCTTTAAGGCAATATGTTTCTTTCTATTTTTAAAAAATATCAAAATGAATATACAAAGTTCAAAAATGTTAGGCAAAATTACCCGTGACATGTTAAATGATAAACTCCTAAAGATATTTCCCCATCATATTATTTCTCTTCACTTTTTGTTTGTTCTTGAAGATTTCACCATATTCATTTATAAATGCTTAGCAATGTGAATAGTAGACCCTTCCTGATCTTACACCCATTGTAAAAGGTTTCCTTCAATTTCAGAAATGAGTAAAGCAAATAAGTTTGTACTTACTGGAACGGCTCATGTTGTAGGGTTAGCCTAGGATCACTAAAATTATCCATCAGCCAAGTTAGAAATTCCTCTTACAACTCTTTACTGGTGTCACACAACTGTACAGTATTCCATGTGTGTGTTGGCATATATGAAACCCCTTAACACTTATAGATATTTGACACATTTATTGTCAAAGAAATCCAATCAACCACTAGTCTAGGTTCCATGGTATGTCTCTTCTCACCTATAGTTACCCATAAGGATAGAATGGGGGCGAAGGGAGGTGACTGACAGCTGCCTGCCCACAAACAACAACCGCTCAGTAGAGGGCACAAGTGACATGATTGAATCTTACAGTGTACACTTGTGAGATACCTATAATCTAGCAAAGTAAAAAATAATGCATCTTGGTAAATTACATAAAATATGATGTGACCAAATATATGACAATATTGCATCAATAGGTGACTGTAGTGCAGAGTTATTAAGCTAGTGATATGTAATGGGAATCAGCATTCGTTAAAAAGTTCCTAGGAAATTCTGCACTATGTAAGCTACGCTTACAGAATTCTATTGCCTGGCCAATCCTAAGGTCTTACCAGCTACTACCAGCAAACATATACATATATTTGTTCAGGCCTTCTCCTTACATGCTTTCTCCAGTTCAGTAAACATATTGGATAGTGGTTTTATTTACTGTAGTTAAGATAAAAAACACATTTTTAAAAATATATATTTTTGATAAGGAAAAATATGGAATACTGTTTAATCAAGTTACTTTCTATTTTTAAAGACAATATACTTTAGGATCTTTTCACCTTTCATATATGTTCACAGAAATCAGTAGCTCAAAATATTTACACACAGACCCTTTTACCTTACCCCTTAACAGATTGCCCAGCCCAATTAATTACTGAATAAGTCTATTTAAACCCTATTTCATACATGCCCAGGCATATAGCTGTAATAATTGAGACAGTCATTTATAAAATTAAAGATTTTATATATAATAAAATTTATCTAAAATAGTTTAAAAATCTAAAACAAGAGAAAAAACACAAAAGAAAAAAACCCAATACTATTGCAGTCAGGCAAGAGACTGAGAAAAGGATCTAGCACCTTGTAACTGGAGATAGCAGCCTCCATATTTCTATATTTCTGTTAGCAGAGGGTTCCTATACAGTGCTTGGGACTTCGAGTCATCACAAGAGATATAAACAGTCTTCTACTGAGTTACAGATGAAGAAATTAAAGAGACAAAAATTTACTTTTACTCAAGCCAAGGTGATCAAATGATTATGGATGCAGGACCCCATTTTTAGCTAGTAAGCGAGACCAAACTTTCCAGATCAAGCTCTAGCGCTTTACGCATCTAATTGTGAAACCAACTGAAAGATAAACTATATCATATATTAACTTCAGGTGCTACATGGATCAGCCACCATAACCAGAATGCCGGTAGGAGAGGCGGGGCATTAAAATAAATTTGATTTAACAAATAAATGTCACAGAAAATCCTGAAGTGCAGTAAAGCTCACACTTAACGCACATCAGATCTAAGATGTTAAGGCTATATTTACATGGTCGCTTCCCGGGATGCTGTCAAATGACCAGGTCCTCCTGTCTGCAAGCGCCTGCAGAATTGTGCAGGCGCTCGAGGGGTCATTTAGAGAACAACCCTGTAACAGGTATTTCGGACAGACGCCGGAAACTGACCAGTGTACACCTCCTGTCGCACCCGCTAGTCTGTTGAGTTAATTGGCCATCCATGTAAACGAGCCCTAAATTTGTCTCACAGTTAGTGTTTACATATACACCACAAGCCGCAAAAGCCATCATTGACTTACATAACTAGAACCACTGGGGACAACTTCATTTCAAAACTTTACAACAAAGCTACTGAAACCTTATTTTCCTTATGCTGCATTTACACGGGTACCGCCTGAACATAGTCTGCCACTATTATAAAAAAAAACAAAAAACGCCTCCATAGAGAATGGACGCGATTTTTAATCACCTGCAAGAGCGATTTCCTATTAATGGAGACAAGCCCATTAAAAGCAGTGTAGGCGATTAATGGCCTAAGTGGGAACATAGCCTAATGCCATGTCTTCATAACTGCAGTGCGCCTGGGTGCTGAAACAGAGCCCATGTGAATGGTCTCTTAACCTTTCTATGATTGCATGCATTTCTTTCTATGATCTTAGTGTACTATGTGCCCCCACAATACCGGGCTACTAAAGGGACAATAAAAAAGTTGGTTTCAAAGGTTTATTTTATTAAAACAATTTGTATATACAAATCTGTTTATCACCCATATTCTTGCATAGGATCAATTAAAGTGGCATTCAGTATTTACCTTTTTATAACAACAAATTCTTAACAGTCTTGGGGAGCGCACATTGCAGACTTGAGACCGATAATGAAAATGGTGTAAATGCAAATAGAACATGTTAAATAGAGCTTCAAAAATTATTTCTCCTGTTCATCTCCATCTGATGACATTGTGGGCACTAACTCATCTGCGATGCCGTTTACATACAACAAACTTGCCACACAAGGAGCTTAAACATATGGAACACACACCAGCTTGGAACGGGAAAGTATAAAGCATAGAATGCATAGAGAATCAAGAGTAGACAAAATCCCCCTTTTATAAAATAGTACAGCCCTTAGGTGTCAATTATCTAGCTGAAGTACAACATTAAAGTAAAGGAATGTACTATTGTGGAGAACATTACATTAAAATTGTAGAAATCTCATTACTGATCCGAGACATGACCTTGCTTTGCATACGTGTCATCGGAGAAATGTAATCTATAGAAAAGGTGGAGAGAGGTTAATCATTTCACCCCAGAACATTGGGAACATGAGATCAGACATTATTCTTGGATAAAGAAGACTTCACCTATTCTAAATATGAAAACAGAGACTGACATTTACAGCAATTAAGGCTTTAAAGGAGGAATCCTAGGAACAAAGTATGTATTTAAAGGTGTTTAAGGTGTCAACACGTCTTAAGAAAGGGAATAAGCAGACATGCTTTTATAGTGGCCTCATAAGTAAGGTACTTAGAACAAAGACTGCTTTTACCTTGTACATACAAATCAATCACCTATATCAGCTGTCATAGCAATAAAACAAGGATTCAACAGAATCTCACACACAAAATATTAGACAAATGCAATGTTACAGAACCATTTTTGCATTTTTACTATCACACAACTTCATGGCTTTTTCTTTATAAGGTCACATCAATTAGAATTCTGATAAATGGTTTGAATGGCAACCCCCATGTAACTAAGTATATCAAACAGTGAAGGGAGAGGCACCTATTCATAACCAATAAACAAAGTGACTTCCACGCCTCAGAAGTCTCTGGATATTACATTTACTTGAAATCTTTGGATTTTTACATTTGATAATTGAAGTGAAGTGAGCTGATCTACCATAGGCTAGGTCTACACATAAACCCAGGGTGGCATTATGGACACATCAGCGGGACCTGCGGTTTGGTCACGGTTCATGTCAGTTTAGAGAGTGGTATTTGCCATGTCAGAAATACTTATGACCCCCTGAGGAAGTACATACGAAATGTAAGTCAGGGTTTGGTTTAGAAAACACTCAATGGATACACCTGTCAGCCATGCTCAGCCGGAAGTGGTGCGAGAAAAAACAGTTTGAAACCAATTTGGTTCACTACTTATTGAACATTAAAAGGTCATCTTTTACCTATTACTTTTTCAAAACTCATTTTGTTGTGGTCTTCAAAATTCCCATGTCCCTACAGTCAGTAGGGAAAACATGCTGGGCTGATTCTCTCAGCTCAGATTCCATAACTATAGGATTTGAGATGGTGGCCATGTAAGAGTGGCAGTACCTTTGCTCATGAAATTTAATAGGGCGAGGTATTGCTGACCTAAGCAAACCACACCCAAAAACAGGTACATTTTGCTCAAGTCACATGACGCGAGGGCAGCTAGATCAGGGGTGGGCAAACTTTTTAGCTTGCGGGCCACATTGGTTTCTTACATTTGATAAAGGGGCCAAACCAAAAGCCTATAATGTCCGACTCGTCATAGGTGTGCCAATTGCAATGAGCAGAGATCATTCCTAGAGACAGCCTGTTGTCACCATGAGGATGCGCCCAGTGTCATGATCACATCACTGCATCTTCCCCAAGGCATCATCCTCATTGCAGAGAACAAGCGGAGGACACCATCTTTACAGGTGACAAAGGGCCGGAAAGAAAGCTAAACAGGCCGGATCCAGCCCCTGGGCCTTAGTTTGCCCACCCCTGAGTTAGATAAATTAGACTGAATCCTTGTGCTCGTTTGGAGGGCTATTATGGCCTTTAGAAATACAGTTTATGGAACGGACAGGAAGTTTATGTAAACTAAGCCTGTCAAGACGCCTCCTACTGCACATAAAGATCCAATTCATAAGCAGCACAATGGGGCACATACATATATATATATATATATATATATATATATACATACATACACACATTAATAGTCCAGATTCTATATTTCATGTGGACCATGTTGGTAGTATTGGAGCGATTCAAATATAAAAAAAATTGTTATTGGGGTGTTTGTTTTCAAGTCCCCTATGTGAAAAAAGGCAATGAGCACAACATGGGCAAACTTGGGAATACTGGGGAAGAAGATGTGATATTTTCACAAATTTAGGAGAGCATTACATGACAAAATTGCCTTCACAGAACTAGGTCTATACAACCTGTGGCACCTTCAGAGGACAAATACTAATGAATGAATACAAACAGAAAGGTTCCTTATTGCAGCAACAGTGGTTGAATAAACAATCGGTTCGATAGAGAATCGGAACAGTGCGCATAGTAATTGCATATATAACAGGTGTCAACTGTGACAGATCATCTACTTAACATTTTAACTTTGTTAGGTTTACAGGAAACCTACTGCTCATTACTTAAAACAGATCTCCAACATTATCTTCTATGCGGTTTCCATGTGACAAACTATAATGAAAGGTTGACGCAAGCCCTGCACAAAGATACCAATGCAGAATGAAACATTGCATGATACAAACATTATGGCACAATCATTTGATTTTTTTATTGACTTAATAAACCTGTCACAGCAAAAATACTTGAGGTGGCATTGCCAACTTTCTTTCCCACTCGTCACTGTTTTGTTTAGTTTCTTCTTATATTCCCTAGTGATCCACTGGCCTGCAACAAGCATACAGTCACTAAACATGACATCGGGTACATTCGTTTTTGGCACCAAAATATTAAAATGTTACAGCACCCATAATGCCCTCTGAATTTTTACTCATTTACTTGCCTGAGAGAAGCTATCAAGATATAGGGCTTTTAGAAAAAGGAGAGACCAAAACACATGAAAGGAAGCGTTAAGTACCACTTACTGGCTTAATTAAAAGTAGCAAACAAGTATTCCCAACTGAAGAGAAAAGGTTTTAGGAATGACATTAAAAAATTAAACCTATACAAATCCACCACAATATCCCTCAACTATAACCTCCCCAATCTATATGTTAACATTAACCCTTAGCATAAGCCCTCTATAACCTTAAGCAAGAAACCCATGTGAGGCATGCCAACCAGAAGGGTGAAGACCACAAACCTGAAGAAAACTAGGGAAGAACTGGGGTGGCAAGCTCTAGCAGGTTAAGTAGAAGCAGCCGCTTTTATGGTAATCGCAATAATCTTAGAAGCTTCCATCACATGTAATTTCCTTTTGACATTTATACACATAAAAATATGTCCCTCCAGCAAGCAAATCTTAAAATGTAATACGTAATGCAACCTTATCAGCACCCAGTGAAGTCTAAACAAATAGTTTCCAACTAGGTATATTGGCTACCCTAGTTGGACTGTGCTATGCATTCTGCACATGCACCAGAGGACCCTACACTCCATGAAGTGGAGAAAGCGCCATTACTTTTGTGTCACGCTTTTAAGCAGCCTTATGATGGCGGTGCAGCCATATCACAGAGCTTCCAAAGCATTTCATATCCAAATACATGAAATGAATGACCACTCCACCTTCAAAGACAGAAGAGACAGTTTCAATCATTCTTTTCCTGGTTAATGGTCACTCCAGGTCAACCCTTTAATGCTGAAACTAAGTAGGATGGGTTTGAAAAAAATACACCCTCAAAAAACATAAGCTCATCTAATGTATGTTTACACAGTCTAAAGCTAGCCATACACGGGTTAATTCCCATGCAATAGTCACCACGCTGTGACTGATCGGGGATCAATTAAACGGAAATCAATGTGCACCATATCGGCACATCGATTGCCGTTCAATGGGGATCTCCGTTGCCCCCTTCATACTGAGCCTGACGGCTGTGCTGAATGAGGAAGGCAGAGCCAAAGCTGTTCCTATACTTTGCATGAAGATTCTTCTCCATGCAAAGTAATAGAGATTGAACAGGCTTTTTCAACATGTTGGAACCCCGTTAAATTGAGTTCCTTTGAGCGGGCTCTATTGAACCCGCTCAAAGAAAAGCACACACAGGTAGGATTGTAAGCAGATTAGAGTACAAGCAATCACTGTGACCGCGCATGTTGATTGATTGTACTGTACAAATCTACACGTGTGTCCCTAGCTTTACTGCAGAAGAAACAGCAGCACACTGATGACATCAGACAAAGTGCTGTATTGCTTCATTGGCAATGACACATTTACTTCACTAAGGGCAAAGCTGGAGAGTAGAATGAACACTCTCTATAAACAACAATACAAAAAAGTTATTTGTGGGATGGCAGTGTGCTATGATTCTTCTGGATGCTTGATATCACACAGGTGTATGTGCTCATTTTGCAGCAACACCATCAAGTGAGCTGGGCATCGGGGTTACAGCATGAAGGAAGGGGAGCGATGACTGGACCAGGACATTGAATGAGGCTAGCATAAAAATAGATCTTATCGTTCGAACGTAAACTTAAAAGCTTTTATGTTTAGTTTGAGTAGCTAAACAATCTAATCGCGGGATGGCAGTAAGAAGAGTTGCACAGTAGTACTGTTTCCATTTGAAGAAAGGATATGCATCAGCATATCTGTTTCCCGTAATAGAAGTATTCCAAACACTCAAAATACAGAACAAATTAGAAGAACACACATTAACACTACACATGGAAGTGCCGCAGTGAATGAGGCACCTCACTCAATGGAGTTTACAAAATTTGTAGGTGGCTCAGAAGAATTTACTGCATAAACACAAGATTTAGCTACAGTAAAGCTAAGTTTCCATGGCGTAGCCAATCCATATTCATGCCTATAGTGCACCATGTCAACCTCCGTGGACCGGCTCAATGCCATAGAAAATAGGTTATGTGGTAACGCATGTATATGGGTGGGCTGCATCAAGGTATGCAATGATTGCCATGGAAACCTAGCCTTAAACAAAACAAATCTGGGCAAATCTGGACTTCTGGAAATCTTTACGGATCCATAAAGCATAGAACATGGCAACGGTTTTGTAGCCAGTCCACAATGGTTTTAAAAGGACAAAGCTCAAACTCTAGAAAACATGACATACCTCACATGGGATGGTCGCTATGATGAACACCGGATGCATGTAACAGTCTAGTTCAAATGCTTAAAGAGGGAAGGAAAAAAGAAAAGCCAACAAAACGTGTTCTCAGTTTGTGATTGGTACACAGCAGCTTAATGCCCTGCCAGTGGGTGAGAAACTTGCCATTTTACGCATTAAAATATATAAATTAATAAGAAATGAAGCAGGAAACCACTGGGTGAGATACATTTCCAGATTTTTTTTTTTTTTTTTTTGAGGACCAGAACCCACGTAACCTCAATGCAAGTTAAGAACACACAGACATGGAGAGATCACTTCAAACCAGTCTGATTTTTTCCTTAGAAGTTTTATGTAAAAAGCAAATGCACCGATACAAAAGTGCAGTTTCAGATACTGTTGTGTGTACAATAAAACAGTACAATATCGAAAATAATTAAAAAAAAAAAAAAAACATGCAGGAATAAAGTTTCCAGGAAATCAGAGGTGTTTTGCAAATCGCACCACTTCTGAAATAGATTTTTCATTTTGTTTTTTTTTTGTGGTTTTTTTTGGTTTTAATTTTTTTACATTTCTACCCCAAAACCCTTATTTCAGTCAGAGGAAACCGGCACAATCGGGCCGATGGAGAAGTGCAAATTCTTTTTTTTTTATATATATATATATATATCTTATATAACTTCCATGTATTTTAACAAATGAGCAGCCATTTTTTATCGTTTTTTGTTTTTAAAGATTTTGTGTTCTTTTATGATTTTTTTTTTCCATGAGGGAAATCTTCATGATCCATTTCCGTGGCTAGCTGGGAAAAACTAAATAAAATAAAACAAGTCTGTTGTAAATGTTTTAAGCATCTGGGAGGTGTATGAACAAGTTTTTTTTTAGATTTTTTTTCTGCTGCGGCACATTAAAAGGAAGAAGTTTCGAGTCCGGCTCTAGAGCAGCTATCTGCACAGGTCTGTTTCCCGCTTGTGCTTGCGTTTCTTGCTGTGGAAGTGCTGGTGCTGTGCTTTGCCACTTTGTATATGCCGGCTTGGAACAGATGTGCCTTGGCTTGTGTTGGGTGGAGTTTGAAAACTTTTGCTGGACGAGGTTGAACGAAAAAGTCTAGTGGTGCCATGCTAAAATAAAGAAATGAAAAACAGAAACAAAAAGCAATTAGCTTCAGAATTCAAACCAGGATGATCTCTTTAATTTGGATAAGACCAGAAAAGATAAGACATTTTGTCTCACAGTGATATTCATAAAATAGCAAAATAAAATTCTTGCAGTGACAAGTTGGGGCTCATTTTTACAGGCGGTTGTTAGCCACCGGATAAACAATCCGCGGATGAAACATGAGGCCTCCTGTTATAGGGTCATTATCAAAACTATGCAAATTTGTGTAGGTGCTTAATTAAAGGAAGCAACAGTGTAAATTTAGCCTAAAATTTCTGACACTTGTAGTGTCATTCAATTCTTATAGACAAGCTTGAGGGCATTTTGTCCCATCCAGTCACATCCAAATACTAACTTTGCTCTCCGGTCAGTATCTGTCATTGCCTACATATCCTCTCAATGACCATATAAATTTGGAGTCATTCCTGGGAAGCTTTGAATTACATCATTAGGTAACAAACTACATGGGAACTTTGATTAAACTAGCTAAAATAGTGTTAAAATGGTGTACAACTGGTGTACATTTAAAAAAAAACATGTTTACATTTGGTCAACCTTGAATTTATTTAGCCTTAAGAAAGATGGGAATAAAAAAGGGACACCTCAATTAAAATCAGTAAAATCTGTAGGCATAACATCCCCTCAGAATAAGAGTCCATAACTGATATGAAACACATGCCTGAAAGCAAATCTGAAGAATAAAATGCAGGCGCTGAGCATGCTTAACACGTACATGGACAGAGTCAAGCGGGGCTGGTTTGGCTGTAAAGAACAGATCTACCACAATGTTATCACGGCATTTCTTAAGCTAGCCATACACGGGTTGGCTTTGCAATCGTGTTGTGCGATTTTACGATCGTACACCAGTCTAACATCAAATGATTATACCACCACATTGTGTGATCGAGTTAAACACGATGGGTTTACATCTTACTATGGAGTGCATACATAGTACGATCATAACTATGATTCCAAATACGATTCTAAATTCAATTGTGATTTTATTTAAGATTCCAAAAACAATTGCAATTATAATACGAATTTAAACTTATTACGATTCCAAACACAATTGTAATTACGATCGTAATTACAACTCTAAATACAATCGTCAACAAATAGATCGAAATACACAAAAAAACTGTCAAATGTTTGTACGATTAAGTAAAATTTACCAACATGTCCGATCACTTTTCGATCAAATTTTTCGCTTTAGAGGTATGCGGGAATCGATTTTCATGCGATCCACTAAGGGGCTTGTTTCCACTAGCGCGGAACTGGGCGGTTAGGTGTGATTCTAACTGCGCGTTTCAGTGCGGTTTTGTACCGCATACATTGGAAATGCATGTGGCAGTTTCCATGTATGCGGTTGTACGCAGATGAGTGCGGTTGGGTGCGGATGCGGTTGTGAACGCAGCAGTTTGAGCGGCTGCCGCGCTGGTTCCGTGTGCCCTTGCGGTCAACTGCTCCAATTCATGTCAATATGCGCGGATTGGCACGATTGTGTAGTGAACAGGGCGCAGATTTTGTCCGCATCCATTGCTTCCCTATGGGCGCCGTTGGGAGGACAGGAAGACCCTCAGAACTTCCTGAAGAAGAAAAACTAGAAAATTTTTTTTGAGAAGCTGTGAGGGGACACAGCCTTGCACCAACTGTAAGTACTTATTTATTTTTACATTTAGGCCCCCCATATAACCCCCAAATAGGAATAGAGACGTTTTAACTGTAGATGGGCAGTTCTTTGGCCATGCAGTTTGAGTACAATTCATGTGTTTTTAATTAGGACAATAATTATGTCAGTTCTGTCTGAGATCCCTATGTCAGAGACATCCATCTATTTTCCATGAGGAGAATACAGAAGGAAGTGAAAATTCCCATAATGCAATTCAGGAAGATAAAGAAAAACGTGTTGCAAAAACCGCACAGCAACCGCACGCTCCACCGCGAGCCTCGCGGACAACCGCAGGCATCCGCTCATCTGCTAGTCTGCTCTAGTGGAGAGAAAGCCTCACAGATAGTTTTAAGTCAATTGAACAGAAATATCGAACCGTGTACAGCCAGCTTGAACTGACCAAAAGAGTGTTGAGGCAAGACTACTTTTCAACAGACCCTAAACATCAGATGTGAAACCTTCAGGATATTATGAGCCATGCAGCCTTATACTACGTCTTAGATCAGACAAGCAATGTTAGGCTCCTGATGTCTCAAATATTTACTGAACCCTTAACAGAAGGTTCACCCAGCTAACCGATTCCTATGGTTAAGTAGATGTGCCCAGCAGCAGAAAAATGCTGAACACAGCATTAATGCATAATGGAAGCACACTTGCCATTGTGCCTAGGGGTCACATCCATGCTCCGAGTAAACTTTTGTGAAGTGCAGGTCTAGCATTGAGCTTTAAAGTGCCAGATGTACAATTTGGAGCTCCTCATGTTTGGTTCAGAGGCAGGGCAAGTACAAATAAATCCCAAATACCTGGACAATATAAACCACTACAAATACTGGAAAACCACCCATGCTGGTCCCCAATGACTCCATTTAATCTTCTTTCAAGGTGCACATACGCTCTCTCAGATTTCAGGAATAGAGCTTGGTACTACAGTACAGTATACAGTAAATATGTATAATAACCAATCCGGTCCAAAAAGAAAATAAAAATTTTCGTCGTTTTGGATAAAGGAGGCAAAAATATAATCTCCCATCATTGTTATGCTACCCATGGCTCCAATAACAAGGTTCTACCTCACTTCTCATCAAACCTGACCATGTTTACCAGACAGGAAGTAAAGAAAAAAGCTGCTATAAGAACAAACGCCCTGTCTAGCAGAAAGGAGGTTTAACCCTTGCCTTAGCCAAATCAAATACAATAATATCTTCTATTTGCATGAACCAAAGCCCAAATGTACTTTTTGGACCCCTCTTCAAATACTTGAATACATATTGTCCCACATCAGATAGATACATTGGACCCACCTCACAGCCTTAGAATTATATATATCTCCATAAAACATTCACAGCCAAATATTTATACACCACACAGCAAATTAAGAGATTTAGATTAAAATCCTTTTTGCATTTCCCTCTGTGATACCATCATGGCTTCCAAGATTAGAATCCTGGGCAAAAAATAAGAATCTAAGAGATTAACTATGCAGGAGACGGATTGATGTCAGAGCCCAGCTCCGATTTTACTTTCATGTACAGAACAACAAAACACAAGAACCTTCTAAATGACCAAATGCCAAAAAGATGATGACTTCTCTATGCATGTAACAGGATATCGCCCAACTACCATAATGTATGCTACCAAACATGGCTGCACTGGTGTGTGGGGTACTGAAGAATAGGCATAACAGATTGGCACATCATATATAATCTGTAGTGATTTCGTAGTTGTTCTAGGGTTTTTTTGGCATGGCATGCAAAGCTTTGCTATTGGTTTAAAAACACCATCATCCATTACAGTAACTGGATTTCTATCGAAACACCACCACTGATGTTCTTGATTAAAAATGTAATTGTGAATGAAACTCCATATAAACTGGAGAAGGGCCCGGTAACTAACTACACTGCGATACTTGACCTGTCCGCAGCTGCAGCACTGCTAGAGTTAGCGCAAGGTACATGGGTTTCCATAGGACATACTGGTTCTGTGCTTGTGTTTCTGGTAACACTCAGTACTATGCATTACTGAAAACATCCTGCTGCATGCAAGCTGTAAAAATAAAAGGCAAAATAAAGTAGCAATTTATGTACAATTAGGCTATGCTTCCATGGCATTATGGGATGCACCAATACCCCCAACGTTAATCGCATGCCTTGACGGGGGGGATGTAGGTCTATCCCATACATATGCATAACTTCCCGCCACGGTGTTTGCCAGGTCCGATGGGATGCACTCCAGGCATGCGATTAACGCAGGGGGTATTGCTCATCCCATAACACAGTGGAAACATAGCCTAATTGTGCACAAATTACTACTTTAATTTTACCTTTTATATTTACAAATTAATCTGTTCTTATCAGTATTCAGGGTGGATAAAAATCAATGATTTAAAAAATAAATAAATAAAATCTGATTTTTTTATTCAAATTGAATTTTTAAAAAATAAAGTGCTTTTTGAGGAAAATCTATTACCATCCCAAGGTTATTCCATGATAAAATAAAGATTAGTTTTTATTATGTCCAATAAGGCTGTATATGTTAAATTTTTGGGGTAAATAAATGTGAATCCATTCACAATGTCAGGCTCTTCCAGGGATGTTCGTAAGATTTTATAATCAATAAAACTACACTCTCAGATGTATAGTGGCCAACATCCCAAAACAATAGACAGAAGTTGATGATGGTATAAACACATCACCCAAAATTTCCCCTTGAATAGACAAGGGCGAGGGGACTATAAGGGTGACTATGTAAAAGCAATACATTTATTATACACAGTGCAAAAGATGAAGTAATGACATCATATCAAAAACAATGTGCAATGGTGCGGATGTACACATCTGTACAGGTGCTTAGACAAATTTAAATAGTCCAAATGGCGCAAATTTCACCCCAACGCGCGTTTTTGTTGTAGACTTCTTCAGGGTGTACAATATGTAATTTCATTGCCAAATCTACATTACACAAACAGCCAACACAAGGGGATCAGTCATATTGAATAACCGAATCAACATAAAAGTGGACACAGACCCTCAGGGGTCACTCACATCCATACATCAATATTGGGGGAAAGACATGATTTCTCAAGGTGGTGTCCCCAACGCACCGGCACCAGTGGGGAACGGAGAGACAGACACATAAATGCCGTGGGTATCTGCGTAAAAGACCGTTTTTTTATACATTTACTTTGGTAAACATGGTCAGTTGATGGTTTGGGTCGGTCTTACGCAGATCACCAGTGGGGACGCCATCTTCAGAAATCATGTCTTTCCCCATATATTGATCTATGGAAGTGAGTAACCCCTGAGTGTCTGTCCACTTTTATGTTGATTTGGTTATTCAATATGACTGATCCCCTTGTGTTGGCTGTTTGTGTTATGTAGATTTGGCAATGAGGAAGTCTTCAACGAAACGTTGGGGTGAGATTTGCGCCATTTGGACTATTTTAATTATCTAACAGCACTTGTACAGTTGTGTACATCCGCAGCATTGTGCATTGTTTCTGATAGATATGATTGTCATTACTTAATTTTTTGCACTGTGTGTAATAAATGTATTGCTTTTGTGTCCCCTCAACCATGGAAATGTTGGGTGACGTGCTTATGCCATCATCAACTTCCGTCTGTTCTGTGATGATATCTTGTAGGCAGAGAAACAGCCCAATCTTACAGATGCTTGGTTTACTTTTGCAGTTCTCAAAACGAAGTATAACAGAAAAGTTGTCCAAATATGAATGATTAACCTAAACTGGGGATAAAAAAAACTAATATGAAAAGTTGTTCAAAAAATAATTTACCTACTTGCATTTTAAAGTTATACTGGCAAGAATTATTGATTTTAATCAAATCCACCCTGTCAGTATTGTTAACTTTCAGACATCAAGTTGCAACATACTACACTGCACATTAGATAAGGCTTCAAAAGGAAAAACAAGCTAACATCCAATACAAACTAGGACATGGACACAAGAAAACATTGCTCTGGCCCACAAGGACTATAAAGATTCCATAGGTGAAGATGTTCTCCCATTATAGAGGAGTACATTTTAAAACTTTAAAGGTTAATTAGTTGTGTATTGCTGGTGTATTATGTCCCTAGACTAAATAATACTTCTTGAAAGTTTCCCAGACGAGATTGAAGAAGTGTTTTCAAAAAGGTAGATTTTGAAATTGAAAAAGTGTGTCTGGATCCATTCCTCATTAAATTCCCCCAAAAATATTTAAATATAAAATTTAATTAAAACGCTCTGATTGTGTATCAAGATTGAAAAGCTTTCTGCAACTTAATCAGGAAAAGGGCATTTAGTCCCATCCCCAGAGTCATCCTTAGCCAAGGTAGTGATCAGGAGGAGACTCAAATTTTAATCAGAGCCAACCACAATCACAGAAAAGGAAACACTAGCTGGGTAGGGGGATCTGGCTAGGAGACTGGGCAGTAACAAAATAGAGGTGAAAAGGAAGCCAAGTAGCTAATGGCAAGGTCTAGTGTGACATGCAAAAAGGTGCCTTTAACACAGTGTGTGGGGTCAAACACGCACACACTTTGAATTACCCGGGTTACATGCTTCTGCTTTAAGGCTAGCCTTAGGACCATATTCTTGTATTTCTTACATAGAAAGCCGTAATTAAAGAAGAGTGGTTTACTAACAGTATATTTATTTTCTTTTTACCAAAACATAGACTAAGAGCTGCAGTTGAACTGACCAGGTCTACAAGATCTGCAAACACCTAGTTGGGGTACAATCTGATAGCCAGATGTTTTTGGGATGCTCGCAGATACCTTCCATAAAGCAGAAATCAGCTAGTAATGGCAAAAGTGCTTTACATTACCTGAAGAACACTACTGCTTTTGTGTATGGACAGGGGCATGCACTATACTTAGTTTTGACTTTAGTATGGATAAAATAGTTTGTAAACCATAAGGTTAGCCCTGCAAAAATTTTTATGGGTGCGACTACTGTGATTTTACCACCTTTCATAAAACGTAGTGGAGTATAGGCCTAAATCTGCAGATGCAGCAGAGAAAACACCTACTGCTTCTTGTAGAGATTCCATTGGTTGGAGTGGTTTTAAGCCACCAGCCCCACCCCTCCCGACGCCTGCCTTCAGCCCTGCTATGCGATGGTGGTCAGGAAGTGAGGATGGAAAAGGTCAACAGTGGAAGGCTAGATCTACACTCCACGCACAAGATGGGTGGCTCTTTTTCAGCGAGTGAGTACATGTCAGTGACATGAATGTAGCCATAGCCACAGCCAGTAAGATACCCTCCCAGTCCTTCTCTTTGCTTCTCTACGACCAAAGATGTCCTCTACACTTAGGGCCCCCCATACACGGCCCGATTTTCCATGCGATCGATTAAAAACAATCGATTTTTTGCATCGGTCTTCCAAAATTCGGTCATTGCCCACATGGTTCGACCGAGTAACTTCGATCGAACTTTTGGGAATAATCGGTTGGACTGTGATCGGACATGTTGGAAAATTCTTCTCGATCGAATCTAAATTGTATTCAATCGGCTACTATTTCTTATGACCCGACCAATTTAGGTCCGATCGAACTAATTATCATACTTTTACTTCCTGTTTCAAACATTGTGGTGTGTGTAAAATCATCTGCCAGGTTGTGCTAGGATGTATATATGTTTAAACATTCTCCTGTATTTCTCTTTTATATTTGTTATTCATGTGAACTAAACTGAAGTTGAGACCCTGTTTCCCCTATGATTAGCCATCCCCATCAAAGGCACCCCCAGATTTTTTTCACAAAAATTTTAAATAAGCCCCCCCACCCCCAGGACACCCACAGATACCTGGCCCTGGCCAAAAACTCCCATTCCGGTGGTACAATTGTGTGCCTCGAGCTGCTGATCCCTGCCATAACCCTTCCACTTCCGATCAAACATAAAATCGTCCGATGGAAAATTTTAGATCGAAGTAGGTAAAATCGGACAATAATTGGTTGCTTTATTTGGGGCTATAATGAAATACAGTCCGATCGATCAAAGATCCCCGTATCGGAAAACATCGATTGTTTTTAATCAATCGGACGGAAAATCGGGGCGTGTATGGGGGCCTTTACACATCACTTGTTATTGAACTTGCTCTTTTGCCTTCCTACCATAGTCTAAATAGTCTAAATATCTATGTGCTTCTCTGCCAAGCCAAGGCTTGGATATGTTCAAGGATAACAAAGCTAAAAAAAAAAAAGTTACAATAGTTTCAATTGATTTTATTTTCTACAGGCTTCTATCTCCTATTTTAAAAATCTTTAAAAACATCTTTCTTCCACAAATACACCTTTTAGGGGTGCAATATATAGTATGCAGAAAATGCTGAAGTCCTTTACAGGTGGCTTGCTTTGTGGCTGCCTAGAAAAACTGGCATGTTAAAAATGGTCCATCCTCAGTAACATGCCGATTTCCTGCCATCTAGGTAAATTGAGAAAGCACACTATAGAAAGCCAATAGGCTTTTAGGGAAGCAGGAGTTAAGTCTCAAGCTTGCCATCTGCTGGCTTCCAATGGTACCTATGAAAATCACCAAAACATAAAATGTATTACTTGATTTTTTTTTATTTTAAAATCACTGAACACAACATTGAAACCCCCAAAAAATTTAGTTTATAGTTACAGCTAATGTGTAGTGCAAAGGCCCATTTAACAACCAAACATGTAAAAGTAAGGGTCCACATACACAGACTTCCTTCTCCTTTTGTTTTACCAAAACCGTGTAATATGAGGCACTTTCTAAACCATCAAGTCTACCTTTGTTCAATCGCAGAGGACCCTATACTACATAGTTGCTGGTAGATCTGAAGGATATCCGACAGAGATCTTAAAGCGGTTGTAAACTCAAAAAAAAAATCCCCCACATACATGACATGGACATAT
>CM070041.1:25465798-25476244 GCA_036250615.1 Ptychadena robeensis
AGCAGCCCTTTCAGCTATGACAAGTGCCCGGGCACAACGTCACAGCATGGGAGGTGCTACGTCAGAAAAACTCGTCTTTCCTGCTTTAAGATTTATTTTTCTCTTTGGACAGTGATTGCCCTATCTATTGGCAGCCTGATGCTGTGCAAAGTGACCTACAACGTGGTAGGTCCGCTTTAAAGATGTGTATGGCCAGCTTAAGCTATGGATCAGTTCTTCCTTGATCATATATTGATTGAGGGGAAAACAGTTTACTTGAGGTAGATTACCATCAAACTCAATCCTTAAGCTGGCCATACACCTTTAGATCTACCAACAACTATGTAGTATAGGGCCCTTCTCGATGGAACACAGGTAGACTTGATTATTTAGAAAGTCCCTCATATAACATGGTTTGGTAAAACAAAAGGAGATCTCAAGGAAATCTGACAGAGAAATCTAAAAGGTGTATAGGGACCCTTAGTTATTCTATTATGTGAGTAGGATGACTATAGTTCAGCTAAAACTCACCCACATTTGTATGTTTCCCTTGACTGGCATGGCAGCCAGGAAACTTCTCCTGCGGCACCACTGGGCGCCATTAGCAGCATGCACTGCGTCTATTGATATTGAATGGGGGAGTAATCGGCATGCAGCAAGGATTACACAGTAACCACGTTGAATCACTTTAATGGGAGGTGTCCTGTCTGTGTCGGCCACGTTGGATGCAAGGCCAGAGGAAACAAGCCCTAAGGGCCCTTTCACACTAGCTGCATTAGCCTTACAGCACTGGCATTGCGGGTAAACACAACTAGTGTGAAAGGGTTCTTAAGTGACTGCACATGTCCATTAGCAAACGAAAAAGAGTGCACTTTTCATTTTCATAAAATAAAAAATCAGTTACAAAACCAGCTTAATGGGGTTTGAGATAAACTTTTGTTGACAACCCTACCATCCTACAGGTCTTAAAGCGGAGGGGTTTACTAAAGCATTAAGCTTAGATTACATGTTTTACAACACCATCCGTTTCTGCATTAGATCTCAACTAACCCTGAAATTCATCCCTGGGGAAAATGGTGATCAGGAAAATAAGATCGATTACATAAAAAAGCAGGTGTCAAATTTTTTTTTGTCTTCATTGATGATTAAAATCAAATCCTTCTCTTAGCTGAATTAACAATGGTCAGCTAAAGGTCACAAGCAAAAGATTGTATTTAAGGGCCCTCTCACACTATACACATTTTTTTTTAAAACGTTTGTGTTAAGGCATATAAAAATACATTTTTACACATTACACATTTGTGTTTTTGAACAAAGCATCAAAAAGGCGTGCAGCAGGGCATTTAAAATAAATAAATAAATAAAACGCATGAGTCAACGCTGCGTTTTCAAAAACACAACGTATGGAGTGTGAACAGTTACATTGGTTTTCTATAAGAAAAAGGTAGTACTGTAAAATAAAAAAATAAAAAGTTTAAAAAAATGTGACATGGATAGTGTGACAGGGACCTTAACCTAGAAATCTTGTTGTAGAACATAATCTTCCTTTTGGAGCAGAGACATGCAACATACCTGAGCTTTGTTGTTGTTGTTTGAAGAACTAATGGTCTGGTTAGGCTGTGGTTTGCTGATGGGTTGAGTTGAGCTGGTGCAGGATTCCTGAGGACCCATCCGACTATCGCTTGCTTGACGACAGCTTGGCTGCTTTGATGTCTTGAATGGGGTTCCGTCTGAGTCCTGAATGCATAGACGTTTAATGACTTTCTTCTACGGAAGACACGTGGTGTGTCATGCAAGGAGATTTGACACTGCTGGTTATGCAGCAGCCCTCATACAGTACACAACCTTCACTGCAGTATCATGCAAAGTGCTGGTTGACCATTTTTTAAAAATGTGTGAACCTTAAAAAGGGGTGGTCAACTTTAATAAGAAGCATTTTGGAGTATATTTTTTTTATTTTATATCACTAAGCTCTCAAAGATAATCATGTGTTGTATTTTCGAAACTAAAAAGAACTGCATCTAAAGAATTGTAAAACTGCACATTATCTTTATTTTCATGGTTTTCATGGTTATCTTCTCCAAAGTTATCAGGGGCCAGCAAAACGAGAGCTACACTATCCAAATCAACAGAGCAAGTCTAAAGCTAGCCACACATGGTTAGATTTTAGCGTTTAATCAAAGTTTTCCTATGAAAAATTCTATCGATTGATTTTCTGCCCACATAGTTCAATCGACGATTGATCGATTTTTGTCGAATTGAACCGTGATCAGACAGGTTGGAAAATGTTGTTTGATTGTACAATCATTAAACTACATTCAACCGACGATTTTTGATTACGTCGATGAATTTTTCAGTCGAAATTGAATAAATCGTACTCTCCATGTGGTGTACATCGATTTAATTAAAATTAATTTTCGATTATTTCATCGAACTACAAAATCGAATCCAACGTCGATTGAACGTTAAAATTGAACCATGTGTGGCTAGCTTAAATAACTTAACCAGAAAACATATTGCTTAAATCAGCGTAAAGTCCAAGAGGAGATTTAGTCTATTACTGGTCTATCCCAGTTCTTGCTAGCTTCTTCACTAGGCTGACCTGGAACATATTTGAGAACACAGGACTGCTGGCACAGGTTTCTGATCTTTGAAGGAAAGGGGAGCTGCCTGAATAAACAACTCTGATAAGAACATGCCCATGACCAGATTGTAGGAAGAGATTATTAACAAACGTGAATCAACACAGAGGAAGGCAAACTGTAGAATTTTCACTCTAGTTCACAATTTTAGAACTGGAGTAATCAATGGCTTGTTTATGGGCCCTAAAAGTACACCATCTATGGACAGGTTAATGGATAATAAACCTTCATGTAAAAAATAGAAAATCATGAATATACACCAGTATTGCTTTTATTTGTACGCATTTTAAATGCATTCCAAATACGATCACCAGGAACATGTATTGGGGTGGCTACCGTAGCAATTGGGACACTATAAAGGAGCCTATAACCAGGCACTGCTGCCCGCACATCTATTAAGCCATTGTAGCAAGCAACTAGCGCAAGTGCAAGTCTCAGGGAAGGAGCCCTTGTATTTACAGGAGCACATACTTCCCAAACAGGAAGTTTGATGCAACAATGGCAAAGGAACACAAAGAATATAAGACATAATTTAAATTTCTTAAATTTTTTTGCATTTTCATTTTTGATAATAGAAAATCCCTTTAACTATTAAGTAACACTTGTATGTTGGAATAGTTATTTTTTACATTAGGGATTACCGTAATACTGCTTGACAGAAAAACATATTTAACCTCCTGGGCGTTACGCCAGAAGCCAGTATGGGCGCAGTTTGATCTTGGAGTGTTTCCGGCCCGCAGTCTTCTACGTCATCGGTGATGCCGAAGGGGACAGCGCCATAGTGAGCCAGGAGGACAGCAGGGAATCATGGCAGAGTACAGTTTACTCTGACGCGATTGCCTGAGAAGCGACAATTTTCATGGCGCAAATAAACGTAACACCCAGGAGGTTTAAATGCTCATACTCCTGCTTTTCCTACAGGTTCAAATTAAATGTAAAATTCTCTCCTAGAATTCATTATGTACCAACACATAACTTGGCCGAGCACCACACACTACCAAGCAGATAACATATTCTATATGTAGATTTACATAATCCAATAAAATACAACATAACTTACCACATCACTAGAGCTAGATAGTGTGGAAGAAGAGGAAGACAGAGGCCCAGGTGAATTGGAAAAGTGCTTGCCAAGAGCATCAGAGGTTTTATTCTTGACTTGTCCAGGAGGAGTATTCTGAGCAGACACATTGTTGTTACATTTGTCCAAATGATGAACATCTACTATTAAGGTAACATCATTACCTACACATGGAGAAAATTAAACAAAACATGAACAAAAGATAACATAAAATGCAAAAAATCTGTATATTCTCATTTTGAGGGCACAGCTGACAATAATGGTAATAGTATAATTTGATAAGGAAAAAACACATGGGAGACGATGGAAGGGTCATCTATTTCCCTTTGTTATACTTATTGGTACCACACCAATTTTATGAATTAAAAACACAGGTAAAAAAAAGCAAGATGACCACTCAGTAAGGAGTCCTTTAAGGGGGAGCAAATGAGGCTTTTTAGGTACCGCAATATTCTTCAAATAAGTAGTCTTATATTAGCAATATTCAGTTTAAAAAATTCAATGTTTTTTTTGGGTTCTCATTATAAGACACATATATTACATCACAACATGACAGAAATAAGGGTGGGAAGACTGCTGCTAGTATATTCAGTGTTCTCCCCAGAAATTTTTTTCAGCCGGGCGGCGAGATGACGTCATCGCGCCGCCTGCACCGGTCCGGCAGCCTCTCTGATAGGCTGCCGGCCAGCGGCAGCACACAAGTCCTCTGACAGGCGGCGCCTCCCCATTCTTCAGGAGCGCGCCGCAGCCACTGAAAGACTCCGGCCCGCGGCTCCGGTAGTGTGCCGTGGGCCGGAGTCTTTCAGTGGCTGTGGCGCGCTCCTGAAGAATGGGAGGTGCCGCCTGTCAGGCTGCTCGCCGCGGAGGACTTGTGTGCCGGGCGGGGACCAAAATCTCCCGGGCGGGCCGCCCGGCCAATCTCCTCTGGGGAGAACACTGATATTGTATCCAGCAGTGTAACCACATGTGCAAAACAGTCCTCATTTATAACCAAGACACCCCTCTCTCTCTCCCTCGCAATAATGTGGTGATGTAATATATGTTTTATCATGTGAACCCAATAAAATCATGTATTTTTTTAACTGAATATTGATAATGACTACTCATGTGACTGAAGAATATTGCGGTACCTAAAAAGACTCCCTACTGGGCCGTCCTCCCTTGCTTATTTTCCCTGTAGCTTCAAAGTATAATTTGATAATACACAAGAATAAAAAACATTATTTAATGGTCAATTGCAAGGTCAACAGTCCAGTATTTAATTAACACATAAATCCTATGCAGAAAACCAAAACCAAGTTTACACTATTACCACCTTACCATTATATACTGGCTCCGATCGATGTTTCTGCCCCCATTTCTTTGATATCCAGTCTCTGTAAGCTACCACTTCTTCAGTCACTCGAATAATACGGCCTAAAATGCTGTAAAATAGATGTAAAAATGTTTTACATACTTAATACACATGACACTCTTGACCTTGTGACACAATTAATTTAAATAATGTAAATTAATATACATATGACAAATCACGCAGAACTCCAATATTGTAATGTGTATATATTAACCCCCCTAGCGTTTGAGACAAGCCCAGCTCGTCCAGAGTTGAACAAACCAAACTCTGAGCTGGGATCATCAAAACGTACCTGTGCTGCGGAAAGTGGCGGCGATTCCGTGGCGATGTGCACCCTCCAATAGACTACAGTGGGGCATGCCATATCCCTCCAATAGAAGGGCATGGGTTTCCCAGCCCCCTGTCAATGTGGACAGGGGAGGGTGGGAAAATCAAACAGTACTGTGTACACGGTTGCGTTCGCCCGTACCGCACCATTGAAAACAGTACAGTAAGGGCTGACCGCTAGGGAGGTTCAAGTACAATTAGAACAAATAAATGCAAGTTTACCACATGACCACAGGCTCAACATGGTTAGCCTCAACAAGGTTCTTGCGTGACTCAGGAATTTGTTGGATCTGCTTCTTTTTTTTTTTTTTTTTTTTTTTTTTTTTTAAGAGCTATAAACAAGACACCTACCTTTCCGATTCATTGTTCGGGTAATACTTGGCTATAGGTGACACAGCGTGGCTTAAGACTACATATGCATAATCAAAGGCCTGTTTCACCTGCATAGCTCCATATGAACTGCGACCCACATCGTTGCCTAAAGGAAATGGGAAATGCATTGAATTCAATAATGTAACTTAACCATTATTGGTTTAGTAAAATGGACAGAAAACATCTGAACTTAGTGGTCAGTTAAGTATTAGAAGTCTACCACCTACCAGGCTGCAATGGATCCTCAATGTACAGCATGGATGGCCTGTACCCATCTAGCATACTTTTTTGTACCTCGTCTTTAGCTACATATGAGCCACCATCTTTTATGCGTATTCCAGTTTTTAAGTAGTTAAAATGCCTCCCATAGAGCTCAAAAAACTCTATTAGCAAAACACCATAGTTGGCGTCCGGGCTGCAGGCATCTTCTCTTGGATGCAACTACAAGAAATATAAAGAGAAAATTAATTCAGGATAACATTTACACAAAAACACTGGTCGCATTAAAAGTATTTAAGACATCTTACCTGCAGAAAACTAACAGCCATTAAAAAGAGACTGTATGAGCCTATTCCCCCTGTAAACACTTCATTAAGGTCTCTTTGCAACAAAAACTGCTTTAAAACCAGCACCAAGTATGGAAGGACTGGATATTTCTAAAATACGAGAAAAGAAAAAGCAATAAATATGTGTAAACATTAATTGAATTAGCAGAGATATACTGATCCTCTTTAGAATGCCTTGCCCTGTCCACAAAGTGGTAAATATATATGGACCCAAGAATAACCTTCATTACAAAAAGCAGAAATTATCATTGGCTCTTTGAACCCTCATTTGTTAGAATGTTACAGGATTCGTGGTGGTCTCAGGTCAAAATAGAGCATCTGTACTGAGATTCAGTCAGATGGTAATAACCTTATTATTGTATGGATTTATCAACCAGTACTGCAAAAGTCATATTCCATAGGGAATACCGTTACCAAAACAATACTAAAGCAAAAATAGAAAATCCAGATTGCTGAGCACCAAGCAGAAATGATCCTCTGAAATGAGGAGTAAAGCTGGCCTAGATTTTTTAGGACAATCGATGATAGATTCGATGTTCAATATTTAATCAAATAACGTTTGTTCATATACCGAATGATCTTTGTTCGACCGAACATTCATTGTTTAACCTTCTGAGCGTTTAGCCCGAATTAACTCGGGCTGAGTTTTATGCATCATAAAACTCAGCCCCAGTTAACTAGAGCCGCGCTCAGGGTCTCGCCGTCTGCTTATGGCAGTCGGGAGGACGCCGATGCTTCCGGGTCCGTCCCCGATCGCGTCACCGGTGACGCGAAGGGGGCGGGGGTAGGCGGCGCCATAGACCTCCGTGTAACTGGAGGGGCGTCGCTTTTCCTCAGCGTAAGTCCGGCGTCTCCAGTGACGCCGGACTTGCGTGTATGTCCTCCAGCTGACCAGGAAGTCGCATATTGTGCTCCGCCGCGATTGCCCGTGGCACGGTAATGAAAAAACCGTGCCAAGGGCCAAACGCTCAGGAGGTTAATAAATCCAGACATTTACCAACATGTCCGATCACTAAGGCTAAGTTTACACTGGCGATTCCTGAGCTGCTTGCAGCTCAGAAACCGCCAGTGCACTCCCGCAGCCGCGGGATAAACGACTCCCTGTAGTCGTCTGCAAAACAGGGCGTCTAATTAGGACCCCATAGAGTTTCTATTGGACGGCAGCCCGAATGTGGCGTCCGCCGGTGGGTCAGGCTAAACGGTCGTTTACCTGGCGGTAAAAAACCACCAGTGTAAACTTAGGCTAAAGCTATGTTCCCACATAGGCGATCAGCTGTGACGATTGCAGGTGGACGATTGCTGGCGTAATCGGGCACCATTGACCAGGTGATTTTAAATTACATATCAATACCAGTGAAGGATTGCCAATAAAATAATTAACCCCTAGTCATATTTTAACAGTTTAAACGTTTAGGTTATCATTACAGTCATTGCAGTAATGATGTTGCTTGCAGTGACTAGGTAGCAATGTGAAAGCCTATAGCGCCACCTTCTGGTACATATAAGAATACATATGTAATGCTATATGCCAGGCTTAACAATTGTTAAGTGCCAACATCGTATATAATGCATTGCACCCCCTTAAATTTAACCCTTTCATAATTAAGGGACATCAAATTATGGAACTTTATAATGACCATTCTCTACATCTTAGTGGTAATCATAATTGTAGCGTATGGTAGATTTGAATGACCCAAGGGTACTCCCTCACCAAGAAATCCTTTTTTTCTGCAAAAGTTTTATTGAATGCCTTTGCATGTATATTTTGAAAAATTACAGAGAACATAAAACTAGGGGAGTATGTTCTTAAAATCCAATTGTATTGACCAAGAATGAGCAAGTAGATCCAGTGTTCATGCAACGGCAGCATAACTTGTACCCCAGTTAGCTGGATACTTGTTTCAGGTGTGTGACAACCCACAGCTTTATATTCAGACAATTTGTGCATCTGGGAGATCATATCAAATCAGCTAGCCACTCCAAATAGAGATCAATTCTAGAGTAAAGAACATACAGGTTTGGTTTACAGATAATCTAAATAGCCAATGTGGATTTGTTTTCATCTTCCAATCACCCCAAAGTAACAAAGCAGGTGGTAGTAGAGCAAACCTAAACCTCGCTGGGGGCATATGCCTGTATCACACCATTTTCAACATGGGCGATCAAAGCAGAGTACACAGTATTTTGTGTACTAGTGTTTTCTAGGTATTTTGATCAAACGTACTACAGAACATGAGCATCATAGTACGATCATGTATCAACCCCAATTAAATCGATCACATTATATCTTAGATATCCTTTAGCTCTTCCAACAACTATGTAGTGCCAGGTCCTCTGTGATTGAACACAGGTAGACTTGATGGTTTAGAAAGTCCCTCATATTACACTGTTTTGGTAAAACAAAAGGAGATCTAAAGGAAATCTGACAGAGAAATCTAAAGGTGTACGGGGACCCTTAAACTTGCAATTGATCCTAACATCACACAAGACGATTGAATCGCAAAGAAAAAAAGTTGTGTGTATGGACAGCTATAGTCTGTGTAGTTCTCTGGAAAGTAAACGATTAAGCCTAGTACTTTATTATTTGCATGCAGTAGAACAATTCTTTATATTCATCCAACAATGTAGTGTGGGCTACATCCATTTAAAAAAAAACGTTACACAATAAAAGCCCTATTCACATAACATTCACCAAAACATTATTTAATGACCATGCTAACCTTAATAAAATCCCTGATGAGTTGGGCTGCTTTTACCCCATTTTGCACATTAAAACTTATGTCTACTTTTACTTCTGTATAGGAATCCGTCAGCTTAATGATTGGTACCTGAGGTGGAAAAAAAAAAAAGTTTAGAACAGTTCAATAAAAACAAGATGCAGTAATCCTATTAAAGACCACAATACTCAAGAAATATAGTACAAGAAATCCGGTTTATAAGCTATTAAGCATTGTTAAGTAAAACTGATCAGTGTGTGCTGGTTGCCATCAGCAAGAGGTGTGGTTTGGAGTACACAACAGCTTTTATAGCATGTCATAACGACGTATGAGAAATGTGCCCCGGCACTTCAGTCATATGCCAGCCCATTCATTTAAAGGGGCCACATGTTGATTGATGGTTGGGCCAAAAACGTCTTCCAAACATGTGCTTAAATTTATTGGAATTTAAAACCAGCAGTATAAAACGAAAAATAAAACGAAAAAAACATACAAACATGCCACCCCCAGGTTCAGGCCAGAGCCCCCTCTGACGCGTTTCCCTCTAAATATAGAGCTTAAAGGGGCCACATTATGGGATGCGCTATGCAACACGTCCGATAACATGGCTCTAACAAAGAGGAATGTGCTTGTTGGACACGCTGACGTCAGCGCATCCAAGCGCATAGTGGAGCTCTTGCCTTAGGTTCTTCAGGAACACTCACAGCATATAGTGTTATTGACATTCAATTTATAATTATGGTCACAAAACCAAAAGTACAACTAACCGTGGCTTTGTCAAGAACTTTAACAGAGTTTTCGTCAGCCACTTTGTGCTTCCGCAATGCCTCTTCAAGTGTCCACAGTGGTAAATTTTCCCATTTTCCAAAAACAACTAGGTCGATATCACTAAAATGAAAAGAAAAAAAGAAAAAAACAGACACAGAACATTAATAACCATTTTGCTTCAGATACAGAACACACACAAAAAATCCACACTGCTTGTACTTTAAAAAATTATAATAAATCACTGGTTGAGAAAGTGCGAACTAAAGGTGTGCATGAGGATGGGAAAACATTATATATATATATATATATATAAATATAACTGCAATAAAGGGACAATCCTGTTCGATCTACCAAGTTCAATAGGGTGAGGCTGATCCTCAGACTATCCAGAAAGGTAGGGATCGAAGAGGGAGACACCCACAGTGCAGATTAATGCCCTTGAATTGTTGGAAGCCTACATCCCTGTAAGGTGTTTAATTGACCGGCCTTACGCTGGGGGACAATATCTTCCACTCTAAGGTAGGGCTGGACAATAATTCAATATCAATGTATATTGTGATATAATTGTATATCGAAATATAAAAAATGTACAGTGGAGGAAATAATTATTTGACCCCTCACTGATTTTGTAAGTTTGTCC
>CM070041.1:25477087-25498971 GCA_036250615.1 Ptychadena robeensis
CCCCCCCCCCCCCCCCCCTCTTCCCTGAGAGAGATCATTCCAGGGGGGTCGGGGAGTAGGGGACCCATCAAGATCAGCCTTGCCTCACTGCTCATATCCTCCCAGCACATGGAGATCAGCCTCACAATAATTTAATAGGAGGAGCCTGGAGGTATTATAGACTTTGCAAATTCATTTTGCAGACATCCATTGTGCGTGTCCTCTGCAGTTTTTTCCTGAGGCTTTTTTATATTTTCCATATCGATATAGGAATTATATCATATCAACCAAAATGAAGAAATATATTGTGATATAAATTCTTGCCAAATTGTCCAGCCCTACTCTAAGGCTACATTATAAGCAGAGTGTCTTGGGTGTTGTGTTTCACCTTTACTGTTTGGGATTTTGATCCCTCTAGAGGGGAACACTTTGGATGGCCTCTTGTGTTTGCAGATTGCCCTCTCCACCATGAGGATACAAATCCACAATTTATAGATGTCCTAATCTGCAGGGCTGTGGAGTCGGAGACATTTTTGGGTACCTGGAGTCGGAGTCTGAATCGGCAAAAATGAACTGACTCCAAATCCTACTAAAACTTAAGGTGGATCAACCACCAGAAATCTATGTTTTTATGAATGGCACTAGAAGTGCCAATAATAGGGAGGAATGCAGTTAAAAATACCTCAAAAATGTACCTGTAATGAGTATTTTAATAGGATAACCCTCACTTCCTGGTTCGCTGAAGGCGACACATGAAACTTGACGTGCAATATCGCGGGTGGCCACTGGGGGGGCGTTCAGTGATCTATGGGAATTTTTAAAGCAGATCACTGCTTCCTGTGACGTGCTGCCTATTTCTGCCTACAATGAACCAGGAAGTGAGAAGAGCTGCTGAATTATCTTCTCAAATTGCTCATTACAGGTAAGTTTTTTTTACACTGCATTCCTCCCTTTTATTGGCACTTTTAGTGCTATTCATGAAAACATAGATTTCGGGTGGTAGGTCCACTTTAAATAGGAAAAAAAAAAAAAAAAACGAACAACAACAACTTACTTCAAATTTTGCAATTAACAATGAATAACTTCTTAAGAATAAATGCATGCCGTGCATAACATAACAGCACCCACTGTGACCCTAGCCTAAAGGTTCCCCCACACACTACTCAGATGACGTCATCACGCTGCTCTCCAGAGCTGACAGCATCGGCGGGCACCCTTTGTGTGCTGGCCGCTAGCTTCAATGAAGACGCCGGTCTCAATTAAAACTAACAGCATCGGCCAGAGATTACCCGACATGTCCGTTCTCTGGCCGGCCGTGTGGTAGTCGATTTTACCGACGACCGATGGGGGGCCCATATGGCGCGACAGATCGCTGTCACCCCATATGGGCACCCCCATCGGTCGGTGGCAAAATCGGCTGCTGCTCGGTGCGTGTATGGCAGCCTTAACTCTTGCTGATAATGAAGTAAATGATTTTTGCCGGACTAGAGACGCTTGTAAAAGTGAAGGGAATAGATCGCCAATAGTTCAAGACTGAAGCTGTAAAACATTTGAAAAACCGCTGTAATTCAGCTGAGGCAACAAATACTTGTTAGCTTCAACTTTACACATGACTATGGGATTCATGGAAAATTATGAATCATGTATGAAGTGTGCCCCTTCACCCCGCCTCTTCTTGGAGCCTTCCACTGCCCTATCTTCAGCAGAAGATCAGAACACTAAAGACGGACACATGGGTAGATCTGTAAAAAGATTTGAGTACAATCAATTAACTTGCACGCTCACGGTAATTGATTGTACTCTAATCTGTTTACAAACCTACCTGTGTGTGCTTTCCTTCGGGCGGGATCAATAGAGCAGGCTCGAAGGAACTTGATTGAACGGGGTTCCAACACGTTGGAAAAACCCTGTTCAATCTCCAATACTTTGCATGGAGACATGAGACATGCTATAGGACCTAAGTGTAGGTCCTCTTAGGGACTTTATCCTGATCCTCAGATTAATCAAGAAAAGTGGGGATAGGGTTTATTGCATTCATGTACGCCTCTAATGAAGCTCAGCATTTAAAATTCATAGGAAGCAGTAGCACTAAAATGACACAATAAGGAACATAAGGCAAACCCTAATGAAAGCTTGATATGCACCCGCACTAAAATGTAAGTTGTAAATGCTGAATTACATTATTGCAGTAGCTACTTGCAGAACCAATAATAGATACTTCCTGAAAAAAATGGGATGAATTAGGCCACTAGCAAAAAATAATCAAGAACCTGCTTTATAAATAATAGGAGTAGGTGTTTATGTTCCCTTTACAGATGGGTGACCATCCATAAGTTCTTAACGACAACACACCACAACCCCCCCCCCCCCCCCCCCCCCCCCCCCCCCCCCCCCCCCCCCCACAGGAATGGATTTTTACGATACTGGGTGTCATTTAACTTCAAAATGGTCTGTATTTTGAAGCAGTGAGCTTATGTGGAAAGTTCCTAAAAGATGGTAATGTTCTCCAGCAAAAGCTTATACTTGAGGAAAACAGTGTACTGACATCAACACTGAACAGAATATACAAAATAAACTGTATGAAGAAATGTACCTGGTAGGTAAATAAAGTCCCGTCTTGAAACTTCCAAATATTTGGACCTGAAAAATAATTATATATATTATATAGTCAGGTATACGGATATCCAGTAATAAGCTTTTCAAACAGCGCCATAGAAATGCAATACACATGCTTTAAAGACAGAGGATATATATAATGTTAGTTGGGGCACATATATTTGTACGCGGAGGTACCATTCCTAATGAATGGCACATCCATTGTCCCCCATCGGCAAAGAAGGTATTTATATATATCATATAAGAATCACTCAAAAATCTTATTCTTGCCACCACAAAAGGTGTCCCCCACATTTATCCAGGTCAGTAACCCATCCCTTACAGTAGGGACAGTCCAATAATAAGGAACAAATCGCTCAAAGTACCCTGTACTGGATCCAGACAGATCTTTACTTCAAAATTAGAACTAGGTATATGTCTAATTTTTAAAAAAATAATATCTAAAGCCATGTACACCTTTAGACCACTCCATACAATTTCCATTAGACCTACCAACAACGATGTACTGCTGGGTCCTACCTGATAGAATACATAGTGATTGGAAGGTTTAGAAAGCTCCTCAATTTACATGGGTTTGGTAGAACAAGAGTTGATTGTACAGAAATTGTATGGTAAGATTGTAAGGTGTATGGGGGCCTAAGACAGTTATATGAAGGTTATAAAATCAATACATAGGTCACTAGGAGAATTATACTCACGTCTGCACTTGGCCAAAGCTCCTTAATGACATTTTCAATCCTATTAACAACTTCCATCCGCATTCTTTCCTCTTCTGGCCTAGGGGACATGTATTTGTAAAACTCAAGGATTTCTTCGTGAAGTCTGAAAAAAAAAATTGAAAACTCATTTTAAAATACAATTTTGTTAAAAATTGTTTGAGGAAAGTGCCCTAAGGTTTTTGTCAGTTTAAAATGGATACACACTTCCATAAAAATATAAATATAGCATTTGCTTAGATATTATTGCAAAAGCTCAAAACATTACATGAAATAGAGCAGTCGGTCTGCTGAAGTTGTTGAAGTTGTTCTTTAATCCCATCACCAAAGCTTACTTGTCACAGCTTAGTTGCACAAACTATGAAATGCAAGAGCATACCAATGACTGGATCTGTAATAAGCAGCCCCTAATATGCATGAGACACTCTGCAAGCTACCTGCAGAAAACTCACACCACCACAGTCTGCTACCAACTTCCAGGCCCGAGCTCACCAATGTTCCCCAATCAATAAACTAACTCAATGAACTAAGAAGCATTAAGAAAGAAATCAAATCAGAAGAACCTTGATTCCCGAGGAATTCCCGCTTCACCTCCGCTCTACAAACAGCTCCGAGCCCCAAGGTTTTCCCCACCTCCATTATATAGTGTTACTCCTACAGATCATCACTAGAGCTGGTCCAATCTTTTCAACTAGCTGACTTTGTGAGTTGATTGCAAACCCTCTGAACATGGTATAGTCACCACAATTGCTGGAAATAAAGGTGGGAACATTTAAAGAAAGAAAAAAATAATAAGTTTTGCTCTTCCATATGTAACATTTGCATAAATTAACCTCCCTAGCGTTTGAGATGAATCCAGTTTGTTCGCTCTGGACATACTTCTGGGTAAGGAAGTGGGTCCCTCCTCCTAATGACACCAGGGGGAGGAGGGATCTGCAGGCAGCTGGATTTTGCACTGAATACATCTTTTATCATCTAGAAATCTATATTCAATACTATAAAGTAAAATACTCACCTAAATAACGGTTCCGGTGCCCCCCATGTCCCCTTTTGAAAGTGATCCTCTTGTCACTAGGTCCATCACACTGGGGGCAGGGGTGACAAATTTAAAAAGAATTTGTATTGGACACAGTGATAACTGTATCCAATACAATTCAAAGAAAGAAAATTCTAATTGAATTAAAAAAAATGTAATATTTTCTTAATTTTGAAATATATCATACAAAAGTAGTATTTAAGAGATTTCATCATTCAAATTATACAATTTATTAAATGTATCTGTTTGACCTGACTTTTGTTTTCTCATTAATTTAACTATGAAATTTAGTTATTTTTTTTACACAACGGTTTCAGACATTTTAATTTAATTCAAATTATTATATTCAAAAAGTCTACTAGACCCTTGCATATATAAATGTTGGTTAAAGGCCTACAACATAAAAATCCGATTAAGTCTATGGTGCACTTTTGGTACAGAAATCTAAACATCAGCAGTGCGCTAGGGAGGTTAAGCTCAAAGTCAAAGCCGAAATTTGGACTTTGAATTTGGTTATTGAAATACTATTCGCGCAATACTACACTTTTTGTAGTAAACCCTCAACCTTCTCTACCTCTCCAGCAAGTTTGGGGAGAATACTATAGTCAAGGGTTTAACAAACAGCTCACAAAATCAAACTGGTCAAATTTAAAAAAATTAAAATAATAGTTCAACCATTTCTTATCATCACCGTATAGGGCAATGCATCTTCTCACTCCCTTGTATTTTACCCAACAGGTGGATTTGGTAGACTATGCTTATGGACCTAGCAGATACATGGTATTATATTAATCTAAAACACAGATTACATTCACAATTTGTATCTCACAATTTCCGAGTATTTGCATTATACGCCCCATAGCACAGTTTTGAGCAATAAATGAGCCCCCCCACAAATATGTAAACGTGCATTAGATAAACATATATAGCTATAAACAGATACCCACCGTATCCTCCCCCATAGTAAACAGCTGTTGTAAACGCATGAGAGATTGAAAGCACACAAACACATTAACTTTTGTTTGATCAATTTTCAATGCGACCAGCTTGTGCCATTTAATTATAGACCGTCAACTCAAAATTCACTGCTGGTACTACCACAGTTTAGAAGATAATGGCCACACTCGCCATGTGCCTGACAATTCATGTTGCCTCATTACATCAGACCACCAGAAGCATTTGCGTGTCACTAGCATTGCGTTAATCACGCAATCGATACAAAACACCATCACATCACATCTAAAATCAAAAAACAATGACAAAGAATTTCCCATATGGGAAATTCTTTGTCATTGTTTCTTGATTTAAGATGTATATTTCTATATATTTTGTGAAGAATAAAATGGTAAATTATCTACACTACTGTCATAAACCAATTTCAATAGGTAGGTTTGCCAACTCAGTCCCTGCTGAGGGTACTCCCCAATTTCCTCCAGAAAGAGGGAACAAAAAGACTGCCAAGGGGACAGAGAGCGGCGTATTTAAAATTTGGTGGGTGTTTTTTTGTTTCCTCCCTCTGGGGATGTTTTTTTGTTTCCTCCCTCTGGGGGTGAAGCTCGATCTCTCATGTTGCTGTCCTGACGTCCTTGTGGAAACAGGGATGGCCACATTAGAAATGGGACAGATAGATGGCCGTGAGCCCGCACAGCGCTTCAAGTGGCCATTGATCTGGCCCATATGTATTTGTGTAGACCGCTTTACTATCTTACCACACAAGTTCTGTACAATCTACTTTCCTTCTACCAAAACCATGTAATATGGAGGACCTTCCTAAACCTTTTAATCACTATGTATTCTATCAGGGAGGACACAGTATTACATAGTTGCTGATAGATCTCAAGAAATTGTATGCAGTGATTTAAAGGTGTATGGGGGGAGCTTAAAGCTGTAATTACAATGATATTAGTGACCAGAAAGGTCCTCAGAAGGTGTATGGGACCTGGGCAAAGATCACAGTGTAAAAATGGGTCAGTATGAGGGGTGGGTGTTTATGTTGTGTGTAGTAGTACTGTAAATGGTAAAATAAAACAAAAGACAAAACACTCACATTAAAAGAGATTTGCAAAGATTGTTCCTGTTGAGCCCTCCAGCACCTGTAAGCAGGAAGTCATCTTATCCCCAACCAGGAAGTGGTTTACCATTTACAGTACCTTACTTTCTTGTACTAGGTTGTGCACCTCTGTCCTTGTTCTTATAAGAAAGCAGGAAATACTAGGCTCACTATGTGCAGCGAGCAGACATACTGAGAATTGCTGTACAGCAACTAAAATCCCGGCACTAAAAAAACTACTACATATCTCTTAAGTGTATTGAACCACTTGGCTCGAGCTAATCAATTGTACAATATACCACATAAGTTTGAGGTTTTCGTTTCAACTGTTGTTATCCTTGTAAGGAATAAGTACTTTGCTTTAACTATGAAAGGCAGAGATGTACTCCAGTAAGCCTATGTTTAGACAGCGTTTAAGGACGCGGCAATACCCCCTGCGTTAATTGCATGCCTTGACGGGGATGTTGATGCTGTCTGCTCAGCCACCAAACCCGCTAAAAGCGGTGTATTCCGGGGGGCATGAAGTCTCATTCATATGTATGGGACGCCCAGACATCCCCGTCAAGGCATTCAATTAATGCAGCGGGTATCGGCACATCCCTAAACGCAGTCTAAACATAGCCTTACAGCAAAGAATCACTACACAGCTGCACATGCAGCAAGGGGTCGTCATTGGGCTGTCTCCACTCATTTCACCTTCACAAACACCTTTTCCGCACTCTGGAAAATAAACGCAATTAGTCTTTCTTTCTATACAAATCGCACTAAATATATGTACAGATACAATCCCTCCAGGGATCCCCCCCTCTTACGCATTTCACTCACTAGCACTTAGTCATAGAGTGCTCTATTAATATCCAAATCACACCAAATATATGTTAAGACGAATGGCTTTATTTTCTGGAGTGCGGACATCCACTTTGTGAAGGTAAAATGTTACGCAGGTGGAGTGACTGATCTACGTAGGGTCTCCAGCACCCGGAAGTGCCTTGAACCAGTAACCAGAAAAAGGAGTCTTTGTGCGGGGGATTTGTGAAGGGCATGCATGCAGGTTTTGCCCACATTGTGGGAATTTATGTCTCGACTTGTCACAAATCAAAGTGGAGCACCATTCGGATTTCCCAGCAACGAGACAATGACGACTCTTTGTATGCGTCCATTGAATATTGCTGTGGTCATCTTGACAACCTGCTCATTAGAATGTGCTGCCATGCCAAGTTGCACCATTTCTGCCAGTACACCAAGAGGTTATGTTGTTGGGACAGCATGCACATATAGTCGGTATTACAGGGCATATGCATGGCCAAAAGTTTACATCGCTCAGCACGGCAAACTGCATTAGGCAGACCATTTATCTACATGATTAACCCTCTTGGCGTTACTGGTTTTTCACGCCATTTTTAATGGAACGAAAAGCAGTTTTCCCCGCAATCGCGGCGGAGTACACAGTACATCAGCTATCAAACTGCGCCCGAACTGAGTTCGGACAAACCGCCCAGGAGGTTAAGTTCCATACCTTAACTCACAGTCACATATGGTGCCTATCAGCAGAACCACAGATCTTTCTTTGTCTGCCTCAATGGCATGATTGGCGAGAGGTGGGATGAGCAATTGACCTCTATGGTATGTTTGAGGCATCATCACTTCAAGGAATGTGAAAGGTGGAGGGCATGGAATAGCAGTGGATTATTGCCCATGGCGCACTTTTTTTGTTGTTGTTAAACACCTAGAGGACTAATAAGTTCAGGGGAATCCTGGTACATGGTTTCATGTATATTGCAAAATCACCTGGTTTAGCGCTTACATTATTTTAATAATTCTGATTAGTCAGTTTCAGGGCATTTGCACCCATTTGGGCAGGTTGGCAGTCACTGACAACTGCTCATCTTATGGCTACGGGCGCCACGGACTAAAACACACTGCCCATGTGAATAGGTCCAAAGTATAGAACAATAGATTTTTTTTTTACAAAATGCATTTTTCTCTTTGAGGGAGTTGGCCGTTTAAGCCCCGATGGTAAAATGATCTAATTAAAAAAAATATATAGATTCAGTTTGGTGGTAAAGGGGGGATTGCCCAAATAATGTTTTGCTTTTACAGATCCTCCTCTCAACATTCAAGCATCATTTGTGGGCACTTTATAGGGATTGCTGAGTTTAGGATGGTGGCATTCGAATATAAACGCTCTGGCTGGTGTCTGATAGGGCAGCACAGTACGCTGGTACTGATGGATGGTGTGTACCCAACACTATGTACAGCCAGATTTGATATTAAGTACCATTGCAAAGGTTTTTGTTTTAAATGCCAATATTTCTTCATCCTCCATTCTTACTGAGGCCTCGCAAAGTAAAGTCTTAACAGTTTTCTTGGGTAGCACAATAATTATGCAATATATTTTCATGTTTTTGTAAATATATATTAAACCTGAATCATATGCATATTATTTTAAATAAAGTCCTACATAAAAAGCTTGATCTTGTAAATATGCAACAAACTGCACTTTGGACATGCATGCAATTTACCTCTGCTACTCCACAAAAGGTTAAAAAGCCAAATGGCTTGTTTGAAGCCTGAGGCCTGTCAGGATTTAATCAGGACAAATAAACCCCTTTTTTTTGTGGCTTAAAAATGAGATGCTTTGTGAATAGCTTAATAACAGCATAGGCAGTTTATGGAACACATACCTTTCCATATAAAGGATTTGTGATAGCTTAGGAGCCATTACACAAAAAAATTCTAAGATTCACCCAAGTAATTAACTAGAGGAAGAAAATATACAAGGTCATTAACCTCACGCTACATCAAATGTGTTCATCAGCCAAGAAATACACACATATGTACAAATGGGAATATTTGAGTGTGAGGAAAAACCAGGTCTTCACTGCTATTTCTGCCTAAGGGTTATCGTCACACTTCTAAATGTGATGATTGTAGGTGGGAATGATCTTTCATCATTGTTATTCAGCTCCAATCAGAAGAACATTTGGACAGGTCTTTTGGAGGTGGATTTTTTCCTATGCTGTACTACGAGCAGAGATTAATCTGGTCAAATAAACCCCAATGGCAATGGTGTACGGAGTAACTGTACCGGAGTCTAGAATCTTCCATCTACTGGCACAAATACATAGGGGAGTTGTGTATGAAAGAAAAGTAGAAAAGAAATGGGTGTTGACCTCAAATATTCCTATTAGTTTCCAATATAAATCGTACTAAAGTACCTCCAGCATATCAGACTTTAGGTGGAACACAGAGACTGGAGATCATTTCTTGTTTATGTAGAATCTACAGGTAATACTTCGGAGCTCAGAAAATAAATCTGCTGTATTAATGCCGGACAGACAGACAGCATCATATGTGTCACTTTGCCTTTAGTTCTGCTTTAATGCAATGAAGTGTACACTGCTTAATGACCATCAGGTTTGCTGGTACAGCAGATCGGCCATAATTTACGGACAGGTCCGAAGCGGTCCCGGGCGATTTTGAGAAATTGGGATCGGTTGGGTACATATTATCGCATCCGATTAATCTCCCGACCACGTTGGTCGGGCGGGCAAAATTCGTACAAAAAAATCGGAACGTGTATGGGGGGCTTTAAAGATAGTTGGTTATGCCGGCCATAGACATCTCACTTTCTGGCCGATTTCTCGTGAGATATTATGTCCTCACGCAGGGCCACTAGTGCAGAGAATTGTCTGCACACCCTGAACATATTATCCTGAATTATACTTATTACCCTGAAACAGCTGTATGGTTTGGAGTAAATGTCTCTGTACCACAAAGCTATGTTTGCACTGTACAGCAATTCTGGAATTTAAACGAAGGGGCGTAAAGGAATGATTTGCATGGCTCCGCCCACTGTCCTGAAGTGAGGTTTTTACTCATAAGGGTTAGTTTCCACATACGTCGGGACCCTTGTAGCACATTGATATTGCCTGCTCGTTGCAGGTAATCTGCACCTGCAGATGATCTGTTTACACATCCGCTGGTGCAGAGGCTTAACCTTACGCGACGCGTTGAGCCTTGCATTGGCGGAGAGGCTTGACGCCGTGAAGACAGATCCTCCACCGAGCAGGTAAGTCTATCTGCTAACACGGGACCCCTGCTAAGCGTATACGCTTAGCAAAGAGGGCCCCGACGTATCTGGAAACAAACCCTAACTTTGGGTTTTGTGATGGATTGGGGAATGTAAATATCTTCTGTTTCAAGAAAGCGTGACGGTTTTATGTAAAAGTGTGAAACCCTTAAATCTATGCAAACAAATGCCCTGAGAAGTCACAAATCTTTCATTAAATCTGCTTTAGAGCAATTCGGTTTTTTTAGCGATCCATCTAGAAGGTATGAAAACAAGTGTCAGTGAGAAACCTCACAAAGTTCCCCAATTATTGCTTTGCAGGATCGCGTTATATTTTCAGAAACACCACAACATTCCATATGAGAATTGCAACACAAATTAGTATGCCCTTTGTGTTAATAAATACGTTACATTGTATATTTGGATTATGTAAACTTTTTTCACAGCTGATGAATAGAACAGTGAAGATTTGGTGAGCTGACGCCTACACAACCAGCAGAACAAATATTGAAGTGGATAAATACCATGGACCTTCATATCCTAGAACAGCGTTTACCTCCCCTGTCCTCAAATCTCGGTCACCTTCATTCTGCACAGGAGATCAGGGTCCATCGCTGTGCATCACCCACCTAGTCTGGGCATCCACAAAACATGAAATGTGTGCGTGAGAAGACATCTGTTTACTTCCATGAAAACTAACGAAGGGCTCATTTACAAGGGTGTTTCTTAACCATCTGGTTAAAAGCAATTACCGCAACTGCCCTCTGTTCCAGGTCATTTGCTCTGTAGGGTTACAATAGGGTTGTGTATGTGCAGACCCCTGCCCCTAGGAGTGCCTGGACCTTTCAATAAACAACCACGTAAATCAAACCCAACATAAATCAAGTTTTAGAACGAAAAAAAAAAAGGTAGTTTCGTAGCGCAGTGCGTGTGATCGCACCCACGCATTATGCTTTAATGAAACGTACAACTGGTTGGATAGGATATGGCTACACGGAGCTCTAGAAAGAAAGGGCTCTGTGCTTCCTATTGTGTTGGATTGTCATTGCAGGTTTTTTAAACGCCTAATAAATGCCCAATTAATGTTGGGTGATTTTTAGGCTTTTGCCTGATAGACTTGTCATGGGGGCATTATCTAAACGCCCCCCACGAGTGCCTGCAAAAGTATTAAATGTAGCCAAATACAAGTAGATGTATCAAATACTAACTCAAGGAGTTGCAGGACCATTCAAAAGCGGAAACATTTCCCAATTCCAGAGTTTCAGCTACAGTTTAGAAGTATATGTGCAGGACAGACCTTACATTGCCTCCTACAAACTATAGGTGCTATACCAGTTCGATCCACCTGTGATCTAGTGCAGCCTGGTAGCCACCACGCTGCGCTTGTTTGCGAGCCAAACGAATGGTGAATCGATTTGCACCACATTACACATTGGTTCCCAGACATGTCCATTCCCTGTTTGATCAACCTTTCTTCCAGCGGGATTGAGAATGGGTTTGCTTGTTCGATTTCCAAATGAGCAGTTGCCATTCGTGAATCGGAAAATCGATTCGTGTATGGGAACTAGTATTATCCAGAAGAAGTCAGTAAATTTCAGACCTATTGAAGTTCTTCCAAGATTTACCAAGGACAAACCTTCATATTCCTGGTAATTCGAGCAGTGAAGGCTGCCACTTCCAGCAGCACCTCCCGAGTCACCAATCCAAACACTTCTACAGATAATGGCTTCGCACTTATTCTGGGTTATCAATACGGTCATCTAGTGTGAAGTCAGCAATGGCAGCTTATATGGCTCATCATTTCCTTTTATAAACATCACTCAACAATCACACTGCTGACAAGCTAACAGGAAACATTTGTTAGAGAAAACAGACATAACATGACTTATTTATTCCTACAATTATATATAGCCCAATGTAGATTAGTATTAGTATCTGTTCATTTACCCACTCTTCATATCCATGGAACCGAGTGTAATTGCCAACCATTAGAGGAGTCTTTGGTAGTTCTCACATGGGACCTGTGCTATGGGCAGCTCCTTCTAGAATGGTGGGCAGTTATGACAATCATCTACAAAACATGTATTCTGATAAAGTAATTCTGATAATGTAATCTGGGAAATTAGGAAAGCTGCCATTGCTGAACTGATTCTAAAAAGTATCAGTGTTCTCCCCAGAAATTTTTTTCAGCCGGGTGGCATGAAAAAGTAGCCGGGGTGGAGGGGGAAAATTTCGCGATAATCAGTGGAAAAATTTAATTTTTACTTTTCAATAAGGAATAAAATCATACAATGCGTCGTGTTACGACAATCCATTTTAAGAGGTTTGACACACTGTCTTAGTTTTAATTGAACAAAACCAGTAAAAAACTGTCATAAAATAAAACCAAGCTACGTTTTTAATTATAGCACAGTAGAGAACCCAGCAACAGCAGCATTGCACTGTTACTTCACTGTAATATTAAGTCCCATCCCACCTCACTGTACATATTAGCCCCACGCTCACTGGTAATAGTTAGCCACACCCACCCACTTTTATAGTGAAAACCTCTAACCCTTCCCACCTTGTGACAAGTCTAAAACCTAACCCTCCTAGCCCATGAACGCCTCACCTGTAAACCCCCCTGCAACCCTGCAGGTAAGTGACCGTTCAGTCAGGAAGATCTCAGGATGGTAAACCCAAACCACAAGCTATACCATACAAACCATGTAATACGACAAACACACATTAGTACACAACAGCCACACAGCTCACAGTGATCACATTGTATTCCATTGTGAGCACAAACGGGAGCACAGAAGAGAGCCCATCACACCCAGCACTACCCTAACCCCCCCTCAATACAACCCTATGCTTCACCAAAAACAAACACGGGCCCCCCAACATCCCTCCCACACCTCGCTTTTCCTCACTCCGCCAGGCCTTGGCTAGCCCTGCTGCACATTGGACTACAGTTCCCCTCTTTTTCACTTTCGGTCCCCCGGCCTGACAAGAGCCCCTACCGCGCTCCTCACCAAGTCCCATTCCCCCCACGGATCCCCTCCCTCTTCCTTCAGAGATTCCTTGGCCTGTTCCCTGCCCCTTGTATCTTTCGCCCTTAGGAAGTCGGAAGCACAAGCCTATGACACCGGGAGCTGGGGACAAGGAGGGGTTGTTAACACTTTGTGTAACGGCAGCTCTGAGTGACATGATCATTACAAACATTACACCGTGTGTTTATAAGGGAGAGCTCTTCGAGTGACACTTCGTCTCCTCATGGTTCTCTTCTCCCCTTCTGCTGTCTGCCGGTGTAGAAGAAGTGGTAGCGAGCGGTCAACGTGCACACTAAGGTTAGCGCAGGGTCTGCAACTTTAAGACAAAAAGAACCACTTGGACCCGTTTCCGAACAAAAAAAAAAAAATGGAGCTGCAAACCATTATAAACACAATCTAACCCTGCATATAATAGCCAGAGTCCCCAGCCCCTCATATATGTGCCAAAGTCCCTAGCCAGAGTCCAGCCACCCAACTTGTGCCAGAGTCCCGACCCCCATAATTGTTCCAGAGTCCAGACCCCCTAAATTGTGCCAGAGTCCAGACCCCCATAAATTGTGCCAGAGTCCAGCCCCCCATAAATTGTGCCAGAGACTCACAGCCCCCCCCTATAATGTGACCAAGAGTCCAATAGCCAGAGTCCAGGCCCCCCATATAATGTGCCAGAGTCCATAGCCCAGTCCAGGCCCCCCATAATTGTGCCAGAGTCCAATAGCCAGAGTCCAGGCCCCCCATATATGTGCGAAGTCCAAAATCCATAGTCCAGGCCCCCCATAAATTGTGCCACAGTCCAATGCCAGAGTCCCAGGCCCCCCATATAGTGCGCAAGTTCCCAGGCCAGAGTCCCAAAAGATTTTGCAGAGAGTCCAGACCCCCATAAATTGTGCCAGAGTCTAGACCCCCCATAAATTGTGCCAGAGTCCACGCCGCACAAGGTTCTCATTTGTCTGACTCTATGTATGGTAGTATAGATGTTGTGCTGGCCAAGGCTATTAAAACGTACATAGACAGCTCTGAAATCACTAAAACAGACACTGACCAACGTCCTTCGCAGGTTATACTGAGCATCACCAAGAGTTGTGTGTCAAAATCATAGACAGCCTGCACCGGTCCGCCGGCCTCTCTGATAGGCTGCCGGCCAGCGGCCGCAACAAAGTCCTCTGCGCGCGAGCAGCCTGACAGGCGACGCCTCCCCATTCTTCAGGAGCGCACCGCAAGCCACTGAAAGACTCCCTGCCCACGAACGTTTTCGGTAGTTGCAGCGGCGCCGGAGTCTTTCAGTGGCTGTGGTGCACTCCTGACAAATGGGAGGCGCCGCCTGTCAGGTCGCTCGCGCAGAGGGGACTTGTGTGCTGCCGCTGGCCAGCAGCCTATCAGAGGTGAGCCGCGCCGTAGGATGAAGAAGAGCGCCGCATGCGGTCTCTGGAGCCGGGGTTTCCGACCCTGGTATAGCGGGACGGAACTGCCGGGCGGGGACTAAAATCTGCCGGGCCAATCTGCCCTGGGGAGAACACGGAGTATGATTGCCTGGATGTAAGGCTTATATCTTGAATTCAGTAGTTTCAGTCACAAGACTGATACAGGCCTGTATGTATATACAGAGACAAGCCGAGATCACCTTACTGCGTTACATAACTGGGCAGATCTAGAAATAGACATATTATATTATAAATTATAAATTGTAGACACTTGTAGAAACGTGAAAAGACCTGCTTTCCGATGTGATCCTAAATGCTAAGTAAGCTGGGGATCCCCAACAAAGTAACAGTGAACAACCAACATCATTCCAGATTTATCCCTGAAAAAGAACACACCTTATCAATATTCCTATGACTATACTATCACTCAACTGGCCTTTGTTACCATATTGCTATAGTAATGCCGGGAATACACGGCTCAATTTTCCAGAATCGTCTGCAGCAGCGTGATGACGTAGCCGAGCTTCCCCGATGTTGGCAAGGATAGGATATTAATCAAGGTTTACCAAGATGTTGGTAACCTGTAGTTTCAAGCGGGTTTTATTGATCCCACCCGAAGCTACCCATGCACAGCTGGATTGTTTTATAGCCTTTTGCACAATAGAGCGGCGTTAACGCGCACAACACGCTATTATGCAAAAATCGAGACGTGTATTCCTACCTTAAGTAATACAAACATTGTGACAAGCTTGCAAAGGTTAGGCTGGGTCTATCCTACATTTTTGTGCAGTTTTCCCACATGTTGCCCTCAGGGAAAACCATGTAGTGCAGCCGCAATGATGGCACTGTGGATCTGGTGGTGTGCCGGGGACGCACCAAAAATTCATTGGTAAACATGTGAGCAGTGGGCGATGTGCACAAACCAGGCCCCAATGAGTTTCTGGCCATGGTTTGCTAAAAGGTATAGGATGTGCCGACATGGCAATGTGTGCCCAAACATGAAAACAGCACCTGAACATTGGACAAACCACAGGCAACCGCAATGGACACGCCGATGTGTCCATAACGCCACCCACCGTTTCTGGGGCTGCCTAGTGTAGACCCAGCCTTACAGAGACTGTGAATGAGAGCCCAGTTCAACCATAACTACATCCCTCAAACACCATGAGACAACATGTAGTTGACAGGTAGAGAACGCAATAAAGCTTTGTGGTTTCAGGGCGGCCTGTCCAAGTGTATTCTTAGGCCAAGGCTCCACTGTGTCTTTTTGCCAGCGCTCGGTGTGCATCTTTTAGATTTCCCCGAAACGCTGACCATTATATTCATTGAGCCAGTACACACAGGTGTGATGTCTTGAAAAATGCTCCTTACCACATTTAAGGAGGCGTAGCACATTGCAAATGTGCCCATTGAAAATGTATGGGTGCGTCGAAAGCGTTCTCAAACCACCCCTACCTACTGCTTCAGATGTGTTTTGAGATGCAAGGGCATGTGTTTTTATTAAAACGTAGAGCAATCTTGGCCTTAGGCCGCAGACTTATCAGTAAGTATTTGTCAACAATCTTACAATGCGCCATAAATGTCCTTCTCGACAATAAGTTTTTTGTTCTCCGTTATACAATATTTATATAACCAATCCTTCAATGCGATGTAGAATGATGAAATTACCCGTTAATGCAAGATCATTTAACCTTGTTACTCAGAAGGGGGAAGAAAAAGTAAAAGAACTGACCGCACAGTTTTCATCAATGTTATATATCTCACAGGGGGAAAAAATCAAATATAATGTTATTCTGCTACTTACAGCAATCTGTCTGCTCTAAAAGGAATCAAACGTTTCCAATTCCTCTTGCTGGGACATTGTAAATCTACATGAATGTGTTTACAACCAAAAGCCTTAGAAATCCGTAATAACTGCCAAGTGCATGGACATTAACATCAGACATACATCATACACCAGGAGCTGGCCATACACCTTTAGATCTCTTTGTCCTTGTACCATGTCCTTGTTTGTCCATGTAAAATTAGCGACTTTCTAAACCATCAAGTCTACCTGTGTTCAATCGCAGAGGACCCGGCACTACATAGTTGTTGGTAGATCTAAAGGATATCCGACATCTAAAGGTGGGTTTACACATGTAGATTTTTTGTTCGTTCAACTGCTGATTCGATTTTTTGATAGATCATTTTGTCGAACATCGTTCGTCCATTTATCGAACGTAACATTACATTTTTTTGTTCATTTATCCTGATATCGAATGAAAATACATTCAGAATAACTACGACCGATAAAAGTTTACCAACATGTTCAATGACCTTTTGAACGTTTTTTAGTTCGAGATCGAACAAAAATTTATCCATCGAACAAATTGGCCATTCTAGATTTTTCAAAACCAAAAAAAATCAACCAAAAAAACGTTCGTTCTTTATTAATTGGACGAAAAAAATCTACAGCTGTAAACCCACCTTTAATGTGTGAGGCCAGCTTTACTCCAGGTGCATGCCTCTGCATACATCCAGAATAACGTTTGTGTATAGTAACCATACGTGATAAACATGGGTACAACCCATACTCGTCCTACAATATTCCAAAGTTACCAGGAATAGAATAGTTCTACACAGGTCATCCCACTAGAAATGTGATGCTGTGGACTTGCTGAACCAATCACAGGGTGTGATATATAGAAAAGAGAAGGAGCGTTAACATTAAAATACATTTGTAACAACTCAAACGTGTCAGTGTATACATAGAACTCATTTATATATTTATAGACTTCATACCTGACAGTTGCAGGAAGAGGACACTTTGATACAGAATTACAAATTGTGTAAAATCCAGCCCACAGAAAGACTCAACAGAGTCAGGAATATCGTTTTATCTCAGACTTCTAACAATCGTATCTAAAGAGTATTGTCAAGCGTAGTGTCTGGCCGCAGTTCAGCACTGACACCGGAATAATAGAGACGTTTTACATTACACTGACCCAACATATGGTGTACGGGCAACTTACATTATCTACAATGTTTACACAATCATTATCATTAAGGGCTTGTCCCCACTCAGGCCATTACCTGTGATTTTAATCACAGTGTGGCGATGGCCCCATTCATTTGAATGGTCTTATCCCCACTGCTGCAATTGTGGACACAAGCCTGGAGCCTGAAAATCACAGTCAAAGGCGCTCCCGAACGTCCCTGATTGTGGCTTCGAAAAATCATGAGCGGTCTCCGCCCGTGATTAGAATTGTGGGAGATCTCTCAAGTGGGGACATAGCCTAATGCCTGCCATACACCCACAGACGGGCTTTTGGAACCACTGGCCTAAAGCATGCATGAAATCTGCATATACAATATTGGCTAACAGCATTGTAATTAAGCAATGCTGATGCACAGTAAACCAACACGGATGCGCCTGTGTGCATGTATCCATTGCATGTTGTTGGCCCTTAATTTTTTTAGGTTTTCGATTTTGTCCCGCTGTGTATTTAAGTTTGACACCACTGAGTATTGGCTATGGTGCCAATAGTGTGCCATACACAATACGCTACCATCTTTACCAGTCACACCACTTGCTGCCCTATGTTTGATGGATGCATCATGGAAGGATCCAAAGTCATCAATATTCTGGTTGCGGATCCATTGAGCAGTGTATGGCCAGCATTGGGCAGATATTTTCAACTCCTCAGTCAAAGCCAAAAGTGAGATTTTACTACTAGCAATACCCATTCTCTGAACACACTGACCAACCAGCTGGGCCAATTGAGCTATATTTTTTTTTTTAAACAAACCAAAAAATGAAACAAATTGAGGCTATTTAGATTACATGGGTTGTGTATTTACATTAACATTCTGTATTACACAAAACATATATTATGTGACAGACTCATGCTGGTGGGTAAATTGTTAGTGTCAGATTGTAAAATGTGTCTCTCCATAAGTTGGTCAGTGGGTTCAGAGAATGTTTACTGCTAGTGCATAGATCAGGGGTAGACAAACTTTTTGACTCAAGCAAGCAATTTAATCTGTTCTTAAATTCATAAGAAAGGCCGGATCAAGAGACTGTATGGGCCCACACATTATAAGTGTTCCTTGCATCCCCATTGATGATGTCAAGGACATGTGGCATGGACGTCGTAATTGAAAAATTGAAAAAAAACAAAACATAGCTGACATATTTCAGTCAAAATGTGGATACCTTGGTGACAAGATGCTCTGGCTCCCCTCCGCTCATTCACTGCAATGAGAAAAGAGAAGGCGGACGTACAGGCACAAGCAGGGTAAAGACATGAATATATGGGTGAAATCGATTGCCGTTTCGAGCGACGCGCACGCTCACGGCCATCTTCTACCTGACCCATATAATATGCCCCCATCGCTGTTTTCGAGCGGGACAAATCAATTCTGCTCGAAAACAGCCTTATCGGACATGACCATTAATACGGGTCTCCAGGCAAAGCTCGGCTGAGGAGTCGGGGAGAGACAGTTCTGCTTTCCCCGGCTCCTCCGATATCTGACAGCAGCGCGATTATGTCATCACGCTGCTGCAGGGTACATCGGACGGCTCGCATCAAGCCGTCTGTACCCTGCTTTAGGAACTCTAATTGCAGGGAACAAGTGTAGGACACCCAGAGAGTCTTTTCACAAAGGTGGCAACGGGCCGGATTAAAAGATATCTGGCCCCCGGGCCATAGTTTGCCCATGCCTAGTATAGCCCTGCTGGAACTAAGCTCGGCCTCCTGGTACAGATCTTTCTTAGCTGGAGGAGTACAGAGTGAATACTGCATATCTGAATGGCTGGGTCTCTTTTTTGTTCTAATTTTCTCTGCGTCTTAGGGTATTGTCTCCACTGCGTTCTCAGCTCAAGGAATACACTTAGCACAGGGGGGCAGACGGAGCCGATCCACATACTGTTCTACTGGATCAGCTGTTCTCACGGCATACTGCCGATCCACCGGCTGGAGGTTGGAGTGCAGTACGTCAACCTCCGGTCATGAATAGGCAGAATGCCGTGAGAACAGCCGGCCATCAGGACCCACTCCAAGGAATGCGCTTAGCACAGGGGGGACGAGAACGCAGTGGAGACATACCCTTATAGTGTGAAAAATATGGCAATTAACAATACTGTTATAATATATATATATATTTTTTTTTTTATACCATCTCCCCATTACTTTCATTTCAGACAATCACCAACAGGAGACACCTTGATAAAGGTCACTGCGCACCACATCCAATATCACAGGATAAGGCAGCCATACACCCACCAACTTACGTTAGATTAACTTTAAATGCCGCCAGTCCCCCCAATATTAATAAGCATTACCACCACACCATTGCTGACATTCCTTACTGGTCCTAGAAAGAAATGTGACCGGATAGAACACCATTAGACAGGTCGTTGTACAATGGAGAGATGTGCTGGATGGAAGAGCATGCCACTCACCCTATGACCTCGTCACTGTAGTTCCTGCTCTTCCATGGGGTCCCGCTGTACGACCCCCCGGACACGTTATTCCCGGGGGCAGAGTGCAGGAGGCTGTAGTTCAGTCCGAAGGTGCTGGCCTTGTTGTCACGTTTCCTCTTGTTCCGGTTGCTGTGGTCGTGTCCCTTCCGCCACCCGCCGGGGCTCTGTGTCACCGGCTGATGGTTGTTATTGGTGGTCTCCAGTGGTAGGAAGTCCCCCTGCTCGCACAAGGCTGGGGTGGCCGGCATGGGGGAGGCCTGTGCTGCGCCACTGAACATGTTGGCCTCACAGCCGGAGGAGCTGCTGGACGATCCGCTGTGTGCGGGGGAGGCCGGGCTGTTGTGGTTGAAGTAGAGGTTCCTCAGGCCTTGCGTGGTCTCCCAGATCTGCATCCACAGGCTGTTGGAGGGGCCGAGTTGCTCTGGCTGGAACCAGGCGATCCGAGGATCCATCAAACGGAGCCTGGGCCCCCCGATCCGCCTCCCGCCGGGGCTGCCCTCGCCTACTCCAATCTCCGGTAACCAGGCGGACTACAAGTGCGGACCGCTCATTCTCTAGACGAGGCTCCGGTCACCCTCCCCCCAGATATATGAACGGTACCCCTCCCCCGGGCCTGCCGCTCTGGGAGTCTCGTGTAACGTCCTTGTACGGTTCACAACGTTCCTACCTGCCACACTAACCCGTTATCTAACGTCAGAGCCCTCCCCCCTCTGCTGCTCCCCTCCCTTCTCCTAGTCTTCCCCAATTAACGTCCCTTCTTTCCCTCCCACAACCCTTCTGCCCGGCCAGCTCTCTCATTTACTCTCTGCCCCCTCCCCCCTCCGGGTGTCACCACACTGAACACCGACTAAAACGAATGAACGCGGCGGCTGGCGCTGTGTCTCCGCTCTACCGAGTCCTGCAACTTTCTGGACACTATACGTAAGGGGGTCCCATGTCCGCCCGTGCTTCGGTCGCTGTCACATCGGCCACGGCAATGGCGGCTCCTCCCTCCTTCGCTGCTTCAGCGCGCATGCTCCGATCCAGCTATTGTTGCCCCGCCCACATGAGAACCGACGGCTATAAAGTTTCCTGACGTTGCAGTCTTCTCGCTCAGTCCTGGGCATATAGCCACGGCGGGTGGGCGCGTCGCTGACGGCACGTGGACAAGGCGCAAATGTGTAGAAGAACAAACTGGAAATACATTTGTTGAATATGATCTCACCAAGCGAATGGGTGCTCATCAGGAGAATGTGAGCTCACCAAGGGAATGGGTGCTCACCAGGAGAATGTGAGCTCACCAAGGGAATGGGTACTCACCAAGAATGTGAGCTCACCGGGGAATGGGTACTAACCAGGAATATGAGCTCACCGGGGTAACGGGTACTTGCCAAGAATATGAGCTCACCGGGGGAATGGGTGCTCACCAGGAGAATGTGAGCTCACCGGGGGAATGGGTGCTCACCAGGAGAATGTGAGCTCACCGAGCGAATGGGTGCTCACCAGGAGAATGTGAGCTCAC
>CM070041.1:25504870-25535454 GCA_036250615.1 Ptychadena robeensis
AAAATTATTCCTCAAAAATACCACTTGCCTAATAATTCTGCACTCCCTGTATATATTTATTGTTTGGTCATTACCAATAAAGACCCTATTTTAATTCTATTTAAAGAGTGTAGATTTATGACGTGCCGTTAAAGCCCCATCCTCCAGTACTTTTTCTTTCTATTAAGTGTTTTTGATTTGTACATAAAAACCAGACCCAGATGGTGCCTAAGCAAGTCCCTCGCCTCTCCTCTAGTGTTGTTGGGGCATCAGCAGACTGGTGAGTGCCTATGCTCCCTCTATTTCATAACCTGAGAATAGGGGCATATAACCTTTTTAAGCAGTAAAGGTTGAAAATGTTATGTTTGCCTGATTTGAACTCCAAGATTGTGACGTCCCATGTTGTAATCCACCCATTCCATTATCTTCAGATACAGGCATATATCAAGTCCCTCCCGCGCGACCAGTCTGCGCTATTCCGGCATTCCAGCTTTGACAGGTTGCTGGAGGACCCCCTGCATGGTTTATCCTCACTGTGCTCATATCTCATATTGTTTAGCTACCTGTCCCCAGCAGCCAGAAAAAGTCTGCCAGCCCACCACGACTGTATTCACATATGCCTTCTATCGGCCAGAAGGGCTATTCTGCACGAATGGGTGCAAACATCGCCCCCGACACTGACCCAAGTACAAACTCAGTTGAAAGCTTTATTCTATAAAGACATGCACAATCTACCACCCGACTGCCCCAAACGCTTCTACTTGAGGTGGAAACCATTTATCCGTAACGGATTGTCGGCCCTCGAGAGGTCTAGGGTAGAGGACAGGTTGGGAGTCTGGAGCTAGAGGGCTTTGGATTTATGTGACCTACTAACTGTCTCCATAATGATTAATCTGCAAGGATTTACCTGCATGTGCTGTTATCTATGAACCTGCATGGCATCATGGACTGTTGCGGACTGCCACAATCCCCAGTTGTGTTATCGGACACGTTTTGTTTTGTTGTGTTTTGTTAGGATTATAATTGTATAGATGTAATCGCATCTTTTCTCATGTATGATGTATCACGCATGTTTTGTTGTTTTTCTATGAAAATCCCATTAAACAAGATTTATGAAAAAAGAAAATGTTATGTGCGGCCCTTTAGTGATGCTGATGGCCACACTAGTGGCCCTCCATATCAACTCAGTTGGCCACCACTGCCTTAGGGTATGGAAAGATTACTCTCACCCAGGGTGTATTTATCCACTGATTTAACAGAGGCGAGAGGATTATAAAGGCTTCAATTGTAAATTCATAAATCAAACAAAGTTATATCCACAGTCAGTTAGGTCCTGTAAAAGAGATTTACAGAGAAAAGTACAGTGTGTTATGTTGACGCAGTGTCTGAAGATCACTATGTGATGTTTTCATTGCCCCTCCATATAGAAAGAGGAAAATACGGTGACTGATTAGGATAAAAATAAGTCACCCCAACGTACGTTTCATCTAGATCGACATCTTCAGGGGGTAACACTGAGGCGATATTTTTGTAATAAGGACCACACAGATTTTACGTGACAGAGCGGTGACATAAGTCAGGAGTTGCCTGGAGAGCGGAGAGCCCATAAAAGATAGACCAACCGAACCCATAGAGGGCGACCAGCTACATGCAACATGTGTTAAGCATATGCTAACTGCATCTGGCCATTTTGTAAAACATGTTTAAATATCTCCAGTAGTAAACATGCCATTTACATATTAATCAGCCCTCAATGACTGGTGCATTAGAAATGAGCCAGTATACATTTTTGTTGCAGGCAATATTTAAAACTCCATTATAGTGGGTAGGATAATAATGTCTTAATGAAAAAAGAAAAAACACATATTTAATTCAGAAGTCAGCAAGGAAAAACAAAACAAAAAACCCCACACATTACTTGAGAGCCACTGACTCGCCATTTCTCTAATCCCGTACTCCATATGCGCCTATAACTATTAATTTCTGTATCCCTGAATTTTTGTTGGCCTCATCTGGCTACTGGCCACATTTTTGCTGCCTGCCCTGACCTGTGGTATGTTCCTAATCTGTTATTCCATCTTAAAGCGGTTGTAAACTCAAAAAAAAATCCCCCACATACATGACATGGACATATTACACACCTGTCAGCAGTCATTACATCTGTGAAAACTCGCTACACAGAGAAAAAAAAAAGGTACTTACAATCTTCACTTCCTCATTGCCTAAGCACCATCTTAAGTACTGGCACTGAAGCACTTCCGCCCATTTTTTCTTGGTTGAACTTACTAAGGTGCCCTCCCCTGCATACATATTACATCCCAAGGGTTTGGTATGGGATGGAAGACAGTGTCCTCAGAGATTATGTGCTGCCTTGCATAGGAGACAGGAGTGAAGCTGAAGGAGGACACTGTAGGAGACAGGAGAGATTGAGATGAAGTGGTGGTGAAGGGGTCAGTGTGCAGGTGTATGGGGGTGACATGGATGTGGGGGGGCACACAGTTAGGCTCAGGATGAGGTTAGGTTGAGGTTATAAATTATCTTCAAATATTGAGAGCCATCCACTATCTATCCTTCATTATATTTATTTGTGCCACATCCACATACAAATATACATCGAAAAAGAAGGACATGAAGAAGTGGTGGTTAACACACCAACATCCTCACCTCCCATGTGAAGACTAGGGACTTCGGGACTTTAAAGGCACCACCAAGTATGCATAACGTTATCATTACATAACATTTGTTAAAATTTATTTAGCCAGCATTGACATAAATAAGTTACAACCGTTGAGATAGATACGTATAGTCGGCAAAAGCAATATGACATAATTACATGAGTGAATACAAAACATATAAACTTATTTGCAAACTCATAATCAGATTCACAATGTACATGGATACAGAATTGAGCAGGCTGGGGACAACACTGTTCGCGCGTTTCGCGTTAGGCTTCATCAGGAGATATTCTGTTCCCATAACTGCATTTTATGGTTAGGGATCTACTGGAGTACGCTGAAGGCTCATCTTGAGATGGGGCGAGACCCCACGGGGAAGGCAGAGGGGCCCCACAACCGCACGCCGCCCGGCCGTAGTGGGTGGTCTGCGGGATGACAGGGGACCACGGGGGGTTCGTGCGCTCGTTCACCCCCTGTTGTTGTGGAAGGAGTTCCCCCCACCAAACATCCCCATTGACCGGCCGTTATCCCGTCCCGGCAGTTGGTATCTCACGTCACCTCCGAAATTATAAAATTTCGTTACCTCTCCTCTGCTGCCGTCCCAGCAATGCTCTCCTCCCTCCTCTCACTCCCACAATCACCTCACAGCTGACCACTTCCATGTCTGAGAAGGTTCTCATTCATCCAGATCATGGTCATATGGAGGAGGAGGACCAGGCCGGACTGGGTTGCTGGTGAAAATACAAATAATCTCTTCATTCACCCTCCTCTGCTGCCAATCCCAGCAAGTCTCCTCTACACTTCCCCACAATCACCTTACAGATGACACTTTCCATGTCAGGGAGGTCTCCATTCATCGCATCCATCATGAACTCCGAGCCAGAGAAGGGGAGGGGAGGAAGGGGGGAGAGCACACAGGACACGGGCTGCACGTTGAGTGAATTGCGTGTAGTGACGTCCACAGAGCAAGCGTCAGAGCAGTGCATTATGGACCCCACACCCAGCTGATGCTTTCTCGCAGCCCCCTTTCAGGCTTTGACAAGCGACCTTGGCGCTGCGGTTTGCTGCAACGGTCACAGCCATGCGGAGGTGCACCCCTACCTCCGGCCCCCCCAAACCCACCCCCCCCCATCGCCCTCTTCCACCCCTGCCTCTCTTAAGATTTTTTTTCTTTTGAACAGTGAGTGCCCTATCTATTGGCAGCCTGATGCCATAGGGCCAAGTGACCTACAAACGTGCGAGGTCCACGTTAAGCTTTTCCCTTCTACTTAAGTCTTGGATACGCAGCAATCCCTTTTTTTTGCCTTCTCTCACTTCACCTCCTTGGGTGTTTTGCCCGAGTTTCGCGCGAGCTTTTCGCTGTCACCCAGACTGGGGTACAACTTAAAACCCCACCTGTCCACCCGAATTCCCCTCGGTCTTTAATGTCCCGCCCGACATCAGGTACGGGCGCGGGTGGGGGAGCGGCCAGGGCCTTTTGACCTCTACATACTCTCCTGTTCGGGGCTGTCCCCGGGGGATCTTCACTAAGCACAGCCGGCCTGGATGTCACCCCCTCTCCCAGCCCAGTTCTGCATTGAACGGACGGGGGGCGCCGCGGACATTCATATGCAAATTTGGCCTATCTTCACATATGGAAATCACCCCCCCAGGTCTCATTTCAGTAGTGCCTTTGAAGTTCCCACCCCTTCCAGGGGGCTCCCAAATGACATTGTAATGATTACAACTGTATCCACTACAATTCAAAGTAAAACAAAACACTTTTCCAATGTTATAAAAATGTTATCATAAACAAACAGAATAACTGGTTTGATCTTTCATACCAAATAGGGATTTATCATTTATATCAGACATGTCAAACACAAGGCCCCCCCCCGCCGGGCCCAATCCGGCCCGCCAGCATGAATGTGGCCCGCCGCTGCGTTCCCATCACATGACGCGCGGTGACATAGGGAGGCCTTGTGTGCCGCCGGCCGCATGCGCAGATAACACGTCACGCGTGTAGCCTGGGATTCAGGAGGTGTGACCTATAGCAGAGGCAGAGGGTGAGTTGCGACAATACACGCAGGGGGCGTTGTTTGGCCGCCCATAGAAGCTGTTGGCGGGTTGCTACAGCACAGAGAATTAAAACCGAACATTGACTCATTGATCGGGGGACGGGAACGGTTGTCAGTCCACTAGCCAGCAGCGAAACAACACAATGAGCGCATTTTAGGTACATTCCCAATAGTACTGTTTTGCTGATAGCATGTGAGTTGGGTGGAACGCACTATTAGCCAAGATGTTCCATCATTTGAAACTGACAATGTTAACCAGAAATGTGAATTTACATTTCCAAATTCACATTTCTGGTTAACATTTGTCAGTTTATGATGTTCAGTAAACCATTCGGCCATTTCGGCTGGATTTTAGATTTCGGCCCCTTCTCTGATTGAGTTCGACACCCCTGATTTATATGATACATTTTATAAAAAAAAAAAAAAAATGTGTGTTTCAAACATTATTATATTCAGGATGTCTATTAGACCCTTGTAGGGACATATTTTTGGAAGTAACAGGCCTACAACACAAATAAAAAAATCCATTAGAGTCTATGGTGCGCTTTTGGCACAGAAATCTGGACCTTGCAAGAGCGCTAGGGAGGTTTTGAAGGGGCATCGCTTTTTCAAAGCACACCTTCGGCGTCATGCCTTCCTGGAGGGAGGTGCACAACACCCAGGAGGTTAAATAGAAACAGGTTCATATGAATCATATGCTATCGCTAGGATTCTGTTTCAATTATTTTTATTGGATTTTTTATGAAACAAATAGAAACAAACAATTTACAAAGATTCCTGAGTAATTAGTATAGGCAAAGAAGTACTTTTTGTATTAACTCAAATGAATCATGGCAATCGAATACAATGCTCAGGCAACTTAGGACAGTCCCAATGCAAACAATATCTCAGCAGTGGTCTAAGCTGCTCAGAGCGCAATGTAACAGGTTCAATACATGAATTGCGTGACACAATAAAAATGTCATGCATCAATAAAAGATTGGGCCCTTTGGAACTTCTGGGCCCCAAATACAAAAATAATAGGAATAAGAAGATAGAGAAAGAAAATGAGAGAAGGAAGCATGACAAGGAAGGAAGAAGGGGGAGTAACCACTGTAAGGGAAACCAGGGGTGTGCGGGTGAAAATATGGTCCACATGTGAGGGTGAAGGTGGGAAATGTTTCAAAAATGTGAATGTATTGCTGTGATGAGTAAATTGGGAGGTTTTACTTTGATATAATCAGGACCATTTGGAAATTTTCACATTAACAGAAAAGGTATTGTCAATGGGAATGGCAAATTATATCTTTTTTCAGTTAAAAGCACAATGTATTCATGTATTCTTATAAGCAGTTATGGGGCAGCTTATTGCCTGTTGCCTGCCACAGCCTGTATTATCCTAACTAGTCCTAGATGTAAGTGCGACCCAAAGTGAATTTTCACGCATATTTTTTTACTGTAAAAAGAGGAGGAAGGTTTTGCTGACAAGATAGTGGTAGTGATAATGGTACTGTTTTCATCTAGGTGTACTCTGGGTTTCCAAGTATTTGCTGCCCTTGAATTTACCCCCATTCATTTTTGTAAAATTATTCCATTCATTCCTTCTCCACTAAAACGACCATGGCTGACCATTATTGACCAGTTAATAACAATTATTTTATCTCATTTGGCAGAAAAACATAAACAAATGGACAAATAAATCTTTATTTTTTTGTCAGATTTTTTTCAATATTATTAAACAATTCTGTATTGCAACAACCCCAAAATATATTAGCTGAAAGGAAAAAAAGGTTATACGAGATAAAACCAAACTGCAGTCATTCATGAAAAAATATCAAAGTTGTGTGAGGCGTCTTTTGAAATGTTCTTTTTTTCCGATAAACACATCTTACATTCCAAATGTACCTTGTCATATGGCTTTAACAAATATAGTGAAAGGGACAACCTAAACTAAATAAATTCAGTTCAGATTCAAACCCTTTGGCCCCCGAATTAATTTTTCTGGCAATTACAAAAAAAAAAAAAATAAAAAAAAAAAAGAAGAACACAACAAAAATAAAAAGTGAACCACCAACATGTTTTGTCATTTTAAATTGAGAGGGCAGATGAGGGGCAGCATACAAGTATTGGCCGTTTGATCATCAAATATCTAAATTCCAGAACATTTGACAAATCAAAGTATATAAACATTGTATCATTTGTTTAAATATATCCTAAAAATTCATTAATACTTTTGCACTGAGGGATGCACATGAAGTCTTTACTGTTGGGTTACACAACCACCTGGACATCAAAGAATAAACAACAAAAGGCCAAGATCTGAAATATGGAGTAAAAACAAAGGCCATCCTAACCCTGGGTCTCAATTAACGGGAAGTCCATTTTAAAAAAACAATGTTCTGAAAATAGTTATCCAGTCAATTTTAGACTCGTGCCCTGAGAGGTGAGGACTGCCAGGATCTTAGGAGAATCCTACCCCTCAAAGATCAGATATGAAGATAAATGTATAATTAAAAACACTCTATAAAAACAAGGTCATCCTGCTGATCAAACACATAAACTGCTCCATAATGTAACATTTTGGAGGGGGCACCATCAGGTGTAAGGCCAGGCCCTGTAGGTTCACCTTTTGTGGAATCCTGACAAAAATGATTTGCACGAAAGGATAACTGGTGAAGAAGGAGAGGATCTAAGCTACTGTTTGCAGAGAAAATAACTCTAGTTTTAGCCTCTATGGGTTGCCATATGTGTAATGTTCATCTACTTGATGTCCAAGTCAAGAATCCTCCTCAAGAAATTGACCAACTAGGCCTCCGTGCAAGCCATAACTCTCACAAACACAACTGACCTGTCCCTTAATATTCAGCCACACAATAGAAATAAGAGAAGGAACTGTGCTCCCTTATTACTAAAAGCTCAAAATTCACGGACCCACAGCGAACCCGATTTTGCCTGAGAGATTTAATGGGGGTGTTATCTAAACACCACCCTGAGCACCTGGCCTGTATAAGTGTACAAGCACACAGGAGTGCTGTGGTGTGCGAGTAGCCGAGAAAGTTTACCAACATGGCCAATCACTGCTCGATTGATTGTTTTTGGATCACTTTTGATCAATCGATTCAGCTACAAAAGGATTTGATTTTAAAACATTCTACTTAACCATATAAGCAAAGCTTTAGATATGCAATAATTTAGTGATAAAGGCAATGTAATGATTGGACTTTAACTAACTATACATTAAATCACAAATCTCGTTAATTAGACCAAACTGACTATTAGCAGGCAGAAGTTATGGACTAAAAGATTAGATGTCTATGTCTATGTCTGTTTACAGTTATAAAGATGTCCTCTTGGCAATGTATGGCAGAAAATAGATCATCCATATGACACTGAAATTCCGCAGCACTGCGCTGCAGCAAAGACTATTTGAACATGGCTAAACAATTGATATATCTCTTGGCGATCACCTCCATCAGCCTTCTCTGGAAGAGTCTACAGAGATTGGAAAAGTGCTGAGGCAAAACTTTCAGCTTGCATAGCCCTATGGTTGAAAAAGAGCATCTGCTTGAAACGCGTCCAATTGTTCCCATTAAGCCCCCCAGTATCTGTAAGCAGGAAGTGATCTCATCCCCAACCAGGAAGTGAGGTCCTCCTGGAAAACACATGGCCCTGAGAGATCCACCCTTGTAAACCTCTCTCAATGTGAGTATCTTGTCTGTTGTTTTGTCTCATTTTGTTTCAATTTGTTTTATCTTATCCTATTCCACATGATTTAACCATTTGTTGTACTAGGTTGTGCACCTCTGTCCTTGTTCTTATTTGGCCAAGCATGTACTTCAAAAAATTTAGTCTAAAAAGCACTTAATGCCAAAATAAATGTCCAAAGGTCACTTCTAGGCCATCCCTACAAAGGCCCAGATATGGCACATCGAAGTTCCACCAGAAGACATGCTGGACCAGAGAGCAGCTACAAAGAGACCAGTGTAACAGAGGTATAATTCTCATCATAGAGGTGTCCAATTCTCATGTAAGCAGCAATAAAACCCGAAGACTTCCTATGCTCCACAGTGGCTGTTTATTGGGTCTTTTCATACTTTTTTACTTCATACTACTTGAAATAACCAGGAGCCCAGGATCTCCTTCTCAAATATGACCTTTTACTTTCTTGGCCAAGGACTTATCCATGATCTCCTTTTTTACCTACCATTTCATATTTTAGTCAGTAAGTAAGACAGGATGGACCAATCCTTAACACTATTGGAAAATATAAGGTGTGTACATGCACTGCTAGCAATGTAGAAAGGACTGGATGATGTTTTATATAGGCCAACAGGAAGGATATCATGTAAAGGGATCACAAATAGGAGCATGATATTTATGTGGAATTGAAAGAAAAAACAAACCCCACTACTAATCCTAGCGTATTCTGCTACATCTGGAAGACCTTACATACTGTTTAGTTGTAGTTCCATGACAACTGGAGGATTTCTGAGATTTGGACTAACCAAGGATTGATTACACTTTAGTATACTGTCCTCTTTCAGGATATAGTTGTCTATATGACTATAAAAAGGAGTTGTGATTTATTTGATTTTTGTTCTAAGAGTTAAACAATGAAATGATCACCATTTTTGTTCATTACAGTCTTTTAAACCAAATGTAAAATTCGGAAATGAACCTTTAATAATGGAATTATGAATAATGAAAATGAAGGCCGATGTGGCACAACAATATTTGAATTTTTTTTATGCCAACTCCAGATAAAAATAGACCTTGAGTAAAGCAACCCATTATCTCTTCTTCAAAAGACAGTTCGCAAGTAGAGATGCTAAAAGTTTGACATTCGCAAATTACATGCAGACTGAGACAATCTAATACAACTGCTGCTCTGACCGATTGGCTCAGCTTCAGTCTGCACATCATCACTATCCATAACACGTCTTTTCTTCTATAGATATTCCATAGCTCCCAATTAGAAATCCTTTTCTTTTTGATTTTGCTCTGATCCAATGCCAATTAGGTATATGTGGAAACCATACGCACAATATATTTAAAACAGATTCATTTATTATTGCACACCAATAACAAATATCACATTTATAATACATAGTAAAAGATATTTATTGAATGATCAGTGCATCAACATTTTTTTACTTAAGGTGCAAAGTGCTAATAAAGAATGTTATGCTTTGTGCATATTGTATTTACATCAGATACCAATACTGTACACTAGCAGATATGATTGTCTCCGTTTTTAAGGGCAAACCGCATAGACTTCAGGTGCCCAACCTGCGGCCCTTTGAGCATTCTTAGGCAGACCTCCTCAGTCCTCCACCTGCGGCCCCCCAAACCTAACTGTTAATGCATAGGTTATAGGAACTCACCTGTCCAACAGGTCCTTGTCCAGGATATTGTTAAATTGGCTTTTACATGTGCCTATCTTGTAATTTTATCACCTCTCCTCCTCTTTCCAATCAGCGACCCAGACGGCAGCTGAGCAAGTCCCTCGCCTCTTCTCCTCTAGGATCAGCAGACAGGCGAGTTCAATTCCACCAATGAACGGGGGGGTGATTCTATAGTATATATTGCTGCACATAACCTTTGACAATGTATGTGTGCATTACCACACTACAATGTTCCCTAAAGCTGGAAGTATAATTTAAATTAATAATAATGTCTTCTAGCTAAGCATACTGTAATTTCGTATTTATTTAAAAATTCTTCTACAAGTCAGTATACATTGAAAATGTTATGTGCGCCCCTTTAGTGATGCTGAGGGCCGCACTTGTGGCCCTTCATATAAATGGCCACAACTGGCGTAGACAATCATATCAGCCAACGTAACAGTATTGGTATCTGATGAATTTCATGCACTAAGCATAACGGTTTTTATTAGCAATTTGCACCTTGTAAAGTTAAAAACTTTTGATGAACTGTTCAATAAGTATTGATTATTATGCATTATACATGTAATATTTATAAAAAAATATTTAATAATTAAATCTGTTTGAAATAAATAATGTGTGTATGTCTCCATAACAGATACAAAAAGAGGGGGTTAAAACCAATTTTCTTTCATACTTAAATTCTATAACTAATTTAGCTCTCGTATTTCCAGACGACTCTGTACTGGAGCATAGCCTGTCCCTTTAAGAAGAGGGGGATCAAGCCACTTTACTGCGATAGGATTTATTTTTTACAGAGTTCAGCATTAGCAAAAAAAAAAGTGTATAAAGTACAAAATTAACTTTTGTGATTTTTGCGATTTATAAAAGGGATAATGCAATTCCCCAAATTTCTGAATGCTGGTAGAACCTGAGCTGAAATGCAGTTTGTTTTCATTTAGTCTTTGTGTATTTCTTCTGTACAGTTTCCAGGTAAGAAATGAAACGTCTAAGATTTGTTCGGACATTGTCCAGGACACACAGCTGGTCTACACTGTATTTATCTCGGCCTTCTTTCCGTATCTGTTAAAAAGAAAAATAGGTAAAATTGCTACAGATTTTAAAGAGGTTATCATTTCATCCACATTGTTCTAAAATACAATACATGAAGCTGGCCATACACGTCTCGATTTCCCTCTATGGCCAGCTTTACTCATAGGAGCAGGAACCCGTACATACCAGATGTTGGATTTAAATATTGACCACTAATTGCATTTCGAACAAAAAGGATTGATTAAGCCTGTGTTCATTTAAAAAAAATTATATCCAACAAATCTAGCAAAGCTGTAAGATATAGCGCATCCACATTTTTTTTATGTTTCAATCCAGAATGGATTAATTTATTCCCTTTAGAATTCTACACACAACAACTCAATGTTAAAAAAGTTTACTTGAGGTTTTCACGAATGTATTAAAACATATTTTTTCACATGTACATATTCACAGCCTTGCCAAGTGCATCCCGTTTCCCATTATCATCCTTTCTGCCGCTTGAGTGAAGTCCACCTGTGGTAAATTTAGTTGTTTAGACAGGATTTGGAAAGGCACACACCTGTCTATATATGGTCCCACAGTTCATGCCAGAGCACAAACCAAGGGTAGTCGAAGGAATTGTCTGTAGACCTCCGAGATAGGATTGTCTCAAGGCACAAGTCACAAACACATTTGGTGCTTTGAAGGTCCCAATGAACACAGTGGCCTTCATCATCTGTAAGTTGAAAAAGTTCAAAACCATCAGGACTCTTTCCTAGAGCTGGGTGGCCATCTAAACTGAGCGATCGGGGGAGAAGGCCCGTAGTCATGGAGGCGAACAAGAAGCGAATGCTCACTCAGTCAGAGTTCCTCTGTTATGAGAGGAGGACCTTCCAGAAGGACACCAATCTCTGCAGCAGTACCATACAGTCCTGCTTGGTGGAGAGTGGCCAGACGAAAGCCCCTCCATAGTAAAAGGCAGCCCGCCTGGAGTTTGCCAAAAGGCATCTGAAGGACTCTCAGACCATGAAAACAAAATTCTCTGGTCTGATGAGGATTATTTAGTGTGAATGCCATGTTTGGAGGCAACCAGGCACCGCTCATCACCAGACCAATACTATCCCAACAGTGATGCATGGTGGTGGCAGCATCACGCTGTTGTTTTTCAGCGGCAGGAACTGGGAGACTAGTCAGGATACTGGGAAGATGACAGCAGCAATGAACAGAGACATCCTGGATGAAAACCTGCTCCAGTGCACTGTTAAGCTAGCCATACATGTTCCGATTCCATGGCCGATCGATCACCCATCCGATCGATTCCGCGATGCCAGAGGGAATCGGATGTCCGATCGATCACCCAATTAAGCCTGTCCCTACCACCTTGGGCCACCGATTCCTGGACGATTCCGTGCCCGATCGATCACTTCACACATGGCAACTCCCCCCGATGTGTGCTGAATCGGATCAGAAAGACCAACATGTTGGTTCTCTGGCAGATCCGATTCTGGGCCCCCGATCGATCGGACGTGATCGATCGGGCAAGGTGGGCTTCACGCGATTCCAGGACGATCGATTAGCGTGCACGCGCCCGGAATCGATCGTCCCGGAATCCCTTGGGAATCGGACCCGTGTATGGGGACCTTTAAACGCAGACTGGCGTGACAGCTCATCTTTCATAGGATAGCGACCCTAAGCACACAGCCAAAATAGCAAAGTAGTGGCTTCAGGATAACTCTGAGAATCTCTGGAAAGATCTTAAAATAGTTGTGCACCAACACATCCCATCCAACCTGATGAAGCCCGAGAGGTGCTGCAAAGAGGAATGGGCAAAACTGGCCAAGGGATGGGTGTGTCAAGCTTGTGGCATCATATTTAAAAAGACTCAAATGTGTACTTGCTGAGGAACATGCATCTACAAAGCATTGAGCAAACGCTGTGAATACTTATGTCCATATGATTTCTCAAAAGTTTTTCAAAAAATTTGCAAAAACCTCAAGTAAACTTTTTTTAAATTGTCATTATGAGGTGTTGTGTGTAGAATTCTGAGGGAGGAAAAAATAAGGCTGTAACATAAAAACATGTGAAAAGAGTGATGTGCTGTGAATACTTTCTGGATGAACTGTAACCCATTAGGCCAGGATTGGCAAATCAGCTGATATTTTCAGACAGCTTGAAAACCTGCACATGGTAGCTTGTTGGCCCTCAGAAAATATATTTTCTATTTGTTCCTTAGAGAACCAATACTATTGTGTTGTGGCAGATATCCAGTTACAAAGCTCTGCAATATGCATTGAAAAAAAAATCATTTTGTTCAAAATGTTCATAGGAGGACATGAGCTGAGGGGACTTTTTCCACAACTACACAATAGCTAACCTCCTTTTTCTGGAAAGAATGTCCTCCTAAAATGTCAGAATCATTAACACAGTTATCTACATTCATTCAAATATTTACTCTAAGAACTACAAAATTACAACCCTTGAATTAGCTCCTTTTGCACATTGGGGGGCTCAGCTTTGTGTTTGACATGCTAATACATAGGCTCCCCTAAAAAAAATAAAAATAAAAAAAAAAGGAGACTGCATTCAGAGAGGACAACTCCAACCCATGTATGAGAGGGCCAAGGAGTTCACAGGCTTGGGAAGGACATTCCAATGAAACTTGTGTTCACTGAAACCATTTCTCTGATTCAATTTACAATGATTATATTGTTTTGTATTGTACACGGAGCACAATTAGGAAATTAACAAATTTATGAAGAGATTCTGAGAATAAACCTTCTGCTTTGGTCGGGTTAGCACATTCCAGGACTATAGCATCTCAATGCACTAAAACCTATATACACAGATACATATGCTCACAAACCTCAACCACCAATTAAACAAGCGTGTTTAGTCATGGAAAAAAGTACACCAGATTTCTACTAATGTAAAGAAAAAGTTCCTACTGTGGCAGGGGTGTAATACAACATAAAGAAAAGAAGTTCCCACAAACGCAGGGCATACGTGTCAAGTTTGGAAAATAAAAAACCGGGGGACGTATAGGAAGTGACATCACTGACTCTAGGAAACTGACGGGATTTCGTGAAATCGGGATTTGGCCAGGAAAGTCACACAGGGGGTGTAATACACTGCCTGGCCAAAAAAACGTTGCCACCTGGATTTAACTAAGCAAATAAGTAAGAGCTTTCTCTAGAGATGCTCACATTTGCAGACGATTGATAAAACAAATTGCAATTCATAAGCATAACCTGGCAGCTACTTACTCTCCTAATTACTATCAGTGATAGGTAAAAAGACATGTACCTTTGTTTTAAAAGCTGGCTGAATTTTTTTTAGTGATTGAAGTAACTTTATCTCCACGGCAGCCTTCTCTGCTTCATCGCCATCCGCAAATACATCAAAAATGGCATCCAGTGCTCCTCCAGAAACCACCAGAGAAGAATCATTACTGGCAACTCCAATCAGGAAGGTACCTATTAACTGAAGAGAGAGGTACCAAAGAATAAATGAGTAAATACCAAAAAGGGTTTTCCGATGGCAACATAGAAGCGCATATTATGTTTTTGTGTAATGAAATTAGTTGCAACACTTATATAAGTACACAGTCTTATCCAATTTATATGACTCACGATACAAGTAAAAATTAGGAGGGAGAGCTCCTGAATTATAGGCCTAAACATACTTAACCTCCCTAGCGCTCTACTGAGATCCAGATTTCCATACCAAAAGCGCATAGATTTTAATGGAATTCTGTTTTTTATGTTGTAGGTCTGTAACTTCCCAAAATATGTCTGTAAAAGGGTCTAGTAGACACCCTGAATATAATAATGTTTGAAACACAAAATTATGTTTGAAAAATTATTAAAAAAGTATAATTTGAATGATAAAATCTCTAAAGCCCCCCATACACCTTAAGATCGATCCATACAATCTTCATTAGATCTACCAACAAGTGTGTAGTATAGTGGCCTCCCTGATAGAATACATAGTGATTGGAAGGATTAGAAAGCTGCTCATATTACATGGTTTTGGTAAAAATTTGATTGTACAGAAATTGTATGAAAAGATTGTAAGGTGTATGGGGGGCTTTACATACTTATTTTGTATGAAAGATTCAAAGCAGAATGTATTTCTATTTGTTTTTGTTTATAATACATGTTTTATTTATTTGGAAATGTTTTTTGTATTATGTGTAATTGTATTGGATGCAATAGAGAGAGGGTTAGCTTCAAATGGGCACATCTGGGGAATCACAGTGAAAACCCCTGGGGGGGGGGGTTAATAGCTGATAAATAAACACACGATATGCCAATAGTTGACAGTGACAGTTCTGTATTGTCTGCTTCTCTTAATTGTTTACATCTCCATTAAGTGGATGTTATGTAGCAGTATTTGAATGCTATGGACTGCGATCATACTGTGTATACCACAAACACAGGTTTCAGGCATGTGCAGACTATAATTTTCTGGAATCCCATTGACATCACAAACACTGCAAAGGGTCACTCATCGCAGAACCGTGCATGCAGCAGTAGCAACCTGGGGAGTTCTAAAGATGCTGCACAAGCCAGCCACTGCAAGACGGTATGAGGACGATGACAGGGTGCCGACTTTGAAGATCTATACCAGGGAAACCATGGAGGAGAGTATGATTTGGAAGGTTATTGTATGCTTAATATTTTTTGTGTTTGTGTAACGTTTATAAACCCCTTTAGTAGTAACTAGATATTGCATTGGATTTATCAATCAGTTACTTCGCTCATGGAGAACACCAGTGCTGAATAACATTTTGGAGTAAATGTAAGATTGTACCTTCAATTTTTCTGCAGTGTTTTCACTCTTGGCTAGCACACTTCCAGTGATCCCAAGAATACTGACTGCATTCACTCTTGTGCTGGTATTACTGCTGGAGACACAACCCTCACCAAAGCTCATGACTTGTTCTGGGGTCATACACTGTAAGAGAAAGGCAAACAGCAGTGAAATACAGATGGCAAAAATTAGGCTACACGCTAAAATCCCTGCGTATAGCACAGTGCACAAGCCCGCCATTGACGGAAATGGGGCTATAACAGGGCCCATCATAGACTCAGCCTGTCGGTTCAAACCTCCATTGCATAAATGTCGACGCAGAGCACCATGTTAACATAAATGCAATGAAGGCTTGATGTATGACGCATCCAGTCAATGCACGCACCATACCGAGATATGACTAAAGGCCCCCATACACGAGTCGGATTCGCACCGGATTCCGGCACGATCGATTCCGGGCGCGTGCACGCAAAACGATCGTGCCGGAATCGCATGCAGCCCACCTTGTCCGATCGATCAGGTCCGATCGTTCAGGGGCTCAGAATCGGATCCGACGGAGAACCAACATGTTGGTCTTTCTCATCCGATTCTGCCCGGATCAGGGGGAGTTGCCATTTGTGAGGTGGAATCGGAGGTGGAATCGCACACGGAATCGTGCCGGAATCCGCTCGGACAAGGTGGTATGCTGCGATGGATACTCTTAATTGGCCGATTGATCACACCTGCGATTCCCGGCAGAATCGCCGGAATCAATCGGATGATGAATCGATTGGACATGGAATCCGACACGTGTATGGCTAGCTTAACATGCCCAGGATCCTTAGTCATACGCCAGCCCATAGATTTAAACGGGTCGCCTTATCGGCGCTACTGAGCAAACGGGGTCTTGCACTCATTGTATATTCGGATGTCAGCACATCCAAGTGCGTAGTGTAGCCCTACCCTTATTTCTCTAGTATAAAAAAATATATATATATATATAAACAAAAACAGATTTCTAAACAATCGTAGAAAAAAAATTCTATTCCATTTCTTTCTTTTATAATACGATTTTGCTTTGATACCTGTGCTATGCCTTTAGAGGCCATAGTCTGGAGCAATGCGCGGACAGCACTGCTTGCAGCTTCTAAAAACTCCTCCCGTTTTGGAATATCTGATGAACAAAAGAAATGTTAATTACCAAATTTAAATAATGACCAATAGTTTTAGGTGTTTGATATATTTTACAGTCAACACACAAAGTGAAGGAAGGTTATAAATGATCATGATTATCATATTAATTTGGCATTTCATTGATGTGACCAGGACAAAAATAGTCTACCTGCTGACAAGGCAAATTATATAAAGCCTTGACAACAAAGTGTAATGATTAAAGTCCCACATACAGTTAGTTCACTCCATACAATTTCTTTTAGATCTACCAACAACTATGTAGTGCTGGGTCCTCCCTGATAGAATGCATAGTGATTGGAAGGTTTAGAAAGGTCCACATATTACGGTAGAATAAAGCTGAATGTACAGAAATGGTATGGTTTGTAAGGTGTATGGGGGGCTTTACTATGGCTTTCACTCTTCAAGCCTCTTTAGGTGTGATCTCTGCATGGCCTGGGTCAATGGGTTGTTTACATCAGAACTTCTTTATTCCCTCTAGGAGTTAATTATGTAATACAACACTGAGGCTTCGGGCTTGTGACTCAAGAGTGTTGTAGCACCTGGACATGGCGATATGACCTTGAAATATTTATCTTGTTCTTTTTCCTCTGAACTATTTACTGTTCCTAGAGCAAGTCAAGGTACACATTTAACATATTATCCATAATAATGATTTCTTTAAATAGTGCATATTAAAGTGGTAGCATATGAAAAATTTAGGATTTTAATGAAGGCATTTTGGATAGTAATCAAACTTGGATATCAGACAGCTTGGCCTAAACTTATCAATTGTTTTTAAGAGAAAGAAAGAAAAGAAAGAGGTTTTGGAGTACATTTACACTTTTGTTTTCCGGGCTCCTGTCAGTCAGCAGCCCCACAAATAATGACCAGGCTCTCCCGGGCCTGGGCGTTTGCACACTCTGTGGTATGGCTCCCATCTTATCCCTATGGAGCAACTAGCTAAAAACTGCAGATTGCTGTAATTGCTTGTTTAATGGGCAGTTACCAGCCACACATGTAAATAAGCCCATAATGAGATAATAAAACTTGAGCATGCCTGTATTACCAAACTAGATGGATGCATTGGCTAGGATTCATTATTTTATGGAAGACTTCTATAAGAACTGTTTGATTGACAGGCAGTAATGTATACTATGATGTTCAAGTCCAAATACCTACCAGATTGTGTGAAGACTAATTGTGAGAGGTGCTTTGAAAGTTCCTGTAATGCTGAGGCACCCCCCAGACTCTCTATGTCCAACACTGACAAAATGTTATGTAAACTAGTCAGTGCCCTGCACTGCACAGTGTACATCCTGCAACACAACAGAAACAGCAATTAAGACCAGATGCATTCATTCCCAGAGGTGGCAGATAGAAGGATGGGTAAACAATGTCAAAAATACTTTGTAATTAAAGGCTTCCATGTTGGATCCTGCTTACAGATCTGTAGTGCATCACTATCAGGGAACCAAGTCTTTTCAAACACCTGAAGAAAAGAAATGTGCTTAGAACAAACATAAAACTAAAATCATGTGACCATGAAATAAATAATGTCATTGTGTCCTGCACCTTTTTGGGAATGAAGTGATCAAGAAGACCAGAGTGCACCTCATCAGACAAGCACAGTGGAGTAAGAAGCTGTCCTGCATCAGCCACAGATTTCTCCAAGCACCCTTCGCTCTCATCACTGCTGGACAGCCCTTCCCACTCGTCATCAGATGGATCTGAGAAAAAAAAATATATAATATTTTAATACATTTACAGCAATGACAGCCCCCTATGATCCCCACCACTGTGGCTCCAAACACCACATATAACAAGCCCCAATCACAAGCATTGATAGGAAATTTATTTCAAAGGAAATGTGAATGGAAAAAAATAAGATTATTGGACACTGTAGAGTCGAACAAGCAATTTGGGTTGTCAGCACCGTGCAAAACGAAAAAGAACCAATACTTGGTGTAAACGCTGTGCATGATTGGCCTGCAATTTGTGTGGCCTAAATTGCTTTTTTTTGACCTGTCTATTTGGGCATACCCTCGGTCCCCTCATCCGCATGACTCCCTAACCAGTAAATTAACCCTTGTCAATAGGAATCAGTGATTTAACATCCTCCTTTTATCTGCAGGTGCCTATGTATTTGTTGTACTGTATAGCAGGGTTGGTCTGTCTACTATGCCTACATTAAAATGTAAATGTTACTTCACATTCCACTATTGTGTCCTAGTTATTTCCAAGGGTATGTCAAGGTGGATCAGAAAAACTGAATGTGTACTGTAACTACTTTCTTACTTTCTGTAACTTTCCTTTCATGTATAGGGTATTGACAAGAGGAAGAGGAGACACCAAGACCCCAAAAATGCAGACAAGCTAACGGCTGTCATTAAACTCCCTAGCGCTCAGTTTTCAACGGCGTGGTACAGGCTTGTTTTTCCGACCCTCCCTCTACACATGTGGGCTGGGAAACAGACAACCCTCCATTAACATGGAGGTCTACTCCCCCTCCCCCTTCGCTGCTACCGACAAGAGTCGTTCAGAGGGTGCGCCCAGATAGAGAACCACCCCTGGTTTTAGGACTCTATGCAAGTTTTAACAGTCCCAGTTTGGACAAAGTTTGTTTTGTAAACAAAATGTGGACGAGCTGGGTTCGTCTCAAACGCTTGGGGGGTTAATGCATCCTGGGCATTGCCTTCATGACATGACACATTGATTAATGAATAGCGAATTTGGGGTTTCATTACATGTAGATCAGCAACATTAAATAAATACCTTACTTTTTGAATGAAATTAATAAAAGATGTAAACTTTATGATCATATTCTATTACACATGTAGATACTCAATAAAGAAAAACAATGCTTTCATACACTGTAAACCTCTTTTTAAACCTGGAAATATTAGAATATACGCACCATTACTGCAGCACATGTTAACAATCATTTCCAGTGCAGATTTCTGAGCCACCAATAAACAGGAAGCTTGCTTTAGTTCTTCATTCGACACCTTAAACGAAAATAGCAGCAACATGTTAGAAGTTTGTGTATTGTTCTTTGGGTAGTTATTGCTTCTGTATGCACTTGTTTTTGGAGAATATTTTACTAGAGTTCAATTAGACTTCAGTATTGCAGGCTTAGCACATTTCTAATCCAGTTATATTGTGCCCCATGATCCTTACATGTAACCAAAGCCTTCTGTCATTTGTGCCTCACATGCTCCTCTTACCAGACACTGCAGCACACACCTGGGAATTTTCAGAAACATTACTGTACAGCCAGAATGTAGAGCGGTGGTTACTGGTAATCTCAAAGCTTTGCTTATAGCCAGAATCTCATAAAACTTTTTCATCCCACTGCAGTGCAGAAAATCACAACCTACAGGGGGTGCTTTGGATTTGGAAGCCCTGCAGCATTATAGGTGCACCGTCACATCTGCATTGGGTGGGAGCTCTTCTTTCAAATATTTAATCCAAAAGTTTCAGAGGCAGTTTCTCCATCTAATTAGTGGGCTCAGAGGGACTTAAACAGCAAGAATCAAGCAAAAATGTATTTAACTGTTATAGAAAATGAATAAAAAATATTTTGAAACAACACCGTTATATTAGATATGTGGTACATTCCATACTCATTGATCATAAATGTAACTTTTACCAAAATGCAGTAATGTACAACCATAAGCTTTACTTACAGAAGCCTGCATTAATCTATCAGGTTCCTCCTTGAAGTTTAGCATCTATCAGAATGAAAGGTTATCAAAAACCTGTGGGCACTCATCACCAACTTAGTTTTTCATTGTACAGTTGTACAATACTGAATGTTGTTAAAAGTTACAGGACCAAGGGTTATACATTTGGGTTTGCTCAGGAGGTTCCCAAGTCTCCTATGCGGCTGAAGACTCGTCAACCACTAAGTCAGTGGTTCTTAACCTTTTTAGGTCAGCGACCCCGGAAGTGACGTTGTGAAATGTTACTTCCTGCGTTTGGAATATGGAAGTGGTCGCGCAGAGTGTCACTTCCGCATTCCAAATACCACGCTCAGGTAAGTATCATGTCCCCCTCTTATTTTCCCACCACGCACATCATCATCACAAACTGGGTGAGAAAATAGGAGGGGGGTATTATACTTAAACTTCCCACCCGCTCTGATGCTTTTAGAGAACATGGCGACCCCTGTGAAATAGTCGTTTGATCCCCGAGGGGGGCCCGACCCACAGGTCGAGAACCACTGCTCTAGGTGGTCCTCCACAGAAAGCAGTGATACATTTACGGTCATGAACTCTTCTAAAGAAGCAACTGTGTGTCATGAAATGCATTTAGTTAAAGAATGAAAACTGGAGACTTTCCACAGTGGTCTCGTCTGTGGTCCACTGTCTCGAAGTGCTCTCTGATTTTCACAAATGCTAAGGCTTCAGAGGCTGCGCTAGCAAGGGAGATATGCTACACATATGGTGGACCTGCCCCTTTGTTTTCACTTTTTTCTAAATACAAAGGGCTGTCTTCTTACCCCTAGGGACGTTGTCCTCTTCCTGTCCCATTTCCATTCTCTCTTCTCCCTGTCCTTACCTGGCTCTCTTTTTATATACCCAGCCTTCCTTTTACCCTTAATGGGGATATTCCCCTTTCCCCCCCTTTGTTTGCCTTAAGAATGATCCTTTTCGCGGTGATCGTGCCTTTTGCATTTAAGTGCAATTAACTCTGTACTGTAGGGTTACTCCTGTTTGTAAGGGATTGTTATAGAGATTTACTTGAGTTTGTTATTATCCTTTGTTTGAACTTGATTATACTTCTGCACTGCGAGCTAGGGCCCTTACTTCTTATGTCTGTGATCTTGCTGTAAAATTGTTAGAAGTTTACAAAAAATATTGAAATCTTGAGACTTCCCTGTTTAGTTATGATCAATAATTATGCAATAGAATGTACCACGGATCTAATTCAACTTAATTATTCCACATCTATAACAAATAAATATTTCAATCAAGCTTTTGTTTGATTGACCATACTTGCCAGTAAAGACCACAAATAGATGGTCAGATTTATGGGTGCAACTTTAGTCTACATTTGTATACATTCAATTCTGGGATGTTGGCAAGTACTAACTTTATATAGTTAATCATAATTTACTTAATATACATAATACACAAAATAGAATTGCCGACTTATTAGTGCTATTCTGATACAAATACATTTTACTTTAGACAGAAAGCAAAAATCATGATCAAGTGATTCTGACCATCCAAGCTGACGGTGAGCTCCAATTCTTAAGTTTTTTTTTCATCTCGTAATTTTTTTTTGCCTTTTTCTTTAACCTTAACACAAGGCATAGTAAATTAATACTATGAGTTTACACAGCATAGTATTCATTTAACCGAAGCACTTTAAGTGTAATATCAATCATACACTTGCTGTCTATTGCAGAGCCTAGGCTGAGAGAGAAAGAATAAACATAGGAAGATTACTCTCCGCTAAAAATAATGATGGGGAACAAAAGTGATGTTGTATAACCTACTGGATTCAAGTCCGAGAAACCTCCACTACTGGAGCCTTTTATTACACCATCAACAATGCCATCATCTTCATTCAAAGAGCTTTCTTCAAGGCTCGCTGTGGCTTCAGCTGCTTCATCCTCAGACTCTGACGCTTTTAAATGCAGGGATTCCACTTCCTTCATCTTCACAATGAATTTTCCAGCATCCAGGGACAGAACTTCTGAAAGGATCCTCAATATAGCATTTATAGAGTCTGCCTGGCTATGGGGAGGGATCCTTTCCTTCAGGTTCCATACGGTACCTGTGGATAATAAATTCATTTTACCAAAGTGGTGGCGGCAGTGGTCAATGACAGCCAACCCATACACAAAGACACCAATCAGTATAGTGGTGAGGTTTTGGTTCTAATACCGATCGTATAAAGATAATCTTCTATACGCAGGTTTAAGGCTAAGGACCATACTGTATATAGATGCACAACAACTGTTCAACATCAGTATACCTGCCACAAGTCCAGGAATAAAGGAGTGGCAGCTTAAACCCCAAATCCTACATACATTGTTATCCAATAAGCAGTCTGTCTACACAATCTATTCTACACTGGCACTAAAAAAAAACTAGCAGGACAACAGATTTTCAGATCTAAAAGGCAGCTTTCAAGAGAACATTTCCCTCAAATATAAGCCACCCAAGGCCCTTTGATGCCCATTGGTCACCTACAAACTAAAGACTGAGCTTCAACTAGTATTACACATAAAGTAAGTGCCCACTTTCTATTAATTAATCTTTTCCCACAGGAGCATACTGTCTTCACTGTTTTACATTCAGTGGCAAGTATTTATTGGTTTGATCTAACCCAAGGATCATAGCCCTATAGACGTCTGTGGGGCTGTGTCCCAAGAACATAGTTATCAAAGATCATCTATGGGACCTGAATAGTCAGAAACATCTGGGATAGTGAGAGCTTGAAACAATGGGCAAGTACAGTGACCTACCATCAGTGATCGTAGGTTAGCATTTTAAAATAATGTAATAAAGATTTTCACATATTTACAATATTCTGTAAAATGCATTCTTGACTGAAAGCTAAATTCAGACTAAATAATAAAGATTATGTCAACAACTATACCGTATTTTTCGCCATATAAGACGCACCCAGGCATTTTTAGGGCAGGAAAACCAGAATAAATAAGATTTAATACGTTTTCACATCAATTGGGTTAATGCAATATTTTCAGTGAATGCAGCGGGCTGTCTCCTCTCCTCTCACTGTGTCCGTGGGGAGTGATTGCTGTTCCCACGGACACAAGAGAAAAGGTATAGATGGCAGTTCATCTATACTTTACTCATCATTGCCTATGCCAGTTAGGGGCTGGCATAGGCAGCAACGACGGGCGGCCGAGTGGCCACGGGGTCGGGCATTCCACGTATAAGACGCAGGCACTTTTTGGCCCCCCAATTTTACAGGTGAAAATAGTGCGTCTTATAGGGCGAAAAATACAGTATATATTTTTTCAGCCAGTCCTGATATCTAAGGACCACTCCAGACATCATATTTCAGGTTGCGGACTTGATTCTCTTGACACTCTACTGCAATTGGATTAGAAAACATAGACAAGTGACCTCCTGCCCTCAAATAGTTATGACCCAAGGCTATGTGTCCAAAGCCAGGCGGTGGCTGATTTTCAAGCGCTACGCATGTAGCTTAGGGCACATTCCTGCCGCATCCCTATTAATTAGCGTAGCAAAGGAGCGGAAAAACCATGCTCAATGCCGTTCGGGTGTTGCCTTTCTGCGTCTTGCTGACACATTCATTAATCTTGAGTGGATGCATCTCTGGCATTGAAACCGTGACTCTACATGTTCTAAACAAAGTAGTGCCTCTTTGAGAACATGCTGTGGACACTATGCCATTCATCAGTGTACTCTCTGTGGAAAAAGAAGCAGTGAACACTAAGCCTAAGGACCATTACAGTGCAAGTCATAGATGGTGGCCAGGACAAGAGAGACCCCCCAGAAATGTCAGTTTCCCCAGTGTATTGTTCAGTAAAGGCAGAGCCATACGGCGTGGTTAGTAAAACTTTCAGAATTAGGTGACCTAAGGTTTTTACCCGCAACTAATGTTTTCAAAAGCTGCATCTCCATTGTGGTGGCTGTACTTCCGAGAACAGTTTCCAGTGTTTGAAGAGAACCAGCAGCCAGGGAGGCCAACAAATCAGAGTTATCTTCTGTGACGGTCTGCAGACAGTAGGCTGTGGGTGCAAAGCAAAATTATCTTACTGTTTCTCCCTTTAAGGTATTAACAACTATTGTAAATCAAAAAGGGATGTTACCTGCAGAAACCGCTAGCTCCATGTTAGTTGGGAATTTGCTTAGGCACTGGATGACAATGTCCACACAGTTTTCGTTGTTAAAGATAGACAAGGCTTTACTATTGCTTTCACTGTGGGAATGCAAGCACAAAGTTACTGAAAAGGGCATAATACAACCAAATTCAATATACTCTATGTTATCCAGCATCCAATGGGATTGGTAGATTCCATAAAATGTAGTTTCTGGTTGCTGGAGAATCAATATTAAATGGATACCATGCTTGCCCCAGTAAAGAATATCAACATACTGCATTTACACCATTATTTAACCCAGGAAGCGCAATAGCAATGCAATAAAGTAAATGCACAGCACGGCATTGCCAATTTTTTTTTACTTTTTATTTGCCAGGTGCATGTTCTGGTTGCTTGAGATACTTTGCTTGGGTTCTGTAGAACACGGAGCCTATTGTAGTACATGTTTACTTTTAAAGGTAACCATAGACTAGTCGATTCCTGAGCGATCGATGGACAATCCGATCGATTCTGTTGATTTCAGAGCAGTCGATCGATCGAACAGAAAACAGTGTGCCTACCACCTTAGGCCACCGATTCCTGGACGATGTGTGCCCAATTGACCTGGAAATAAAGACAGGTTGGTTCCCTGGCCGATCCGATTTGTAGTCGATATCGATTCATCGGGGTCAATCTGTCAAGGTGGGCTGCACTCGATTTATTGTGGATCGATATGCGTGAACGCGCCTGGTGATCATTTGGGCAGTGTGAAAATCGACCTGTGTATGGCTACCTTAAATGAACACATTAAGACCACCAATTCTTTAAGATTGAGTTTTATAAAACACTTGATAAGTTCCACCAGGAATCTATAATGAAGGTGTTAAAATTATTACTAGAGTTCAGATATCTAAAGCAAAATGTAAAGAATATCGGTATATAAGAACCCTTTACATTTTGACATAAATTTAAGGTTACTGCCAAATTTTACAATTCAGTGGGATGATCATACGTTAACGCGATTGTCAGTCCCATAAAGTGATAGAATCCCACCCTTACAGGCAGCTAACATAATGAAGTCATACTACTGGTTATTTTAAGCAGGGTTAGAACCAGAAACTAGAGACAACGGTCTTACACATAAAGGTAAGGGCGCATATACCTTCTGCCCACTTACTATTAACTAATCCATCCATCTGTCTTAAGCTAGCCATACACGTGTCGGATTCCATGGCCAATTGATCACTCACCCGATCGATTCCGGCGATTCTGCGGGGATTCGCAGGTGTGATCAATCGGCCAATTAAGAGTATCCATCGCTGCATACCACCTTGTCCAACTCCAATTCCGTGTCCGATTGTCCAATTCCGTGTCCGATTGTCCACCTCACAAATGACAACTCCCCCTGATCTGGGCAGAATCAATCTGATGGAACCAACATGTTGGTTCTCTGTCGGATCCGATTCTGGGCCCCTGAACGATCGGACCTGATCGATTGGACAAGGTGGGCTGCATGCGATTCCGGCACGATCGTTTGGCGTGCACGTGCCCGGAATCGATCGTGCCGGAATCCGGTGGGAATCCGACACGTGTATGGGGGCCTTTACATTCAGTGCCAAGTATTTATTGGTTTGATCTCACCTGAGGATCATAGCCCTATAGACATCTGAATGCCCCCCTTACAGAGAGCTAAAATGATGATGCCATGCTACTGGCTATATTAAGTAGAGTTAAAACCAGAAATATTCAGAAATAAACATGTTATAACAGAAATAACTTGTTCAATCAGACACATCATTCTGATCCCCCTAAATAATTCTGGAAGGACCCTAGTTGTGAATTCTATTTCTGTATAGGCTATTGCAAACGAAACAGTTCCTCTCATCCACATTTTCAACCTCATCAAATCAGGATATTACAGGATGTTGAAGTTGATGTTGAGATGGCTCCTGCTGCGTACCATCACAGACAACCATCATTTACCAGTCAGGTATGAATGTACACACAGAAAATTATTGTGGATCATGGTCTGAAACAATTCGGTTTGTGGTGATATTGTAAAGGAATTTTTATCATCACAGACTTTTAAGAATTTATTCTAAACTCTCAAACCTTACATTTATAGCCATGACACATTTTAGTTTCAGAACTTTCACCTCATCTTACAAACTATCACATACATGATTTGAATTGATCCATGACAAGAAACCATGACAAGAGGATAGAATAAAAAAATAAACTCACCACATATTCCACAGCACATTAATAGCTTGGTTTGCAATATCTTCAACAGAGTTCTTTGGCAAGTCTTTGCCATTCATTGATGGCTCCATGTTGGAATCTAAACCAGTAGAACACTGCACAATGTCCGAGAAAAAGTATAAAACAAGAGAGAAATTTTTAGGTTTCCTTTTCATTTTAAAGAATCTATTCTCGAAATGCAAATGAATAAAAAAATACCTTTTATGTTTTAGGGCTTGTTCACAGTAGCTGCGTTGCGGTATACCTACGGTCAACGCAGGGAACACAGTTTTCCAAGAGCGGATAGTGTGAAAGGGCCCTTACTCCACTACAAATTTTCCCCATATGTGAGCAGCGCTGGGAAAAAAACATGAGGGGGGGGGAGGGGGGGTGGTGTCCTTGGCCTCCTTGTGACCTCGTTTTAGAGCAGGTAAGTGATTAAGCACCCATCACATCATTTAAGAAAACCAATGGTTGGGGCGTGACTCGGGGCATGACTGACATGCGTGACTGAAACAAGCATACTGTACGTGTCATTGGATTAATTTTCAATTGTCCTGCATCATACATGTGCACTGCAAACAGCATTTTTTAACACAACATCGTGCACATGTTACTTTGAGTGAGCAGTGTTGCTCCCATGTTTGCTGTAATGCAGGTATGGGACCAACATTGTCTAAACTAGCCTCAAAAGTAAACCCAGACCAACCAAAGGAAAATGAAAGTAAGCCTTACTACATGCTAGGACAATGGTCCTCCAACTAAAGTCAGCGGGCCAGATACAGCCCTCCGAAGTTATTTACCCAGCCCCTGCAACCACAGTGCTGCAACTGAGACTCAGGTTCAGTCACGTGGGATGCCAGGGACATGCAGAGCCATTATAGCTCACGAAGTTGTGGGAATTGGATCAACATGACGTATGTTTTTCAAAGGATCATATCTATAATACTTTTGAGACTTCTACTTTAAATTGAAGGTCTGTGATTGCCCTACTTAATATGTTTCCATGAAGCACCTACTTGTTGATTTGGTGGAGAGATAGAAGTTACATTTCTGTTGATCCAAAGGAATACCATACATAAAAATTCAGTTAGTCAGGTGTATAACCATTGCTCATGGGCTAGTGTCGTGTCCATGGCCCCCACCCGTGGATTGCTGCTCTATTCAGCCGCGGTAACATGCTGAGCATTATTGACGGAGGTGAATAAAGGTCAGATGGATAATCCTGACTTTCTAGCATGCTGCAGGTAGAGAACATTGAGATACAATTTAAAAGATTTGCATTATCCTTAAGCTAGCCATACATGGTTCAATTGACTGTTCAATCGGTGTAATTCGATCGATTATTTTGGTCGGTCGATTATAAATTGAATCATGTCCACATTGTTTCAATTCGATCTTTGATCGGACCAGTTGGAAAATTTTAATTGATTGCTACCACATCGAGTGTAAATTAAATACTATTCCTTGTCCCAACCAATTGTGATTACCGTATATGCCGGCGTATAAGACGACTGGGCGTATAAGACGACTTTTACAGTTAAAATATAGAGTTTGTTATATACTCGCCGTATAAGACTACCCCCTCTTCCAACGCTCACCAAATGAAAAAATTTATGTAGGCAAGTTAAATGTTGCATATAGGAATATATCACTGGCCATGAAAAATCATTGGTGGCTGGAATTTAGCTGAAATGTAACTTATAAGTATTATAGCTAGAGTGGTGAAACTCGGGGTGTAACTAGTAGTAGGTGAGAATTAGGGCTTGTTTCCATTACGTCGGGAGCCCTCCGCTAAGCGTACACGCTTAGCGCCCGACGTAGCAGATCGACTTACCTGTGCAGGCGGACGTCTGTGCTTCATGCGCCGCTGCCCGGATCCGCCGGTGGTCGCTGAACGTAGTCGAGTACGTTCAGCCTGTACACCTCGTGATGTCTCAGCCATCCGCCGGCAGGCTGAGTCTATGGGATACGCGGGACGCCGCTCTGCGTAGCGGTATACGTTATCGGAGCTCCCGCGTACTGGAACAAGGCCTTACGACCCTGAAAGTTTCATCATTCTATAGAAATGTTTTTCCTGCTATGAATTTTCAGTTCAGAAGTTCACGAGTGCTCAGGCGTGTGTTTCTCGCGTGATAGCACATGGTAGCCATGGTAACCTGCCCGTCTCGTTCAGCTTGCTTACAATGTTCATTAGTCATGGGCGCTGTGGCAGCTTCGGCAGCACCGGATCGCACAGTACGTAGGCTCGCCAGAGATGGTCCCCTGCCCCCCCCAGCCTGCGGCACCCGGCGTATAAGGGGACTCCGCGACTTTGGGGAGGATTTTAAGGTGCTGAAAAGTCGTCTTATACGCCGGCATATACGGTAGATCCAATCAATTAGCATAGTGTTCTCTCTACTGGTAGGCAGAATTGGATGTTTGCTTTTTTTGACTGTAGTCAGACCACTATGATTACTATGCATAGGTTAGGTTATCTGGAGGCTGCTGTTGCAGTAATGGAAAGGTTTACCCATTAAAAAAAAAGTTGTCATAATAGGTAGAGTGCTTGAATGTGATCGTAGTGAGACTGCATAGAGAGACTACATACTCCCGCCCAAGTAATAAACCCCGGTCCGTTCAGCCGTCTCTTTGACTGTAGTCAGACCACTATGATTACTATGCATAGGTTAGGTTATCTTGAAGCTGCTGTTGCAGTAATGGAAATGTTTAAGATCGAACACTCAATGTGGTGTGTGATTCAATTCAAATACAATCAATATCCGATTCAATGGTCAAATACTTTGATCAAATTAATGATCGATTTGTTGCAAATTGAACCATGTATGGCTTGGCTACCTTTACCCTCTCCTACCTAGGTCCAGTAACATAAAGTTCTTCTTTAAATATCTTTATGACTTGGCTTTTTAGGCATTTCTTACATTTACCAAAACACAACAAAAATTTACTATTTCATTATCAACACTTAGTACAAACCTCTCTTAAGAGAGCCACTAGGGGGGTCATTATATCCCTGGCCAGCATGTCATCACAAACTTCAAAGCCTCCGCATGTACTCAGGTTCCTTAAAGATACATAATGCAAAAAAGTTAAAAATATTGAGACTTCAGAAAAGGTAAAAAAATTTAAATGTTGAGCAGGATTCCTCACCGTAGAGCACCGGCTGCTGTTTCACGCACTGCCAAACACTTATCCAGTAACAATGGTCCAAGACATCTGACGGCATCTTTCTGTAGAAAAGAAGGGATGACGGGCTTTTGCTGGACAAGCTTGGAGATGTTTGCACACGCAAATTCCCTGACTTCTGGACAGGGGCTCTGCAACTGTAAGAAAACAAAATTGTTGGTGAGGTCATATATGAGAGCTGACAAATCTCATAGAGATCACAGAAAGGGAGAGCTGGCAGATCTCCTCATACAGATCACTGGAAGGGAGAGCTGGCAAATCTCCTCATACAGATCACTGG